>JAJHSJ010000001.1:85004752-85086976 GCA_021015155.1 Magnolia officinalis
AAAAAAAAAAAGAATTTAGATGATATATTTGATTTGATTTAAACTTTTCCTTCTCAAATAAGTTTCAATAGGGCTTTGGAGAAATTAGTATATCTAGTTTTGGATGTGTATTAATCAATGCACACACCCAAAACTAAATATACCCATTTCTCCAAAGCTTTGAACGAACCAACCTATTTAAGAAGGTAAGTCTACACAATAGAAAAGGAAGAAATCAAAATCAAATATATCATCTAAATTCAACCAAAAAAAAAAATATAAACTTATCTAGTTAACTCTCCCTGAAGTGACACATACACCAACCTGCAACAACGGAAACCAGATTAGTCCCAAATATGTACTTAGCAATCAAGGCATCAAAAAAATGTAAGACTACCTTTGGGGTGAGAACCAGCCAGTGTAGCTTCAGCAGATGATCCTGCTACACTCAAAAACCAGATCCTGCAAATAAGAGTACCTCTGGCATCAGCATCTGATTTTAAATCACTCCATTTGAATCTAAACCCACAATTTCCATGGTCAATTTCAGTTCACAGTCTTCCAATAATTGAGGAAAAGTCCTTAATGCCGAATGTTGGCTATTTGCCATCCTGAAACTTTCTTGGAAAGCAAGTATGAAGGTGGTATATTTTCAAAGCAGTGTTGTTTCTAGTTGAATGAACCTGTATAAATCAAATAGTTAAATCTCGTAATGATTAGTGCAGTGACCTTTACTCATTCGTGAAGGCAAAGATGGTAGAGGAAGGCCGATAGTGGCTTAACAGTTGATTATCTATGAATTTCACATATTTCAGCCATGCAACATGTTGATTATATACCATAGTTTAAAAACCTGAAAAGTCGACAACTCAATGTTCATTTGGGTTATGGGTCAGGTTGACTCAAAGACTCGGCAGGACTGGATTCAGTAGTTAATGCCAATAAACTGAAATAGGAAGGAAAATTTAATTAGTTATCTTTACTATTAATCTTAGAAAATGAGAAATGAAACAATTAACAATTGCGTAGCTTGCTGGTTGAGTGTGCACCTGTGACAGAGGTCCGCGACTCAATCATATCAGAGCCTAGCCACTCTTAAGATTTGAATTTTACTAGTTTCAAATCGAGTCAGTCATAAATTTTTTTGCATAGGACCAAAAACTGCACAGCAAGCTAATTTAGCATGATATACCGTTGCCAGTGGGAATTGCACATGCATAGAAAAGCATATATAGTTGAAGAGAAATAACATTTGTTTTGGAAGGAGAAGCTATATCCAAATGAGCTCCAATAAAATCAATTTAAACAATATGGGAGTAAGTTCTTAAACATATGTTCCTGCAGCAAATGAGAATTCTGTTTGTGGATGCACTGAGATTTTAACCATTTATTGAGGCAAGCAGTCCTAGTAATTGTATGTAAAAAATAATTTTAAAAAATATAAATAAAAAAGATAGAGAACCCATCTGTAGCTATTGACCCTAGAAATTTACATCGACTTGATTGCCTAGCTGTCCAGATTTGCAAACATTTAATTGACAGTTAAATGAAAAGCATCAAATGGTCCTAATTCAGCAAAAGGGTTTAGGAATCAAAGTCTAAATCCAGTATACAAGTCTTATTTTTGGGATACCACCTATATACATTTAAATTCACAGAATGGATGGTTTAGTTTGAGTTTACATGTGCTGCATGTACATTGTCCGAGTGCCTGCATATCAACCATCACATTACTTCTTTTGAGGACCAAGACTTCTATGTTAGTTTTTAACCATTAGAAAATGGTGGTAACTCACCCTCCCTTCAAATCTGATTGAAAATAAACGAGCTCCCTAATCTAATTGAAAATAAAGGCAAATACCAAAGACTGGCAGATTTTTTTTTTTTTGCAAGGTTCAGATTGGTAGAATCTGATCTGCAACAATATTAAAAGAACTTTTAAAAGAGCCATATGTCACATTTTAAGCCCTCCAACAGGATTTAGTGGTCAACCAATAACATGGAGTAAAAGAAGTACCTGACTGCAATAACCAAGTTTTTTATATCCATACCCCATAAATGTTGTTGTTGCCCACCAAAAGAAAAAGGAAAAATGTATTGATTCATGGGAGAGATGAAGCTGCAACAACCTAAAACAAACAAAGAACTGTTAAAATGGAATATCCACCCACAACAAAGAAACAAAAAAAAGGGAAATGTATTTGTTGCCTTTTCTTGCAATGAATCATTAGGGTACAATTTTTTTTTTAAAGGACAATCTTCTTCACTTGCTTTGAGGTTTCGTTGGATGACAAAACCTCACTTTGTAATGTGAGCTTTTTCCTTGAAAAAATAGAAACGACAAAGCGGCTAATGGCTGACTTTTTAGGTACTCCAAATTCATCTTTTCCTTCTAGAAGGGAAGGGAATCTTGGGTTTTGTCAAATATGAAGAAATATTTAGTTCTTTGTTCGGCCGAAATCAATGACCCGTAGAAAAGAAAAACACAGACATGCGCATGAAAGATAGAGCACTGAAGAAAACAAACTAGTTGAACTCACCAACTGGAATTTACAAAGTGGGGTATGTGTGAGATTTGTGCACTCATCACCATGGCTTCAAAATTGTTGTCCAAGAGAATGTTAGCAGTTTAATATCACGATGTATAATCTTCGGGTGGTCTGACAAGTAAATAGAAAAAAAAATATACATATCGCTACAACAATCCCCACCATGTCTCCTCAGTTAAATATACATATAATATACATGCGAACACTTAGCATATCGTTACATAAATATTAACTCATACATATAGAGCACAAAACGAGGTATCCATTTAAATAGAAAGACATTACGGATATGTTTGGGTGTATGTAAAAACTTCCTTGCTATACACATATCATTCCTGTTGGACATGTATGCATTACCCTAGCCATTGGTATGACGACCAATCATGGATGAGTCATGCCCCCAAAATCTCCAAAATTAGAAGATGCTAGCCCCATAAAATTCGGCCATTTCCTCCATTGAATATGGATCATTGGTTTTCTATCATGTTATCCATGTATTTGCATGCCAAAAAACAAAAATTTTGAAGAGATTCTTCGATCATGGTCCATCCATGATGGGAGCCACAAGCTCAACTGTCTGGATCTCCGAACCAAGGCTTCAACTGTATCAACTCCATGCACAAGCTCCATTGGGGTCCACATATACAGATCTTTGTTCCAAGTAGAATTCCCACATTATCTTAGACAATGTTTGTCTTAAAATCTCCTTACATGAGCTTCTAAATGTAAAATCTACTCTTCTGGTCTTTAGCTAAAGGTTACATGGAAGAATTTTCATACCTTGCATTGAATCCATTCCATCTCAAATAACCCACTAGCAGAGGGAAACCATTCTGGATTAAAGGAATGGTGTTTCAACGCTGGAGACCCTTCTCAATTAGGCTTGACAGCTCTCTCTTGTATCCATGACTGTTCTTCATACCGCTGAGGCAGTTGACGGGCTACTGTTTGTTTCCTCAGTTGAAGGCACAGACCACTTGTTTAAACGTGTGGCAGCCTTAGCTACCTGCAATGGAAATCATATAAACAATAGTGTAAATCATATAAACAAGGGTCCATTTACTTTAAAATAATAATAATAATAATAATAATAATAAATAAATAAATAAATAAATAAATAAATAATCCTTAGTCATTTGGGTGCCTGTAACTTTTTAAGTCGGAAAAACTGAGACTTGAAAGTCACTTTTAGGCAAGATATTCAATAACAGTAGGGTTCGAGTCCTTATCTCAGTGGTAGACTCTGAGGAGTTTCAACACAGGTCTTGGGTTCAATACCCATAGGTGGTGAAATCCCACTACAGCGTGCGTGGGTGTGTGTCAGGCGCATGTGTAAAAAAAAGAAAAAGATATTCGATAACAGTAATGGCCGGCCATTGGACATCACAGTGGGCCCATAGAGATTTAATTTGGGTTACATGCAACTCCTGTCCCTTCTTCTTTGATGGCTTCTCTCCACACACACACACACACACACACACACACACACACACACATATATATATATATATAGAGAGAGAGAGAGTTGTCCAGCAATTCTCCTTTGTAGCCAATCTTTTGAAAACATGAGGCTTTAATGAGTCAGCTCGCTGACTTGATGAGCTTTGTTGATTCAGCACCAAGTCGCACTCACAAGTTCTCTAGAGACTTGGCTCAAAATGTTGTTGGGTCGGCTCAGTTGAGTTTTGAGCTGAGTCAGTGAGTTAAGTGCACATGAGAATCACTGAGTAGCTGTAGCATTCTCCTGCAACTCACCTGGATGACAATGGAATAAAGCGGTAAGGTGCTGTAGCTGCAGAGTAACTGAATAATCAATAAAAAATAAGAAAAACAGGCGCCTGCCCAATGTGTTTCCTGTTTTGTGACCCAATCCAAATGATAAGGTGGATTTGTATCATTGATTCCTCCGAAAAAATCCAAACAAATCTTGATTTCTTGGCTGAACCTGATTCCTTGGCTCATGGAGAGGGCAGGCTGGACCTAGACTCAAGTCCATAGCTCATGGACTGGACTTGTAAATGCTCCTGCCTGACCAAATTGCAATGCTACATGAAACAAAATGTGCAAGAAAGGCCACATCCTGATTGCCTCCTTTTGGAAAAAGTAGTATGGTAGGTAGTAACTTTCAAGGTCCTGTTTGGTTGAAAAATGATTTCATCTCATATACAAGTAACTCTGCATCTATTTCATCTCCTATACAAGAAACTCTGCATCTATAGTAAAAACACAGAGAAGGAACCACATGCTTCAACAATTTAAAACAATTCAATCACATTGACAGTGAAATTAAGATATTACAAACAAATGCACCAAATGGACAAACAAGATAGTTTATATGTTCAATGTCTTGTGCATCTATTTTTATTTCATGTTGGGAATCACTACTTTTGCAATTGATGCAATATTTGAATGTGGCCCATCATTTAGCTTATCTGGAACAGACGAAGGGTGCAGCAGTCAGTAATGATGCCCACAATTAAAAACTTTTTAAGGCCCACCGTAATGTTTAGTTTCCATCCAAACCGTTGGTAAGGTAAGAAAACAAAAAAAAAAAAACTTGGATCGAGGGAAAATTCAGATGTCGTCTTTATTCAAAAATTAACACAATCTAAAATTGGAAAGAAATTAACTTAGACTGGTTGTTAAAAAAAGAAAAAAAAAAAACTTCTCAATAAGGTAACTTTCAAACCCAACAAAACTTAGAAGCTATCTTTGACTTGAATTTATCCCAAATGATGAACTTGTCAGACAAAAATCTATTGCAAACTCGCCACTGTCGCGTTCATTAGCTAATCCACGTCCATAGACACCTCTTATAGACACGCACGCCACGCATACGAAACGTCATTTTCAAACCAAACTACACTCGCTATTTTCAAATCTCACGCGGCCACTTCATTCCCCCACTCTCACCTCTTCGTCTCTCTCTCTTGAAGCAAAAAAAGAAGAAAAAAATCTCTTTTATGTTTTTTCAATCCATCTTCCATTTTCTTCTTAACAAGAAAATCCATATTTACTAATATTCTCATTTTTCTATTTTTCAAAAGAATGAGTTCGGACTCCGAAAGCGTCGGCTTCAGCACTCGTACTTTCAGCCCAAAACCCTAACTAAGAAGGATTCCAAAATTACTAAACTGATACTGTGCGGGAACCCCCCAAATCTAGGAAAATCTAATGACTTGCAGTCAACTATTGCACAGTATATGAACCTCAGCGGCACCACAAAGGTATACATGGTATTGCATGTTGAAATTTCCTAAACAAACTTAGTATATACACATGGATGGTGCCGGATGGCTTCTTTTTTGTCACTTGTAGTTCTTTTTCTTCTTCTTCTTCTCTACTTTTATTTTTTGGTATCCATATTTACTAATATAGCGTAAATGAAGAGTTATTTTTGGAAAAGGAAGTGTGTTTTCCTATTCTACCCAGCAACAGTGGGGCCCATCATGGGAAGGGCCATGCATTAACATCTTTGTAAGATGATCCTATCCATAACTGGTGGCTTGTGAATGGAAAAATTATAGCTTACTGTCCACAGTCAGGATAATCGAGTCAGGGAGCAGATCACCAGCATGCAGCCCCCACATGTACCATATACAGTTTATTGGGCCAGACAAATTGCTTGTCTGAACATTGCAAATTTCCTCATCAGAGAAAGAAAATGATATGGCGTACCTTTAAAAAAAAAATGGCATAGTGTACCTTGGTCCTGGCTTCACACTGGTTTTTCTCTGCCTCCAAAGCTTGGTGTTTCTCCTCTAACTTTGAGTAAAACTAAAAGAAAGACAAATATAGAAAAAAGTTTTAACTGTCAAGATACAATACGGAACTTCACAAACAATTCTCTGATGCTGCAGTTCTATGTTAGCTGAGGAAATTCAATACCAAAACTTCTAAAACAAAAGAAGATAGTGAAACAAAAAGACTTGAGGAGACAACAGGAGCCATCAGAGGATACGAAGAAGCAATAGAGCAGGCATCTTCTTCATCTGGATGTTTTGTATTGTCAGGTTGGAGTGGCTTCCTTGACATGAGAGGTGAGTTTGGCTGCAATAGCATTGTAACAGTACAGACATCATTGATAGATAAACCCCAATAATGGATGTATACTGGCTGAATGATTTCTCTTAGTGCATGTGAAATCACATTCATCAATGGATTAATTCAAAATGCCATGCAATGCTACTTCCTACACATCCACAGCACCAAATTGGAACAATTTCCCAGCAGTAGTAACATTTTTCTTCTCCTTTTTCCTTAATTTGGATAGGCAAAAACCAAAACATGGATATGGAAAGCCAAATGAGGCATCAAAGGAAAAGGTAAAATGTGGAAAAGAATCCATGTTAACATGTTTTAGCGCGTGATTTCCAGATAATTGTTTATAGGTCAACAGTCAAAAAGCAAGAGCTGTCTCTTGTAACCATCAAAATCTAGATTTAACAGTTTTGTTTTTCAAGGAAATGGATATCTCAGTTTTTCAAGGAAAACTGTGGAAATGGAAAGCAATTTCTACAGTTTTTACAAATGCAAAACGTCACATCTGTGGAAATCAATTTCATTTTCCACAGTTTTCCAGAAGATACCGTCAACCCAAACAGCCCTAAAGTCCTTACCAATAACAAAAATAAGGATTTTCAAAGATCCTTCTATTGCAATTATGAAAGACGGATTCCACGATCAAGGGCCCAGCCTAGGGAAACATGCAAGCCATCATTAAATATAAGTTCCAAGAGTGATGAGGAGACGGTTTATCATTTATGTAAGGGTGATGAGGAGACAGCTAATCATTTATTTATCCATTGCCTTTTTTTCGAAAGGCTGGGATTCTAGCCTATCTTCTTTCAAGATACAGTGGTGTATGCCTACCTTCGTGGATTGTCTGTTAGTGGCAGGTCACAGGGTTAGGCTCCCGATGGATGCTCGGGCATTGTGGAGGTTGGCAGTCTTAGCAGACTTTTGGACTATTCAGGGGGTGGGGGGAATGGGAGATGTTGTAATTCGTAGTATGAAATCCCCTGTAGCTGAGTGGGTTTCTTGTAATGCAATATTGAAAGATAGTATCCTTCTTTTTGCTAGATAGGGTTGTAAGCCTTTTGGCACCATCTCAGTGCCTTGACAAATTCCCTTTTATCTTTCAAAAAGAAAATACAAGTTCTAAGGGGTAAACATAGAATATGGATGCTAATAACAGTACCCAGAAAAGAACCCAATAATTAAATTTCCTTGTTTTTATATGATACATGGATCATGAAAACAGTTTCAAACAAAATTTGAGCTTACTATAATATCATATCCTTGAAAAAAACTTAATTTATACAGTCACGAAATATTACTTGTGTAACACAATCATGTTATAAGAATTTAGAAACAGGTCAGTCCATAATGTGAGGATTGGAACTAATGGGAGTATCAGATCATCAAGCCATATAGCTTGGACGTAGACAACACCAAGAAACAATAAAAAAGATAAACTCAGCTTTAATCCAAATAGACATAAACTTATATCACACATATGAATAAAAGAAGAAAAAAAGAAAGAAAGAAAATGGATAAAAACATAAACTTATGTCACACTTGTCATTTGTGAATACTGCTACTACTTAGAGCTTTCCAAGAAATCACATAGAATATGGCTTCCATGGGAGATTCCCACGACAGTACAGCATATTACTTTCTTAGAAGTTAGTGTTGCACCAAGCTCGGGATCTCCAACCTGCACCAAGACCTATACCTCTGTCCTTTGTCAATACACATTTCTTATTAGAAACAAGACGGATGTAAGACATGATTATTGCATTTGATTTTACCACTTCATACCATTCTAACAAAGTGGGTACAAGGCCCACTTAATTCCCCTAAGAAATGTTAAAGAGACAGAGAAACATAGAACCTTCGTGCAAAATATTTGGCAGCTAAGCTTTTTGTTGAAATCCATGAATAATAACACGAAACAATTTTATTTTTTTTTCTTTTTAAAAAAGGCTAATTCAAAACTTTAGGTGCTGTTTGGTTGCAACTAAAAAACAGTTCATCTCATTTAGTTAATAGTAATTATGTATAAGAGATTTTGGTAAGGATTATAAATATTCTATGATCTTTAATGCCTATAAACTGTGATCTCTAATACATAATACTGTTAATTAAAATGAGACGAACTTATTTTTAGGTGTCTACAAAACAGGGCCTTAGGATTTGTTTGTATTCAAGATGAACAAAGGTGGGAATGGGGCCATTGAGCAGCAATGAAAAAATAGCCATTAAAGGTACAAAAGACCTAGAAATCATAATAGTATGGGGTAAGAGCACCACATTAGGTAGAACATTTGGGAATTTCAAAATTCCATAGGATGGAATGGACAGACGGATTACAAGTGCATTTGGGAATTTCAAAATTCCATAGGATGGAATGGACAAAAAAAATAACCCATATGGGCAGGTCGGGTGAGTAGGGTTCAACCCCTGCTTTTCAAGTGGGTCAGCAGGGTTGACATAGGGGCCAACCCATTCCATTGCCACCCAATCTGGAGGCCCGCCATTAGGATGACGCATGGGTTTTCTAGCCCAATAGCTAGTTGCTGGACATGGAGCCTTTTTTTTTTTCTGTGCATCCAAATGGAACCTAAAACTATTGGAATGAGTAGTCGGAATAGTAAACAATCTCATTCTTGGGAATTTCTTGGCTTGAAATTTCTTGGGAGATTTTTCAAGTTCTTTTGTTTTTTTGTTTTCATAAAATCATTAAAATTTTAAAAATAAATAGGTTCCAGAACATTTGCAGACGTACTATTTCCTGATGCTTCCAATTTCATCCATGTTGATCATGATTGGAGAACCAGACCATTGATCTGATGGGACCAACTGTGGATGGTCATTTATGAGGTGTTAGGGACAGATTTTCATCCAATTTTCAAGGAACACGTCTATCGATATGGGGTGCTAGGGACAGATTGGTCATTTATAATTTATTATACTAGGCTAATTATTGCAATCCACATTGATGAGGCACTCCTATGCACCCTTAGTCTCTATATGGATGTTAGATTTGAACTAGAACACAAAATTAAAAATAGAGACAATTTGGGGTTTGGTATCAACATGACTTACAATGGTGCCATTGCCACTTCGGTCATTTCCTCTGTTGAATTGTATGCACCCAATTCAGTTCTATTGAGAACCAAATGCACTCTTAGGATGCAACCACATGTAAAACTAGACTGATTTGTGAAAATTCAGTCGAGTAAAGATGCAATGGTCAATTTTAATGACATTCCCACCTATTCTAGCCCTCAAATTGCATTTACTTATAACTTGAGAGGAATGCAATTGCAATTTAGAGCCTAGTTCTCAATATGAATGACATGGAAGATAAACGAAGTTTTGTAATCTCCTCTTCATTTAACTCAACTACTCATTTCGAACAAGTGTGTCTGATATGAATTTAAACGTTGCCGCTCAATTTGACGGCTACTTCCACATTATGATCACTAAGATAACTAGAATTCAATCATCTCCACTTAATTGAAAAGTTTATTGGAATTCAACTAATTAATTTATATCAAAATTACTTGAAAAAGGAAGAATTTGAGAGAAGCAAAGAACACCATTTGACTATATGTATACAATTATACTTGTGAATAGACAATTCCAAGTATTTGAATTAAAGTTTTCTATTTTAATGTTATCTATATATAATATGGGCATACAGCCATTTTTCAACACTTTTTTCTTTTTTAGTCCAAACCATATTAAACCTGAACTTTTCCATTCTCAGTTCCAGTTATATATATATATATATATATATATATATATATATATATATATATATATATATATATATAGCCATATTTTTGTTCAGCAATGGGGCCGGCTTTAGCTCTTCCCTATCAATAAAATAACCCAGAAGCCATATGTGAGAATAATCTGTCCACACTTTCTGTAACATAATCATGCCTGCAAACGTACATCGATGGCCTGCTAAACTGACTCACACCACAAATAGATAGAGAACATTTTCTCGTTTCCACCCCAACCAGAACCTGGATAGCACTACTCACTAAGAAACACTACCTATGCAAATATCAAGCCATGGGACTAGCTTTTCAGCTTACACAACCCCAAAAAAATGAAAAAGGCATAGGCACAAACTGCTCTAAACATGCCAGCCATCTCCTAATCAATCATCCGGTCTGTAAAATCAGATTTTGGTTAAGGCCTATAATCAATCTGGGGGCAAAGGGCCTGTTTGGGTGTACCCCATAATGCAGATGGGACCTGTTGTTGGTCGAATCTGCATTTAATCAAAGGAGAAGCTTACCCTAATGCGGCCAGCAAAAATCTGGATAACCGAAGCACCAGCGAGAGGGAGAGGAAGAGCAGAGAGTGAGAGATCGAGCGGAGAGGGCCGGAGAGCGAGCAGAAAGGGAGATGGAGAGCGACCAGAGAGGGTTGAAGAGCGAGGGGAGAGGGAGATTGAGAGAGCGAGCGGAGAAGGAGAGAGAGATATGACCCGCTCGATGAAATTGGGAAAACTGCGCTCGATATTTTGGAAATCCTATTCTAAAAAAGATAAACATTTCAAATCCGAAACAGTGTGCGTTTGCCATTGTTTATAACAAAAAATCCATTAACAGTCGTTCATTCAAGAGGGACCATTTTCTAGATGGTTAGACTATATTATATAAAAAAAATTATAAATATTAAACATTTACAACTAGACGGATTATTTGAATGGTCTGGATAACTCTATATCATTGCCAATATTTCCATGAACGAGTCACCACTATTTTGTATTCTGTACAAAACTCACAGTTTTTTACACGAAAAACAAACGGTAAATATAGCTTTGGAAAGGGAGGGGCTCTATGGGCCCCACCATGATAGGTATTATTCATCTAGGCCGTCCATCCATTTCTGAAAATTATTTTCGAATTGATCCCAAAAAATTAGCCCTAATTAAGTCTCTGGTGGACCACAAAATGAGAAAATGCTGAACGGTTGGACGTCCACCATTCAAAACTTCTGAAGGGCCGACGGATTATTGAGTTTCACCGACGGCTTTTAGCCGTCGGTGATGCCGACGGATTTTAGCCGTAGCTAAAACCACCACAAGTCCGTCGACTTTGCCCAGTTTTTTGGTAGTTGAGCCTTAACCACCTTTGAACTCAGATGATAGTTCTACCCACGCCCACTTGAATGTCTTTGTAGTGGTGACCATTTCTTACTTTTCAAATTTCTCAAAAGAAAAAACTGGGAATAAAACCCCACAACGAGGAAAAATAATTTACCATTTGGAGGATGCCCAACCACTTGTTGACCCTCTAAAAAAGAAATATAAAAAAATTGTATTGACGTATCTCCATACCTTGGTCGCTAGCTTGCACTAAGCAAAGAAGTGATGCAAAGATTTTGACATGGATGTTTTCATATTTTATTGAAAAACAACTGGCTAGGTGAGTGACTCAGTTTAGTCGTCCTGAGCTTTGTTGAGTTAAATGACTGAGCCTGTCAATAAGTCTTATCGAGTTTCGACAGTCACATTCTTCATCAAGTATCCAATAGACCCAGTTTGAACTCTTTTTTTAGTCGAGTTGACTTTTCTGAGTTTTGAATCGAGCCATTGAATTCTAGAACTATATGTAACACATTTGCAAAATAAAGAACAGATCAAAGTCGAACAGTCCATATTGATGGACAATCACAACCATAGAAGCCTACCCTCAGGACAATGTAATTGAGCCTTTATTGGAAGAAATCTTTTGTTTAGTGATCTTTATTGAAACAGTATAAGCTGAAAGGCGAGGATAGATGGCAATGATTTATTCAATTTTTTTTCCTCCATTGCCTAGTCATGTCTTTGAATCTTGGTTGTTGATCATTTTGTTTTAGTCTACTTTAAACTGTAGTTTACTAGTATATAATATAAATAAATAAATAAATAAGAAGAAGAACAAATGAAAAAGAAAATGAGAAATATTCAGATTTGCTCATCCAAGCCATTAAAAAGGTAGGGCCCATAGTGAGCTATTCAATAGGCTTGGAGACTTGTTGAGATTCACATAACTGCCAAAGCGGGAGGGTAGATGTAGCGAAAGAATGAAGGGTTCAATGTGCCATTGTGTATACTAGTGTGTCCATGTTAGTAGGGTTAGGCGTTGCAACAAGTAAATTGTGTTAGTGCACTTATTTGTGCACCTATTTGTTAATCACTTGTGTCTGTGTATTAGTGAGTCGATTGAGCCCATAGAAGCTGAAGACCGAATACACAGAGGACATACAGCATCAATGAGTGAAGAACAAGTAAATCATGAGGTGCCTTGGTTACCTTAACCTTAGACCTAAAACAACCTAACCTCTAAATAATCATTTCAAAATAGGTAAACCCTTATTAATCATCATTTAGCCTAAGGAGCTTCATTAGAACATGCTTAGTTACGCTTTAAAGAGGTTCAAAACTGTTGTAAAATATATAACTCAACACAAGAGAATCATAGGTTTTGTCGATTGAAGCTCGATCGAATCGACAGACCTTTGATCGATCAAAGGTTTGAATCGACAACAACTAGATATGTCGAGCAAGAAAATTGAATTTATATGTAATTTCTCGATCGAATCAAAGGCCCGTTAGGCATCAATTACTTGATCGAATGTGACATTTTAATCTTTTTTTATTTATTTATTGTTGCAAATCTATTTCTTTATAAATCGTAGTCGGACCTTGGGCATTTTAATGGGTTTTTGGTGTAAATAGAGCTTAGGTAATTCCTCACTCATATTCCTCATCCTAAGCCTCTAAACCTATGAGATTCATGTCTTCTTCTTTAGCTTTGCTACTATAATGAGGATTTCAACCTCCATTAGAAAGATGAACTTGATTTTCAAATTGTTCTAGATATTAAACACAAGCCTATAGGCATATTCTTATCTAAATCCTCGAGAACACTCATCTAGGTGAATCCCTACTAGGAACCAACTATAATCTTTAGTTGTAGGAGATTTGATCAAACCCAAGGGTTGATAACCCCAAGTGCAAGGCTATGATGAAGTAATAACTCGGTAAGATCGAGGTCAAATCCTCAGGGAATGGGAAACACGACCTATAACTAATCTAACAGTAAAGGTTTTTCCGAGTTTTTAATCCAGCGAGATAAAAAGGGTTTTAAAGTAATAAAATAAAACACTAAGGATGCAGGAATCTACTCATAGCAATCATAATATCTCATTCATCGATCCAATATATAACTCCATTATAATAGAAGTCCTATCCTATCCAGCCAGAAGATAGTTCCGTTAAACAAATTATCAACACCAATAAGATATGATTTTGATTGAACAATTCTCTCATGAAGTACTCGAAGCTCAATTACAGGGAATGAAAAGCGTTTAAATTACCCTTAGGCGATAGTATATTAATCAATTATTCTAATTCAATCCTTTTCTAATTCAGGCTAAACAATTGTTAAATTAAAACATTCATTATACCCGGAGTGTACAACAAATACAGAAATAAACAAATCAAAGACTTTAAAGTAAATCCAAAGCAAATCAATCCACTATCACCATTCAAACCATTGTTACTGAATCAAATAAACTAATTACTGTGATTAAATTACAAGCTTCATCCATTAACCTTAGTTAAGAGATTAGCCTAACATGGCTAATCACCTTAAAAAGAAAAACTAAAAAGACAAAATAGGTCTGAGGGATCAAAGAAGAAAGACGGCTCCATGGAAGCTTCGCCACCCCTAGGTCTCTCTCCCAAGCTCTAATTCATACATAGGAAAGCTTAAAACACCCCTTTAAATCGAGAAAACTCACACTGACTTGAAATATACTTCAAATTTATGCACTTATGTTACGCTTCCGTTGCATCGACGATAGCCTTCGTTTGCATCCGAACATACCTACGGTTGCACCGAACTCTCCTTCAGGAGTCAAATTTCTTTAAAATAAGTCTGAAGTCTCTGTCTCCCTTAGGTCACACCAAAATCTCCTTCGATGGCACCGAATATGGCTTTGGTCGCACCTAAGTGTCGAGCGGAATTAACTCTAAAAATCACAATTTCTTGCTAGACCGTTATGTGCACATTCGATCGGACCGAACCAACCTCGGGTGGGACCAAACAGTTTGTTATTTCTATTTAATACACTTTGTGATTTTTCCAATCTTTTCTCTCTCTTTGGCAATTGGTTTCTTTGGATATTTGATATGTGAAATCTTCATTAATGTCTTCCAAATCTTCAATTTTTCATCAATCATTCTTTTGAGCTCTAAATATTCTCTTTAAACATGTATTCATCTTAAGCTTCCGAATCACCTCGCACGTAAAAAATATATATAATTATATTATATTAGCACTTAATTGTAAGGGAAACTAATGTAATTGAGAGGATATATATACAATATTTAGGTGTTATCAGACCCACCAACAAGCATTTTACTAGTCCCGAGCAAAACATGCGAAAGATATTTTGAAACCAAATGAACAATTTCTTATAAACTCAAACAATTCAAAAATTGATCCAAATTATATAAATCTAAAGTACATTAATGGAGAGCACTACTTTCACCTAAACTATAACACTTGGTAAATATCATAATCAAGTTCAAAGCATTAATCTTATAATTAGAAAATTTCTAATGATTGAGTTCCATGAGTACATAGTGAAGTATAAACTTAACACAACCAAAGGTTCAACTCTCTACTTTCAAGATAACATTAACATTCAAAAGATTATTCAGGATAACCAAAACCTAAACTAAAACTTGCCTTACAGTTCAATATTCTACTCTTTTGGCTTTTGATTTTTCCATCAACGGCTTTCACACTAATTTTAATCTTTTCTTCTTCTTTTTTTCACAACAGTCCTTTAATGAAACTTTGATAGGTATCCCTTTTCAAAGACAATTATTTTTGTAGATCGATGTTTTTTTTAAAAAAAAATCACTTGAACATGATGGACAAATTCCCCAGGTTTGGTTCCTATTATTCTCAATAATCATCAAGTTAACAATTCAGTATCCAAATAAAATTTTAACATGTAAGCTAGATGAGATATGTGAATTACATGACTCGAACAATATTTAAAACTTCTAATTAAAAGTTAATAATTTCAAACTTAATTTTAAAATCTTCAAATAACTAAAATTCAGGTTTAAAAAATCATCAACAATAAGTATCTTATCGTTCTAATATATAGATACATAAATTCATAGAAAATTTTAAATTTTTGAAAATTTTTAGCTCAAAAATTCAAACATTTAGTACAAATATGAAGAATTTTCAAAGGAAACCCTACCCCCAACCTAAATGCTATATTGTCCTCAATGTATAAACATATACAATAAGAGCAACATGAGAGCAACTAAAATAAAGAGTAGATGAAAAGTACTTGAAAGATGACAAACAGATAAGTTAATGCAAACTTGCTATCAAAATATTTAAGTGCTATGGTCTCATGCTCTTTGATTGTCAAATTTTGTGGTGCCAAAACCTCTATCTGTGTGTCTTGTACTTATATGTTGATATATATATATGATTCAAGATGACATTATAAGGGTTCAAGACATGTACGGTGCTCTACTTCAAGGAATGCAAGGTTATGTACTTTGTCCTCTTCTGTAAGCGTCAATGTTCAGAGCTACTTGATAAGAAGAGTGTTTGTTCAAGACTCAAGTGCATTTCAAGACTCAAGTGCAACTCAAGTTGAAGTTTAAATTCAAGCTGTAAAAGATCTCAAGATCAAGCTACATCAAGTAGAGATCTCAAGCTTCAAAGGTTAACCATCATTTGAAAGAATGAAGTTCAATGTTCATACTTCATGTCCTAGGTATGATAAACCTTAGTTTGACCTTAGGGTAGGTCATTTTGTATACATAATTCAAGATGAGTCTTCTTACATGAATTTGGTCTGTTCTAAGACTAGTCCTAGACCTTGTTCGACTAGTCCTAAACCTGGTTCTACCAGTCCAAGAAATTTTATGACCAATCCTAAGTTGTTGAAGATTTTTAGAATTTTTTGATTATTCTACGACCAGTCCTGGAAACTGTTCGACCGGTCGTAGGGGTGTCATGACTCGTCCTTCGACCAGTCCTAAAACTACGACTCAAACTCCAGCAACCAAATCTGGTTGTCTACGACCAGTCCTGGGTCAGCTACGATCAGTCGTAGGTGGTCTAAGACCAGTCGTAGAATCCTAAGACTAGTCGTAAAACGGATTTTTCAGATCGCGCTTAAAATTTCAAAATGTCGTTAGTGCTACGACCAGTTGAAGGGTTCCTAAGACTAGTTGTAGAAGCGATTTTTGCATCTATAAATTGAACACAAATTTTAGAGTTTTTCATCGATTTAATTTGAGAAATTTTAAGCCTTCACTCTGAGATAAGTTGTGTTCATTTTTAAGTTACGCTGTGCATATTTAATATTCTTTTTGTTAGCTTTTCTTATTTGATTTTATTTCTATATTCCAATCTTATTTGAAAAGAGGAATTGTTGTATTCCTTCTTTTTAAAATCAAAATCAAATAGAGCTACACCCAATTTGGTTAATTTAATTTAAAATCAATTAGAACCTAGAACCATTTCTTAAGTGAGTATTCGACATTGAACGTTGATTCGAACTTCTACTCTGATTGGTTCTACCAGGCTGCTACAAAAGGAGAAATCCAAGTATTTTACATTTATTGTAAATTCATTGTTTTGGTTTTGTTTGAGATTCGCCAGAAAAATCTCATTGTGTTGGTTATCTGAGGAAAGCCAGAAAACTCAGAAAGTGTGGGTTTTTGGATTGTGTAAGCCCAAGTTAAAAAGACACAATTGTGAAGGTTTTAGGTGAACCTGTGAAAAGGCCAAGCTATATGTCCTAGAGGGGGGTTGAATAGGACTATGCCAAATTTAAAATAAAATTAGCAGAAATAAATTAAACCAATAGCCTTACAATATGAATCAATTCACAAAGCTAAATTTAAATCACCTTGATAAATAGGTATTGAGAGATTGATACAAATTCAGTTCTAAGGACAACCTTACACCATAATAAACAAGGGCTTATGGTAGGACAACCTTATTTCTAGAACCTCTTTTGGATCAAGGACTCAATTTTAATATAAGTAAATGAAATAGCAAGGAATTGAAATTAAATGCAGAAGTAAGATCTAAATTATTACAACAATCCCCACACTTGCTTGAAATGTAAATAGTTACAACATTCACATCCACTTGTATATTCCACACAATCGAATGATAAAAGATATGAAAATTAAGCAAGCATTCAATCCACAAGACAAAGAGTTATAGTGGTTCGCCTGTGTGTACACCAACTGTTTTCCAACAGCCACACAAAAAGCTACTCCACTCCTAATATCCTCACACAGGGGATATTAGCGTTCACTATCAAATAGGTTTTCACAGGTTCACCAAAAACCTTTACAATTGTGTCTTTTTCACTTGGGCTTACACAATTCAAAAACCCCTCTTTTCCGAGTTTTCTGGCTCTCCTCAGATAACCAATACAATGAGATTTTTCTGGCTTAACCTCAAACAAAACCAAAAGAAATGAAATTTTACAGAATTGTAAAATACCTGAATTTCTCCTTTTCGTAGCAGCCCGGTAGAACCAATCGGAGTAGATGATTGAATGTCAAAGTTCAATTTCCAATACTCACATTTATAAGGTTCTAAATTCTAATTGATTTTAGATTTTAACGAGTTGGGCGTAGCTATATTTGATTTTGATTCCAAGAAGAAGGAATAAGATAATTCCTCTTTTCAAATAAAAGATTGGAATACAGAAACAAAATCAAATTAAATAAGCTAGCAAAAAGGAATATTAAATAAGCACAATGTAGCTTAAAATAAACACAGACTTATCTCAGAGTAATCACTTTAAAAATCTTGAATTGAATCGAGTTGAAGTATGAAAACTCTGAATTTCATGTTCAATTTATAGAAGCAAAAATCGTTCCTACGACTGGTCTTAGAAACCTACGACTGGTCGTAGCTCTAACAGATTTTTGAAAAATTAAGCGATATCTTTGAAAGTCGTTCCACGACTGGTCGTGAGTAGCCTACGACTGGTCGTGGGTCACCTACGACTGGTCGTGGATATCTACGACTGGTCGTAAGACCAGAGATTTCGTTGCTGGACTTTGAGTCGTAGCTCTACGACTGGTCGTGGACGAGTCGAAGCCATTCCTACGACCGGTCGAAGGACCTCCAGGACTGGTCGTGGCGTACCAAAAATTCTGAAAAAATCTTCAACAACTTAAGACTGGTCGTGAAATTCTTGGACTAGTCGAACCAATGCTAGGACTGGTCGAACAAGAGCTAGGACTGGTCTTAGAATAAACCAAACTTATGTAAAATAAACATTTGATTAATGTATCCAAAGTGACCTACTTAAAGGGTCAACCTAAGGTCATTCAAACCTGAACCATGTCGTATGGACATTGAAATTCAACCATTCAACGAATGTAGATATTTTGAACCATATCAGGCTTGAGATCTTGAACTTGTTGTAGCTTTAAACTTGAGATCTTCATCAACATAAAACTACATCATGCGTTGCTTCTTCAGACTTGAACTTCAACATTGTAGCTTCTTGAGACTTCAACATGTAGCTTCTTGAGACTTCAACATGTAGCTTCTTGAAGGCTTCAACATGTAGCTTCTTGAGACTTCAACATTGTAGCTTCTTGAACTTCAAATGGCATGAAGTGTTTATGCAGTGTCTTGAATTCATATAAATCACCATACAAGCACAAGACACAGATAGATGTTTTGACACATCAAAATTTGACAACCAAAGGAGCATGAGACCATAGCACTTACAACCTGTGAAACCTATTTTAATAGTGAACGCTGACATCCCCTGTGTGAGGATATTAGGAGTGGAGTAGCAAGCTGTGTGGCTGTTGTTTAACAGTTGGTGAACACACAGGTGAACCACTATATATCGGTGTGTTTTATGATTTGAATGTTCTTTTAATTTCTATATCTTTAATCATTCAGATTTGTGGAATGTATATGTGGATGTGAATGTTGTAATATTTACATTTCAAGCAAAGTGGAGAATGTTATAATAGTTTAGAATTTATTTCTTGCTATTTTCTTTATTTCCTTTCTATTTGAGTTTTGATATTCAATTTGTTCTAGTAAGGTTGTCCTGCCATAAACCCTTGGTTTTTATGGTACAAAGGTTGTCCTTAGAACAACGTTAGTATCAAGGTCTTTTTAGGATTGTTTTTCATTTCAGTTCTTTGATTTATTTAAAGTAATGTTCTTTATTTATCTGTTTATAAGGATATCGTACTTCAATTCTGCAGTTAATTTTTAATTTGGCACAGTCCCTATCAATCATCCAAAGGCATCGATTCTTTCTCTGATAAGTATCTTAGCAAATTTCTTGGCAATGTTTTCTACGAGATCATTCATAAGCCAACTTTAGAGTAAGTTTGGATGTCCTGGATCATGATCGTCTAAAGAAATTTATGCACCTTATTAAAAATTTTATTTTTATTATCGTGAGGTGTCCAAAGAATGTATGATTCACCTGTGGCAAAAAAAAAAAACTTCAATATTAGTGGACCGTGGTGAATAAGAGACTAAAAAAGTTAAATACTAGAAAAGTTCTATTTATTCAACGTAGTCTCCATAGAATCCGAAGTTTCAGACTTTGGTTTATAATCCAGCTCCTCCACCTTTAACGGTAAACATTCAGAATTGGTGGAAGGAGGTTGTTCAGAAAAAAAATCTCTTTCCAGTCAGTGTCAAGCACCGGGACACAATCCCTCAAGGCATTCATTATGTCTCTAATCATAGGATCATCTAAATCCGCAAAGTGTGCCAAGCATACTTGTAGAGGCTTGGGAATTTCAGTTAAAAGAGGCTCATCATTTTTAAATATACCAATAAAATTTACCTCATGAATCACATCATCATTCTCTTGCGGTTTATACAAATTAAAACACATTCAGCTTTAAGGTCATATTCCCGAAAGATATCTTCATGATCCCATTCCTGCAATTGATTATAGCATTAGCGGTAACCAGGAATGGTCGGCCTAATATGACAGGGATTTAAGTACTCACATTTATAACTGGGTATGTATCCAAGATAATAAAGTCTACCAGATAGTAGAATCTATCCACTTAGACCAACACATCTTCCACCACCCCTCTCGGTATTCTAGTCGAGCGGTGAGCTAATTGTAACATTGTCTTGGTGGGTTTCAACTCACCAAGGTTTAATTACTCATATATAGAGTATGATATCAGATTAAAATACTCTATTGTGAACCAAGAAGTTTCCTATTATACATGAGATCATAGGACTTTTGGGATCTTTGTATTTTGGGGAGTATTTTGATTTATGATGGTACTCACTGTTCTATCAAGAAGACTTTCTTATGCACGTTTAATTTACACTTTATCGTACATAGATCCTTTTAGAATTTGGCATAAAATGAGAACTATCTAATTGCATCTAACAATGAGATGTTAATCTTGACTTGTTAGAAAAACCTCTAAAATGTCCTTATTTTCATTTGATTGTTTTAATGAGGTAATGCGTTGGGCAAACAGGGCCACAGGATTATATTCTTGTATTGGTTCTATGTTATGTGGAGCATTGTCAGATTCACCATCATCCTTCAAGTTTTTAGATTCCTCAAGTTTCTCAACCTTCTTAGGAATCACCTTGTCAATCTCTTTATCACTTCTTAGTGTGGGGATGAATTTAACATGTTCCACAAGTTGGGTTGAAGAATTGGGATCACTTATCGTGAATTTCCTTTAGGGTTACGCTAAGGTTGGGCCGAGAAGGTCCCTTTCTCCCTAACGATTTAGTCGTGTCTCAATTCTTGTAACTGAAGTTTTAAGTTCATTTATAGCCTGCATTTGCCCTTGCATGAATGTATTCAACGTATCCTCAAGGGTTCTCCTAGATGGGGGTCCAGTAGATGGCCCCTTGGGGATTATTGGGTGTCACGCCCCAAACTCGGAAACCGGGCTAACAAAATTTTCAATCACCGAATCCGGTGCCGACAGCCTCCGTAGTACCCCATTCTCGGCTCCCAGTGCCCATACACCAGGTTCTGATCCTGGGATCCTAGAAGGAGGATTTTCCAACGTACATTTATCTCATAAGAAGCATAACCACAAGTATACCCAAATCACAAAGGCAACGTCATCATCACATATCCGCTAATATAAACGTTTGAATACAATGTTGAAAGGGAAATACATATGTCAAAATTTAAAGCTTCAGAAGACTGTTGTACACTCGAAGCTCAATGTTGTTGTAACCTATCGCCACCTGCACGCATCTATCGTGCATAAGCTTATAGAAAGCTTAAAGGGTGGTGAAAGTGTGTGCTCAAGGTAAGTGTCAAGTATTCAATACAATGCCATAATCATACAGTATCGGAAATACTGACAAGATCATGAGTCATACGATAACAGAGTAAGCGAAAATACTACAAGTCTATAAATCATACAATATCAGAGTACGCAATAAAAATCAGCTATGCAAATGTAACGCTCTGAAAATTGGGGGTCGAGCATAAACTCAACTCCCGAGTTCCAGAACATCACTTATGCAACAAAATGAATGATGATTGAATGTTGACTGTATTCGTGCATTGAACATGAGTGAGATTAAGCCAAAACAGCATATCATACTCCAGAGACAGTTAAGTTTGCAAGCAGAAGACTGTGATAGATAGATAAAATATATAACTTATGATGAGTCTCCAGAGTGTGATAACATTACCAGGTTAAATAAATACAAGTGCAGTTCTAAAATGTACCAAATGTGAGGAAGTGTAATGCCTCCTATCCCATGTACCATAGCCCGTCAATACAATATCAGGTCTTCATTGACCTGCCAGAGAGATACAGATAGGAGAATCCCTCCTATCATCATAGAAGTAGTCCGGCTCTGCTTCACAAGCATCGCCACCACCTGAAACTCAACAAATCTGGTTGGTGTGTACAACACCGTCCCGTAACGTGGGAGTGAGTGATCAACTCAGTGGAACAGTAAAGCATAGGTTAACATGTTATCAATTCAATCAAGCAGTAATGATAAAGCAGTACAAATCAAACAAGTTTAACTACTCTTATTAAATGCGAGAATGTAATGACATGATGCTGTATGCCCTTGCCAAACCACCCTCAAGCGACATCATCTTACGTTCGCGAATGCTTAACTCCCTCAGTGCGCCACATCTACAAAGCACATGCGGTGCGATGATGCTCATGATTACCAAGTTATTATTAGTCAATTTCAACCAGCAGTATTGGGAAACTAAGGTACCTCCCTCGTATCATTCCCAAACATGATCCATTCTAGGGTCGTCAATCCTAGTTAATCTCATACGATATTATGGTTCGAGAAGCATAGTGAAGGCATCGGAAAGGGCTCGTCACCCGTCAGCGCGGATACAGATCTCACCGTATGAGCTCAATTGCTGACCGTCAGCTCGAGTACAGGTCTCACCGTACTCGGCTCAATCACTAGCCATCAGCTCGAGTACAGGTCTCACCGTACTCGGCTCAATCACTAGCCATCAGCTCGAGTACAGGTCTCACCGTACTCGGCTCCACTCATACTCTAGTTGCTGTGAAAGACTCGTCGCCAATCACAGACCCTTGGAGTATACTCGAAGATACTACGGAGGACTCGTCGCCCGTCAGCACGAGCACAGGTCTCACCATACTCGGCTCTCGCCGTAAGTATCGACAGCTCGAATATAGTGTCCCATACCACCATATTCGGCTCACGAGTTGGTTGCGCAATGGTCACTACGGGGAGGCACATGGCCCCAGCGTAGGCCGACAGCTCGACCACGGTGTCCCATACCACCATGCCCGGCTCATGCGTCTTAGCGGCGAGGCGAGGAGGTACCATGGTTAAAAGGGGGTTTCACTGGTAAGTTTGGTACCCTAGGTTCAAGCAGTAGCGTCCAAACAGGGTGAACATGCATAAGGCAGATCGGGTTACTTGACGAGCTCGACTAGCACGATCGCCCGTTAAGCTGCACGACATGAAGTGCATAAACAACTTCGTGTGGCCTAGCCACTGCCGACAGGCAACGCCCGACTCGAGTTCGTCGAACACATCCCACGTGGCAAATGAATCTCAGCCACGAGTTCAATCTCGTTACCGATTGCCTGGGCCATAATCATAGCCCCAAACACAATCAATTGCAGATAAATAAAGCAGTAATGGATCAAGATTCAACTCATACAGTCAAGGTCTGGTATTATCCGTTTAGGGCTGTCAGGGCTGTTGCACGCACTCGTTGCTCCGCTCCCCCATCACCCATGACGGATCATACAACGTAAATATAAATTTAAACATACGCATTACATAGTTAAAATCATAAAGCAGTTGAGCATGTTATGAATCACAACACAAGCATGCGTTTGTACATGTTCAATTCCTAATCACACAACTATCAAAGGAGATCATACACATAGTAAAAAAAAAGGTTGAGAATCATATCTCAACACCCTTATACTTTACAATTTGCTAACTACTACTCATTCAGACATTTCAAGAAACACTTAAACAAACATACATCAACATACACGACATGTGTCGATCACATAGGCATTAGGCCAAATCCTTTCACTGGGGAGTTGCCCCAATCATAACACGCGTACACCCACGACGGATAGTCATGGCAAGCAGGGATCCAAGTTCCATATCCATTCAGTCATTTCCACAAACACTTGGGCCACACATTTTAGCATATATAGTGTATATTGGCCGTGGCGTGACTTAGGGCAAATCCTTTCGTCAAAGGGGGTATCGCCAATACATCAATCATGAATCCATGACATTAGTCATGGCGAGCACGAATGAGAATTCTATACTCATTCAGCCACTTTCACAAACACTTAGAATACACTATTACAACATACATGGTGCATGTTAACAAAACATGTATTAGGGCTATCCTTTAGCCAAGCAAGTATTTTATCTATGTATAATATATTACTACAGCAAATATCATGATAAATACATATCCAAAATTTATACGTATACAGTATTTTCTAGAATACGCAATTTCAACATACATAGCATTTACAAGTGAACATGTATTACGGCGATTCCTTCTGCCAAACTAGTATTTTATCCATATATAGTATAATCATACATTAAATAAACATGTCAAACATTTCTCCAAAAAAAATACGTATACGGTATTTCTACGTATACCTAGAGTATGTGAAATTCCATATTCTACAACGTTAATCGAAACAGGAAACGGAAAGCACTTTGTACATGTGCAATTGCATGCAGATCATGAATCTATCATTATCTGACATTGAAAGCGTTGAAAACCCTAACCTATGCACCTAAAGTCCGCACCTTTTGTCGTAGAATCGTAACGGAGTTGATAGGTTCGCTAAGCTTCCGTATTCGGCAGTTTGGCAACCTAGAGAACGAAATAGGTTAGCTATTTCACAACCTACAACAGTCTAAACCCCAAAACAGATTAGGGTTAGGGTTTCTTACCTAGAAACGATGCCAGAAACGCCGGAAAAGCGTCAAGAAAGGGATGGTGCAGCCCGTGTGGTGGTAGGGAACGACGGCAGGGAGATTCTCCCACTTCTCCCTCACTTTCTCTCTCTTTTCCCCTCTCAATTCCAAATTCGTATGGCTGCCATGAGAGAGGGTTTAAGGTCCTTATATAGTCTCAAAACTCACCGAAATAGACTCCTGTTCAAAGGTTACTGCTAATATAGGTTTCGTCATTTTTCAGCTCAAAGAGAGGTTCTGGTGGCCCTCCTTGAGCAAACGTCAGACTTAAGCTCACCACACATGGATCTATGAGGGATTACGTTTTCGACTCGATCGGATTCCCAGATCGCACGTGGCGGACCACTTTCAGTTCAACGGTCAGTGGGCCATGATCCGAAATTCCAAGTACATGTAAATGTTCCTGAAAATTTTCCTGATTCGAGGGTGTAATTTGGTCTAATTATGACGGTCTGGTTGCTTATACTGATGCACAAGCGAAAGGTGCCAGATCACTATTCCAGATATTTTAATTTCAAAGGGAATAGTGTTTTTCACACACCCTCGCTCCGGATCGAAACGAATGTCCGTGGGTGGGACATCGGCTGATCTGATTTTTGAGATGATTGTCAAGCCCAGTGAGGCGGTCCTAGTTCCTTAGCTTCGTGTTAATCGGACTCCCGATGTGCGGTCTAGACCTAATACGAAGTTTCGTTTCATTCCCGAGAGCAGACGGGAAATGAGTTGGTTCTAAACTTTAGGGAAACCTAGAGTCACTGATTTTGCAAGTTTTAGGTCTTGCAGATCGTATTTAAAGCGACTGGTGCTAATTTCACAGGCACTCAAGTTTAACACTAGCTAAATCTCGCCAAATTTCTAAAGGATTTAGTCCTGTAAGATCTCTGTCTGAGGTGGTACTTAGTCCATTGTAGTTTGTATATAAAGTGATCCCAGTTTTACTACTTAGCTAGTTTAAGTTAGTGTCTAGGGCGAAAGTGCTTTGAAAATTTTAAAGCACGAGGAGTAGTGAAGGGTGGGATTTGTGAAGAAAATGGTTTAAGACGGGATTTGAGGCTTTGAATTGAGCGTTTGAAAAGTTAATCAGGTGTTAAGATTGACCCAATGCCTAAGGATGTCTAATCCCAGGTTGGCAAAAATCCGGGATGTTACAGCAAATGAGGAGTCATAGAGAGCCAAATATCAGATGCCAAGGATATAATGCAATATGTAAATCTTGCTAAGTCCGTCTAGGCTATATAAGTGCAGAAACCTAGCAACACAAAATGTCATATGCCTAAAGATGTAATGCAATATGTGATGATAATGAAATGACCAAGCTGGAGTGTGAAGTCGGGATGATACTACGTAGTATCGCAGGCTACGGGGTCCACCACAAGGGACTTCTATCCAAACCAGTCCCATACCTAAATTTGGATAGTCAGACCAATGTGGTAAACTCCTGATCTCAGGTTAGTCGCGCGCCTTAACCGAAATCCTAGCCATTGCGAAGGTATACATAACAAACAGTCGCGCACCATCAGCCCGAGTGGATAGTGAATGAATGAATGAATGAGTATGCAACTCCTGCTCAATAAATCAACATAACAATACTGTATATCTCTGGGATCATCACCGGGGTCTAGTACACTCCAAGCAAGCTACCGCCCCGGCCGGCCGCGTAGCCCAGTGAGTGGAAAAGACCTCACTACCCGCCTGTCAGTAGTATACCAATGCCTACCCGGCTCGTCGATAGCAGACCCATTTGGGAGCTCGTCAAACTCAGCCTAGCTTACAACCCCCTCACTTGGGCGGATAAAGTCACACCCCCTCCCAACCGACCACGACATAGTGGGAGACACGGCCTACTGGTATTCGGCACTTGGGCGCTCATGTATCCACTCGGTCTAAACATTAGGGCGTCTCTTGGCCTCGGAGATTTAGAGACTTTCACCCACGGACATCCAAAGTATCCAGATGCTCAAACCAAACATTTTCTTTATCTCATCTGGCCATCCATAATATGCCTGTGGAGGCACAACCTTGATGTCACTAGGGGGTATAATAATTACAATCACACAATGCAAGATGCATGAGTCATGTGGTCCAATCATGCATCAATCCTGCGCATACCGTGCGCTCATGTAGGATAATTCCACCTATCCAGGAGTCCCATAAATCATCTGTACTATGACATATTCAATGGTCAATCAAATCTCATAATAAACATGCAGATGATGCGTATGGGCATGTATTATGATGTTATGCTGTCACATACTCATAATCGGTATCAATAACCGGCATCAACAGTCGGCCTCGACAACGTGGACATTTAACCAACATTGCCCCCAAGGAATGACCCACATAGAGCCTAACATATAGTGGACCCATGGCCTCACACAAGGGCCTAATATACAACACCATGGGCTTAACTCGAGAGATTAATACACATCACGATGGGCCTCTCATATGGGCCTAATATATATCACGATGGGCTCCATCGCCTGGCCCTCAAATGCACCACAATGGACCTCATCACATAGGCCTCATAACATCACATTGGGCCTTAAACACAAGCTGAATACACATCACAACGGCCTCAAATACGGGCCGCATATACATCACATTGGGCCTCGACAATTGGCCTCAATATCCAGCCTCGACAATCGGAATCGGAATCGGCCTCAACAATCGGCCTCGACAATCGAAATCCGCCTCGATAATCAAAATCGGAATTGGCCTCAATAATCGTCCTCGACAATCAGAATCGGCATCGACAATCGGCCTCGACAATTGGAATCGGAATCAACCTCGACAACCGGCCGCGACAATCGGAATCGGCCTCGATAATCAGAATCGAAATCGGCCTCAATAATCGGCCTCGACAATCGGATTCGACCTCGACAGTCGGAATCGACATCGATAATCAGAATCAGAATTGGCCTTAACAATAGCCCCCAACAATCGAAATAGACCTCGATAATCAGCCTCGACAATCGGAATTGGAATCGGCCTCAACAATCGGAATCGGCCCCAACAATAGGCCTCTACAATCGGAATCGGCCTCGATAATCGAAATCAGAATCGGCCTCAATAATTGGCCTCGACAATCGGAATCGGCCTCGACAATCAGAATCGGCCTCGATAATCAGAATTGGAATCGGCCCCGACAATAGGCCTCGACAATCGAAATCGGCCTCGATAATCGAAATCGGAATTGGCCCCAAACAATAGGCCTCGACAGTCGGAATTGGCCTCGATAATCGGCATCGACAATTAAAATCAGCCTTGGCAATCAGAATCGGCCTCGATAATCGGAATCAGCCTCGGCAATCAGAATTGGCCTAGATAATCAGAATCGGAATTGGCCTTGACAATCGGAATCGGCCTCGATGATCTGAATCGGCCTCAACAATCGAAATTGGCCTAACGAAGGGCCTAAGGGAAGGTCACAATAAGAACATTTAACCATCATTGCCCATCAATGTGGACATTTAACCAACATTGCTCCCAAGGAGTGGTGCACATATAATGGGCCCAAGGCCTCACACAAGGGCCTAATATACTCACCATGGGCCATAATTACATCACATCGGGCCTCACTCATGGGCCGCATATACATCACCATGGGCCTTGGCATAAGGACCATAAATACATCACATTGGGCTACTTCCATGGGCCTTAAATACATAACAGGTAGGCCCTGCACATGGGCCATTAATACATCTCAACGGGCCACGACCCATGGGCCTCAGTTCATCACAATGGGCCTCAACCCATGGGCCCCAAATACATCTCAATGGGCCTTACCAAATGGGGCATGAATACATCACTTTTGGGCCTCCTCAATGGGCCGCAAATACACCACATTGGGCCCCATCATATAGGCCTCATATACAACACATCGGGCCTCACACATGGCCGCATCACGATGGGCCACATACATCACAATGGGCCGCATCACACGAGCCGCACTAATGGGCCTCATACAAATCAAGTGGGCTACATCAATGGGCCACACTAATGGGCCTCATACACATCAAGTGGACTACATCAATGGGCCGCACTAATGGGCCTCATACACATCAAGTGGACTACATCAATGGGCCGCACTAATGGGCCTCATACACATCAAGTGGACTACATCAATGGGCCGCACTAATGGACCTCATACACATCAAGTGGGCTACATCAATGGGCCGCACAATGGGCCTCATACACATCAAGTGCGCTACATCAATGGGCCGCACTAATGGGCCTCATACACATCAAGTGGACTACATCAATGGGCCGCACTAATGGGCCTCATACACATCAAGTGGACTGCATCAATGGGCAGCACTAATGGGCTTCACATACACAACAGGTGGGCCCTACACATATAGCAGGTGGGCCTGCACTTCCAAATGGGCCCACTAGATGAACAACTTGGATATACAACACATATATCGAGTGTGTTTTCAACAGATGGACAGCATGATAGACACAAGCATCAAGGTGGGCCACTGCACAAATAGTGCAGATACAACACTGCATCATGATGGGGCAGACGGTGCAGATGAAACACATACTATTAAGGCGGGTCCCACGGAACTTACTAACATCCATCAGCCAAACAGATGGACGATGTTGATAAAAACCCATCATCACGTGGTCCCCACCAACCAGATGGATGGTGGGAACTAAGTACATATATCACATCGTCCCACGTGCAGGGACGGTGTGGATATAATACATATCTCAGGTGGGTCCCACATGGGGCCCACTAGATATACATATCGATATATATTATATATGTTATATTTATATATAGTACATATCTCAAGTGGGTCCCACGTGGGGCCACCATAATGTAATGTAATATAATATAATATTATTATATATTATATCATGATATATATATATATAATATAATATAATAATAATATTATTATATATATATAAGGAGGCTCCAGCATCCAGCGTCTAGGTACACTGGACGGACGGCCTGGATCAGACACATGTACAGCTGGCCCCATCACCTGCACATGTGACACGTGAAGGGTGGGCCCCACATATGGACAGTTGGAATATAACACGTACCTTCATGATCAGACCCACAAGCTTGCTGCCGCTAATACAGCAGCAGCTGGAGTCCATGTAGATGGATAGTGGGCCGCTGAATATGTACATCAAGGTGGGTCTCACCCCCACACGTGCCACACGTGTGGGTGGGCCCACGTCCAAAGCAGATGGACGGTGCATATATAAAACATAAACATCACGGCAGCCCACATAGCTACTGACATTACAATAGCTATTTAGCTGGTTAAGGTACACCAGCCAATCCTCCTCCATTTCACCGTCCATAGATGGACGGTGAGGATAAAATACAAATATCAGGGTGGGTCCACGTCAGCGTGGCCCACCAGAGCTCTGAATCAACTAGTATTTGTGGTTTCCTTCATCCAGGCCCGTCTAATATGGATGGCCAGGATCAGACACATGTATATATCAAGGTGGATCCCCACCGTCCATTGCTCGATGGTGGAGTCCACACAATCATCAGGTGGGGTCCACAAAGTATGGAAGAGAGGGATAGAGAGAGAGAGAGAGAGAGAGAGATCATGATGGAGGGGAGGGACCCCGCTACTATGGGCCCTCCATTTCTTACAATACATACATCAACATGGATCCCATCACAAGTGGGTCCTAAATGAAATTCAACAGTGGATCACCCACCTTTGATCTTCTTGGACTCCTCCTTCCACCGATGCGATCTAGAACTCCAAGGGGTGGATTTTAACGGTTGAGATCGGCTTTGAAGGGTTGGATTAGTGGTAGGGAGTGGGCCACACTAAGCTTCTCTCATGGAGGTTGGGACGTTGGAGTTGCTTGGGAGAATGGGAGAGATGAGAGAGATAAGAGAGATGAGAGAGATAGGAGATGTGAGTTATTGGAGTACTTGTGTAAGAGAGAGAGAGAGAGAGAGAGAGAGTTGACTTTAGGGATGGGTGGTTGTACTTGGGGATGGGTGTGAGTGATGGGAGTGATGTGTACTTGATTGATGTGATTGATGGGACATTCGCTTGGGATTGCAACGAGCGGTATTTTCCTCAAACTGAACGCGGGCCCACATCTCCTATCCTGGGTATCGCCTCAACGCGCGAGACACGGTGCCGGAATTGCGGTGACGGCGCAGTCACAATGATACAAGTCTCGGGCCGAGCCGACTCAGATCAACAGGATATAACTCAAGGTCGCGCGCAAATGCCTATTACAGGTCGCGGGTTACCGAAATTCGACCGGGAAGACCGCAGAAGCTTATGGAACGGTACGGTCTAGGATATGGGTCTCACATTGGGTGCATTCCCAGTCAGTCTGTTTCTCCAACTGAAATTTGGATGATTCTGCCAATTGGGAGTCTGTGTTAGAATGTGGTGCACTGAAGGGGCGTTGATATGCGTTCATAGCATTCACTTAAGCATGTAATACCTCTTGAAAAGTGGGGATTGTAGGACAATCCTTAGTTAAGAAAACATCGCTCTCATAAATACCACATATGGTTTCAATGAACACAATGGGTTAGATTGCTTCCTTCCTAGATTCCAAGGTCTCAATATTCCTTGTGAGATCTTTCAACCTTACATAACATCTTCCTCCTTGAGTACATGTACTCCCCTCTCCCTTGGCACTACCCTGGGGTTACTAGCTTGGTTAGATGTGTCCCATGATTGGGCATTTTCAAGTAGCATGTCTAGGTAATCCCAGGCATCTTCCGAATCATTGTTCATAAATTTGTCATTACACATCATCCCTATGAATTGGTGTATGTTTGAGCTTTATCCCTCATAGAAAAAGAAAATCATCCATCAAATCTCGTAGTCATGGTGTGAGCAAGTGAGAATTAAGTCCTTGAACCGTTCCCAACACTAAAAAAAGTTTTATCTCCTTTTTAGGATAAGTTCATAATGTCACGCCTGAGTTTGTTGGTTTTATGAGCTAGGAAAAACTTTTTAAGGAATTCTCAGGTCATCTCGACACATGTGCCAATGGATCTCGGCTGTAAGGAATGAAGCCATGCTTTGGCCTTCTCCTTAATGGAAAATTGAAATAATTTCAATCTAATCACATCAGAAGGAATGTTATTAAATTTGGTTACAACAATCTCTTAAAATTCTTTTATGTATAAGCATGGACTTTCTGAATCGAGTCCATGAAATTTAGGGAGTAATTGGATCATCCCTATCTTAAAATCCACATTTCCTACATTGGTTGGGAAAATCATGAAGGAATGTGTACTTGTTCTTACCAGTTATAAGTAATCACGTAAGGTCCGAACCAATAGAACTTGTTGTACATCATTCTCATCACGCACTGTCCTAACCGATGGTATGTTCCGTACACGATTCTTATTGAAGTGTTGTTCAGTTTCAGTCATATTTTCGGATGATGTTTCATGAGTATTTAGGTGTTTTTTAACTTGCCAATGGATTGTGAGCTTGTCGACTGAACCTCCTTCACTCAGAAGTCTCAATGTTTGGTCCCTTACCCACTTGGGCATGAACCACACAAAAGCCTAATTCTAGCCATAACTGTTAAGTATTATAACAATTAAGAAAGCAAGTAGAGAGAGTAAGGAAGAATGTTATGATCGGTAAGGAAGAACTAGACTAGAAGATCCTGTAAACAGAAATAAATAAACAATGTTAATAATGTTAGAAAGTCTACAATAAAATAAACCCTAAAAATAAAATTATGAAAATTCTAGAAAAATGAAAACCTAAATTAGAAAAAAAAATCAGAAAATAGAACAACCTAACCCAAAATAGAAATTAAAAAAACTTAAACAAATTGTGTTTGCGCCACTCCCTAGCAACGATGCCAAAAACTTATTGAACCTAAGACTTGATAACACGAAGGGCAGAGCTGTAATGCAGTAATTACTCAGTGAAACCGAGGTCGAATCCTCGGGGAATGGGGAACACGACTTAAAACTAATCTAAAAGTAAAGGTTTGTTAGGATTTTTAATCCAGAAAGATAAAAAGGGTTTTAAAATAATAAAATAAAATACTAAGGATCCAGGAATCCACTCATAATAATGAAAATGTCACATTCATTAATTCAATATATACTCAATTGGAATCGAAGTCCTATCATTTCCAATCGAAAGATAATTTTGTTAAACCAATCATCAACACCAATAATATATGATTTCGATTGAACGATTCTCTCATGAAGCACTAGGATCTCAATCTTAGAGAATTAAAAGCGTCTAAAGCACCCTTAAGCGAAAATAGATCGATCAATTATATTGATTGAATCCAATTTTTTTTTTTGGCTACACAATTGTTAAATCAAAGCATTCATTGTACCCGGAGTGCATAGAAGATCCATATAGGGGCCCCGGCTCACTTTGGGCCGATGATGAGGCCCAGGTGGGCCATAGCACACACTTCGGGGCTTTGTTTGGCCCATACATCATAATCCAAGGGTTAAATGGGTCTGAGTTCTTGTTTTGACAGTTAGAAAGGGGTTTTGAGGGGTTTGGGTTTTGAGGGGTTTCAAGTGCCTTTTGCCCCTTTATTAATCCTTGAAGGTTGACAATAGTGTATGGTGTCGGTATTGGTGACCTACGATATCTTTAACTTGGAGTGATTTGTTGAGCTTACCCTCTGGGCTGATGTAGGGTCCCTGTCAGCCTCTAGACATCGTGATGGATGGCCTCGATGCTGCCTTAGAAGTCCCATCTGCATGTGTTAAGTCCAAGTTGCCTAGTTAGTGGGTTTCAGTTTCCACAAATGTGGGCTTAAGAGGTAACACCCGTGTACTAGAGGTACGGGGTGTTACAGCTCCGTCACCCCTACGAATTTCTCCCAAGCCCTAATTCATACCTAGGAAAGCATAAAACACCTCTTCAAATAGGAAAAACTCACACCGACTTGAAACTAACTTCAAATTTACTCACTTATGTAACGCTTTGGTTGCACCGATGACAGCCTTCGGTTGCAACCGAACATACCTTCGGTCGCATTGAACTCTCCTTCGGTGGCATCAGAATTTCTTTAAAATAGGTCTGAAGTCTCTGTCTCCCTTAGGTCGAACCGAACTCTCCTTCTATTGCATCGAACATGGCTTCAGTAGTATTAAGTATTAAGCAAAATTAACTCTGAAAATCATAATTTCTTGCTGGATTGTTCTACACACATTCGATTAGACCGAACCAACCTTAGGTGGGACCAAATGGTCTATTATTTCTGTTAATGCACTTTGTGATTTTTTAGTCTTTTCTCTCTTTAGCACTTAGTTTCCTTAGATATTTGGCATGTGAAATCTTCATTAATGTCCTCTAAATCTCCAATTCTTCATTAATTATTTTTTGAGCTCTAAATCTTCTATTTAAGCATGTGTTCATCCTAAACTTCTGAATCACCTCGCATGCAGAAAAGATATATAATTATATCAAATTAACACTTAATTTAAAGGAAAGCTAACGTAATTGAGAGGATAAATATGCAATATTTAAGCATTATCAAGGTTCCACCATCCTTTCAATACCTTGGTCAGCTCATAGGAACATTGCATGAAAGGTGTTCGATCGCGGAGCTGAACCATTCGACTTCAACAATCGTGAAAGCAATTGAGAAGTTGATTCAATAATGAGAGAGTTGTTCACAACCCCAAGTGTAGGGTCGCAATGTAGTAATAACTCGGTGAGACCGAGGTCGAATCCAGAGGGACTAAACTTGTACGCATGCTGAAAATAACTAGAAGTAGAACTAGAAGAAGATCTAAACCTAAATCTGGAATAAAAGAAAGTAATTGTGAAAGATTTATCAAATATCAAAAGGGAAATAGGGTGCCAAGAATCCACTTGTAGCTATCAATATGCTACCTCACTTGATTCAAGAGACACAAATGGAATTGGAGTCCTATCCTATCCAATTGGAAGATGAGTTGATCAAATCTCTGAACATTAATTGAACTAGTTATCAAAGGAGGAGAATTGTGAAGATTGGAAGGGATTCCGTCACCTAACCATGCCCAGGAGATAATGGCAAGCAACAGGATTAACCAATCCCACAATCTCAAATAAGAAAAAGAAGATATTCAAAGCTATTGCAGATCTATTGTAATTTGAGTCACAACAAACCATTAAAAACTTAAAATATTCCTTATAATCAACTAAAAATCAATGAAGTTCAACATAAACATGAATCAAAGCAAAGTAAACATCTCAATCACGTTACAAGCTTCACCTCTTAGCCCTAGCTAAGAGATTTAGCCAGAGTCAGGGCTAGTCGAGATTCACGCAAATTCCTTTTCTTCACTTCAAATCTTCAGCTCTCTTCATTCCTCACTTAGTTTCCTTAGATCTTTGGCATGTGAATTCTTCAATTTTAGTCTCCTAAGATCCATCCTTTACCTTGGTGATTTTTAAGCATCAAATTCATGCTTTTAACATTCTTTTCCAGCTAAGCCCTCGGATTCACCTTGCAACACAAACATGTATTTAATATAATATTAAGCAATATCATGTTCATTAAACCAAGATATAAGTAGGGGAAAATATGCAATAATTGACACTCAACGCACTCCCCCACCAACATTTTGCTAGTCTCGAACAAAACATGCGTGAAGTAATCTTCAATTCTCAACGTTCAAACCTTTTTCAGAAATCAATCTTTTGTGCAATTAAGGCATCTCCCATTTCGCTCGCCGCATCTACAGGAATCGCTTTTTCTTTCTTTTCCTCTGGCTACTAAGATGTTTCAGTTCGCCAGGTTGTCTCTTGCCTGTCCATGGATTCAGCAGCAGTTAGAAAGGTTGACCTATTCGGGAATCTCCGGATCTACACTTATTTTCAACTCCCCGAAGCATTTCATCAATTACTACACCCTTCCTCATCTCTGGGTGCCTAGGTATCCAATGTAAGCCTTTCCTCGTTTGAGCCTTGCCATTAACGTTAAGGCTATGCCATCCTAAGGTGCTACTAAATGGAAGTATCTTATCAATGTCCATGAATGATAAATCATAGATCGAACTGGCAAATTGAAAAAATTGGGTGCTATCCTATTCCTTTGTATCGGCTAAGGTAATGAGCTGGAGATAAGCCCTAACTAAGAGATTTAGCCAACCATAGACATGATTGAACTAAGAACTCTTAAGAAAACCCTAAAAATAAACTAAGGAAGAAGAAGAAAACTCCTGGCAATGGTTATCCACACTTTTACTCCACTCCTTAAACCCTAGAAGATGCTTTAAGGCATCCCAGGAACAACTATTTATAGTTGGGGAACTCCAACTTTCGCACCGAGTTGGAAAAGTCCAAAAATTGGATCAATTTACGCAATCCCCGCAAAATCCGTGTAACCTCGACTAGTCGAGGGAAATCCTCGACTGGTCGAGAGTCTCCTTCGATTGGTCAAGGAAACTCTACGACTGGTCAAGAGTCACGCGAATATATAAAAGATAATATTACTGGAGTTCGAGCCGAAGTTTCCAAGGCTAGTCGAGTTAGAACCAGGGCTAGTTGAGATTCATGCAAATTCTTTTCTTCACTTCAAATCTTCAAGTCTCTTCATTCCTCACTTGGTTTCCTTGGATCTTTGGCATATGAATTTACAATCATGGTCTCCTAAGATCCATCCTTTGCCTTGGTGATTCTTAAGCATCAAATCTATGATTTAACTTTCTTTTCAAACCAAGCTCTCAGATTCACCTTGCAACACAAACATGTACAAAATATAACATTAAGCAATAACATGTTCATAATACCAACATATAAATAGGGAAAAATATGTAAAATTTGACACTCAACACACTCCCCAACCAGCATTTTGCTAGTCTCAAGCAAAACATGCATGAAGTAACCTTCAATTCTCAACGTCCAAACCTTTTTCAGAAATCAATCTTTTGTGCAATTAAGGCTACTCCCATTTCACTCGCCGCTATTACGGGAATCACTTTTGCTCTCTTTTCCTCTGGATACTAAGATGTTTCAGTTCGCCAGGTTGTCTCTTGCCTGCCCATGGATTCATTAGCAATTCAAAAGGTTGACCTATTCGGGAATCTCTAGAATTATGCTTATTTTCAACTCGAAACATTTCGTCAATTACTACACCCTTCCTCATCTTTGGGTGCCTAGGTATCCACCATAAGCCTTTCCTCATTTGAGCCTTACCATTAACATTAAGGCTATGCCATCCTAAGGTGCTACTAAATGGAAGGATTTTATCAACGTTCATGCATGATAAATCATAAATCAAACTTATAAATCAGAAAAATTGGGTGATATCCTATACCTTTGTATTAGCTAAGGTAACGAGCTAGAGATAAGCATTAGCTAAGAGATTTAGCCAACCATAGACATGATTGAACTAAGACTCTTAAGAAAAGCATAAAAATAAATTAAGGAAGAAGAAGAAAACTCTTAGCGACGACTCTCCACATTTTTCCTCTACTCCTTAAACCTTAGAAGATGCTTTGCGGCATCACAGGAACAACTATTTTTACTTGGGGAACTCCAATTTTCACACCGAGTTGGAAAAGTTCAGAAATCACATCAAATTTAGGCAATCAGCGCAAAATCTGCATAACCCTCGACTAGTTGAGGGAAATCCTTGACTGGTCAAGAGTCACTTTCGACTGGTCGAGGACAATCTTCGACTGGTTGAGAGTCGCGTGAATTTAGAAGACAATTTTGCCGGAGTTCGAGCCGAAGTTTCCTATGCTAGTTGAACCAGAGCCAGGGCTAGTCGAGCCAGAGCCAGCACTAGTTGAGATTTACTCAAATTCCTTTTCTTCACTTCAAATCTTCAAGTCTCTTCATTCCTCACTTGATTTCCTTAGATCTTTGGCATGTGAATTCTTCAATCTTGGTCTTGTAAGATCTATCCTTTGCATTGGTGATTCTTAAGCATCAACTACATGCTTTTAACATTCTTTTTAAACCAAGCTCTCAGATTCACCTTACAACACAAACATGTATAAAATATAACATTAAGCAGTATCATGTTCATAAAACCAAGATATAAATAGGGGAAAATATGTGATAATTGACACTCAACACACTCCCCAACCAGCATGTTGCTAGTCTCCAGCAAAACATACGTGAAGTAATCTTCAATTCTCAACGTTCAAACCTTTTTAAGAAATCAATCTTTTGTGCAATCAAGGCTGCTCCCATTTCGCTCGCCGCTATTACGGGAATGGCTTTTGCTCTCTTTTCCTCTGACACCTAAGATGTTTCAGCTCGCCATGTTGTCTCTTGCCTACCCATGGATTCAGCAGCAATTCGAAAGGTTGACCTACTCGGGAATCTCCAGATCTATGCTTATTTTTAACTCCCTAAAGCATGTCGTCAATTACTACGCCCTTCCTCGTCTCTGGGTGCCTAGGTATCCATCGTAAGCCTTTCCTCGTTTGAGCCTTACTATTAACGTTAAGGCTATACATCCTAAGGTGCTACTAAGGGAAGGATCTGATCAGGGTCAAATATTGCATATTAGACCCCAGTAATTGCCTAAATTTACGTACATGAGAAGGCTTAATGGAGTGTTTTACTCGTGTTTTTATTACAGGATGAAATCAGGAGTGTGTATTGAAAGATGATGTTAAAATATGGATTTGATGCTCCAAGTCTCCAGAGCATGGGATGGACTCCAGAGAACCGATAATGAAGATTTTACACGCCTGGGATCTGAGGAAAGCAAGCCAAAGGGGCCTGAAAGGGGTCCAGAATGCAAGATCACATGTTTCCCGCTATCCGCTCGGCTCCGAATTTCATACATCACCTGAGGTCCACAAATGAACCGTACAAGTCAAATTTCAATTCCTGGATCTCTACAATCGTGGCCCAACGGCCAGATCAGCCCCTTAATTCAGTAAGTGGGGCCCACCTGATAGCGGGATATACTTCAACTTGGTATCAACCCCTTAATTGGAGAGAGGAAAAGGATGGACGGTGCAGATTTCGTCCAAACATTATAGTGGGCCCCATGTGTGGTGCATGTGCACCATGCACCCAAAATGGCAGCCGTGCACCGGACGGCCGAGGCGGTCAGCGCACGCGCTGACCGACTCCATCTCTTTCTCAAAATTCAAATACCGTCACAGCGCTAACGGCGTCCGGAAATGGGTTTCGGTGTGGGCCCCCAACGTCCATCAGAACGCCAATCTGGACCGTCCATCAGGTCCAAATGAAGGTCTTCTTCAAAGCCTAGGTGTCCGAATCGTGAACGATCATCATGAGTGAAATCCAAGCCGTTGAAAACAATTTGAACGGTGAATCAAGAGATCAGATGGACCACACCGAAATCACTCCAATCTCAGCAGGTCTGACCGATTTTCGAGAGGGAAGCAATGGACGGAGTGGATTTCCCAACGGATCATCACAGTGGACCCCACCATTTTCGCAGCGAAACTGCGTCCGCGGTTGCTGCGTCAGCGAGACCGGCCGCTGGCCGTTTTTGCGAAGGATTGTGGGCCCCACACGTCGCCTGTCTGGACGATCCGATCCGTCCATCTTGTAGAGGGCCATGAATACTACAAAACCATGCTGATATTTTTCTCCCATGCGTACACACGTGCGTGATACAGAGGCCACAAAAGGGCTACCCGGGTGACGTTCAAAACTGATCTTTTTGTATTTTCTTCTCTGGGCCGCGTTAATGGACATTCAAAACCACCCATTCCTGACTGAAATTTCGTCCTGAATCCAATGGAAGGGGTGGATTTTCCAGAAAATGCCTCTGTGGGGCCCACCGATCACAGCTGCGAAAATTTGTACTCCGAGTCCTTCTACGACTCTGCCACCGATTCCAGCCATCCATCAGCTATAAAAGGGGAGTTTTGGACGTGGGAAAGGCATTGAGAACCAGGGAGGAGCTCCAGATCTATAGCAAGGGAGAGAAGAAAGAGAAGAAAGAGAAGAAAGAAGAGAGAGAAAAATTGGTTTGAAATTCCTTTTATGAATTTTTATTTTTATTTATCCATCTGTTTAATGGAATTTATGGGTCACTAATCTCTCAGCTAGGGCTGAGATGAAACCCCTAATTTGAACACCCTTTGTTCTATGTTGATTTTACTTGAATTAAATTGATCTGTTTCTTTCCTTAGTGTGCTTGATTGTTTTAAATTCTATACTTCTCCATCTATGAACTTTTGAGTCTATGGATGGATGTGGTTTGGATGCTTATTCTAGGTGCTTGTATCTGATCATGAACAGGTTCCTGTAGAGGAAAAACAGGGTGCGTTATTGAACTGCATATTCCATATGCCCGATTTGGACATGGGATATGTTATTCATGGCACTACTTGAAGGAATTAGACAATCTGTATGCCCGATTAAGGACACAGATTGTGCTTTCTCTAGATAAGTTGATCAATCTAATTTAAGGTGAATTAACAGACAAAACAATGGTTAGGATAATTAGGGGTGGATTCGAAAGTCCTAGTGCTCTCTCTGATTGAATTTTCTTCCTTATTCTCAATAGTTATTTTCCATAGAATTGTGTTAGTAAATTACTCGATTATTTGTTGAATTAGTTAAGGAGAATTGTGAATTTGAATTGTGACGACCAGTCCCTGTGGATTCGACCTCGGTCTTACCGAGTTTATTACTACATCACAACCCTATACTTGGGGAGTGAACAAGTTTTTGGCGCCGTTGCCGGGACTGTTTCGGTCCATATTGAATTTAGGATTCTCTCTTATCATAATTCATAGCTTATGATTTATTTTTTCTTTATTTTATAAATTAACCTCTTTCCTGTTTTGTAGGGTCCTGAGATAAACTTCTAATTGGTAATCCCTTTCTAATTCTTTACCTTTCTAATTTTTATTTTTTTAGGTTTTACCTTTTAGAAATTTTCTAATTCTAGAATTCTTGTGAATTTTTAATTTTCCATTATTAGATTTCAATTTTTTTCTTAAGTAAATTTTCTAGTTTTAGAAATTTCTTTTTCCCTTCTAGAAACTTACTTAGCTTTTTACATCTAGTAACTTTCTAATTCTAGGATTACTTTCCTTTTTAGCTTTTTTTTATTTCTTTTTTTAGAAATTAACCGTTGCTTAGGATTTTTCTATCATTATTTTAGGAAACCTGATTTGTTTTGTTTCTATTTTCAGGAATTGAGGAAGAAAGCTAGGAGGAGCTTCTTAACATCAATCATCTCCTTTTCCGGGTTCTTTCTTCCCATTCTCACTTACATAGTTTTAACTTGTTTTGAATAGATTCTAGTTTTAGTTTTCTTTCTCTTAGGTTGTTACTTAGTTTATGCTAGGACGTAGATCTCTAGATAAAGAACTAGCACCTTTTGATCCTGAAATAGAAAGAACATTCCATAGAAGATTGAAAGACATTCCAGTTGAAATGGCAGAAGAGAGTGGAACTAAAACTCTTAGAGATTATTCAGCTCCTGTTCAATTCAATGCGCCTTCATGCATAGTGTTGCCTACCACCACGGCAACACACTTTGAACTCAAGACTGGGGTCATACAGTTGTTGCCTTCCTTTTATGGGTTAGACAAGGAGGACCCATATCATCATGTGAAAGAATTCCGAGACATTTGCTCCACCTTTAAATACCAAAACTTCTCAGACGATTCGATCCGCCTACGCCTGTTTCCTTTTTCTTTGAAGGATAAGGCGAAAGCATGGTTGAATTCTCTAGAAGTTGGGTCTATCACTACCTGGGACCAATTGTCTAGGAAGTTCTTAAACAAGTTCTTCCCTGTTCACAAAACTAATGCTCTCCGTCGAGAAATCACAAATTTTACACAAAAAGAGGGAGAGCACTTTCATGAATGCTGGGAAAGATGGAAGGACTTGCTTCTTAAATGTCCACATCACGGTTTTGAGAAGTGGCAACATGTACAATACTTTTATGACGGTCTGACACCCCAGAACCGTCGCATGGTTGATGCCACCAGTGGAGGGTCCTTCATGACCAAGAGCGATACCAAAGCGTGGAAATTCTTTGAAACCTTGTGTGAAAACTCCCAGCAATGGGACTATTCAGATAGAGGTGAAAGAAGTTCCCAACCACAAAAGAGAGGTGGCATATATGAGATAGGAGTCACACCAGATCTCCATGCCAAGATTGATGGCCTGACAAAGAAGGTTGATGCTCTGATGTTGCATAATGGACCCCCACAAACAACTCAAGCCGAGCTTGTGCCATATGTTCTAGTCCTTCCCATCCTACGCAATCTTGCCCATCTGGTACAGCATTTCCAGAATTCCTCTCTGAACAAGTTCATGCTTTGAACACCTTTCAGAAACCTGGGAATGATCCTTACTCGAACACGTACAACCCAGGGTGGGCTAGGCATCCAAATTTTCTTGGGCAAAAGGATCGCACAAGCATCCATCATCTGAAAATCCTCCTATGCAACCTCAGCAGTTTCCGCAATATCAACAACTGCCTGCACAATCAAGGAAACCATCTCTTGAGGACACACTCCATCTTTTTATGCAGAGCTCTCTCCAATTCCAAAAAGACACCCAACAAACCTTACTGGCCAACCAACAAAGCTTACATGCAAATGCACAATCCATTGCCAAGCTGGAAGTACAAATGGGTCAACTGGCTGCCACATTGAGTGAGAGAGAGAAGGGTAAGTTCCCTGGCCAACCTGTGGCTAATCCAAAGGGACAATATGAGATTGGCTCTAATTCCAACCAAGGGCAATACCATGAGCAAGCCAAATCAATCATTACCCTTAGGTCAGGCAAACAGATTGACAACAAAATAGAAATACCTAGGGATGAATCAAATCAAGGTGAAGCAGAGAGACACACCAATGCATCCAAAGTCCAAAAACTCTCTGACTCTCCAAGAGCCGCTGACGTGCCACCCTATGTGCCCAAAGCACCCTTTCCTCAACGTCTGGCACCAATGAAGAAAAGAAATAACTTTGATGAAATCCTGGACGTGTTTCAAAAAGTGCAAGTCAACATCCCGTTGCTTGACGCTATCAAGCAAGTCCCTGCCTACGCTAAGTTCCTTAAAGATTTATGCACTCAAAAGCGTAAGCAGAATGTTCATAAGAAAGTCTTCCTTGCAGAGCAGCTCAGCTCCATGATTCAACATAACACCCCTCCTAAATTTAGGGATCCAGGAGCTCCTACCATCTCTTGCGGCATAGGAGATCATAAAATTGGGAAGGCATTACTTGATTTAGGGGCGAGCGTCAATTTGTTACCATATTCGGTCTATGAGCAGCTAGGACTTGGTGAGTTGAAACCGACTAAAATAACATTACAACTAGCTGATAGATCTGTCAAGGTGCCCCGGGGTATTATTGAAGATGTGCTAATCCAGGTTGACAAATTTTATTTTCCAGTGGATTTCATAGTTATAGATACTCAGCCTGTTCAGAATCCTCATAGCCAGATCCCAGTCATTTTGGGTCGTCCATTTTTGGCCACATCTAATACTATTATAAATTGCAGGAATAGAGTTATGAAGTTGTCATTTGGTAACATGAATATTAAACTGAATGTTTTTAATGCAGGACAACAATCCGCAGATTTGGACGACATATTTGAAGTGGACATGATCGAGAGTCTAGTGCAGGACTCCTTCCGTAAATCTTTTGAAGATCCACTTGAGACCTGCTTAGCACAACATGGCACGGATTTTGACATAGATAGTCCCATCCACGAAATCAATGCACTGCTCGACTCTACTCCTATATTGGAGACTGAAAAATGGAGAGCGAAAGTAGAACCTCTTCATCCCTCTGAGACTCTTCCTGACAGCACAGTTTCTAACTTTGAGAAGGCAAAAGAGAGCAGGTGCTTAATGTTCTTCGAACTATAAGGCAGCAATTGAACGAAAGATAGCAGAAATACAAGGAGTGTGCCCCACTGTATGTAAGGATCATGCTGTGGAAATGTCACGTAAAATACAAAGGAAGCATGATCCTAACATGGAAAAGTTGTTCGAGCAGAAGTCCTTAAATTGTTTGATGATAGTGTCAATTACCTCATTTCAGATAGCACAGTTTATGGGAACTCGCATCACTTGTCTAGGATTGGTTAACCGCAATGTTGAGGTAAGTTCTTTGGCGGACCCTGGTCTTAAAGAGTAATAAATTAATGGTCCGTTCTTGTCTGGCTGAAGACGTTAAACTTAGCGCTCCTGGGAGGCAACCAGCATTTCATTTGATTTCTTTTTCCTTGTTAGTTAGTTCAATGTTTGTGGGTAACATTACTGCAAACCCTCACGAGACTACAACTCGTCCACTAGGGGTAACCTAGGGGTTTAAAGGCTTGTTGCATACGCTAAATGCAATCGAGAGCACCTGCGAAAGTGGTATAGGTAGGATCTTTTATTTTACTGATTTCTCTCTTATGCTGACTCGCTTTTACGCTGATATTTTGAGAGCTTCTTGATTCTCCATCCAGGTACTATCTTTCCCTACTCCTCTTTTCTTTCCGTTGTCTCATGTGCATTGCATGCTTATTTCTCTTACATTGAGGACAATGTAGATTTTAGGTTGGGGGTGGGAGATTAGGTTACCTAATCAGTATTTTCTTGGTCTTAAGCAAAAATTGTGAAAATTTTAAAATTTTTCTGGAATTTCTATTAAATTCAAAGTGATTTTGAAGGATAGTGTGATTTTGAAATTACACGATTCAGAATGTGAGAAATTTATTACTCTTGGATTCAGTTGTCTGGCAGATTTCACACTTAAGTTTGAATTGTTAATCCACGATTAGAAGTTGTAAACATTGATTGAGCCATGATTTCACATATCAGATCTCGTTTACCCATTAAGTTTTCAGTTCGATATTAATTGATAACATGGTAATCACTAAGCATGAAGAGAACCAGCCTGAAAAATAAAATTTTTAGCATCAGTTTATAAAGAAGAATTGGAAGGGGTAAGTCACATAATCTTTACCATAGGTTTGCTCCCTATAGGTGTAGATTCGATTCCCCATAGTTGACATATGAAAAGAAAAAAAAAAAAAAGTTAGGCGATAAGTTTTCGCTATAGGTTTGCTCCCTATAGGTGAGAATTTGATTCCCCTCATTTGCGTTACTGCTCATAAAGAAAACCAAGGGGCTGGTAAGATGAAAAGTTAATCTGTGAGATAAGTGTTGGTTCCAAGCTTGGTTGTCACGAATTACTAATGATATCATGAAATCGACAATTGGATCTTTTTAATGATTGTCAGCCGAGATTACACTATACACTCATGGAACTCAATGTTTTAAATTGTTCTAATTAATGGATTAATATTTTAAACTAGATTATGAAATCTGCTGAGAGCTTGATTCCAAGAGAAAAATTCCACACACCGATCATGAATCTTAGAATTTTCACATCTCAGCTATCTGTTCACATGTCACTTAAATTTACAGGAATTGTCTTTTATTTCTGAAATTATTTTTCGCATGTTTTGCTCGGGACTAGCAAAATGCTGGTTGGGGGTTGTGATCAGGGTCAAATATTGCATATTAGACCCCAGTAATTGCCTAAATTTACGTACATGAGAAGGCTTAATGGAGTGTTTTACTCGTGTTTTTATTACAGGATGAAATCAGGAGTGTGTATTGAAAGATGATGTTAAAAATATGGATTTGATGCTCCAAAGTCTCCAGAGCATGGGATGGACTCCAGAGAACCGATAATGAAGATTTTACACGCCTGGGATCTGAGGAAAGCAAGCCAAAGGGGCCCGAAAGGGGTCCAGAATGCAAGATCACATGTTTCCCGCTATCCGCTCGGCTCCGAATTTCATACATCACCTGAGGTCCACAAATGAACCGTACAAGTCAAATTTCAATTCCTGGATCTCTACAAACGTGGCCCAACGGCCAGATCAGCCCCTTAATTCAGTAAGTGGGGCCCACCTGATAGCGGGATATACTTCAACTTGGTATCAACCCTTAATTGGAGAGAGGAAAAGGATGGACGGTTCAGATTTCGTCCAAACATTATAGTGGGCCCCATGTGTGGTGCATGTGCACCATGCACCCAAAATGGCAGCCGTGCACCGGACGGCCGAGGCGGTCAGCGCACGCGCTGACCGACTCCATCTCTTTCTCAAAATTCAAATACCGTCACAGCGCTAACGGCGTCCGGAAATGGGTTTCGGTTGTGGGCCCCACACGTCCATCAGAACGCCAATCTGGACCGTCCATCAGGTCCAAATGAAGGTCTTCTTCAATGCCTAGGTGTCCGAATCGTGAACGATCATCATGAGTGAAATCCAAGCCGTTGAAAACAATTTGAACGGTGAATCAAGAGATCAGATGGACCACACCGAAATCACTCCAATCTCAGCAGGTCTGACCGATTTTTCGAGAGGGAAGCAATGGACGGAGTGGATTTCCCAACGGATCATCACAGTGGACCCCACCATTTTAGCAGCGAAACTGCGTCCGCGGTTGCTGCGTCAGCGAGACCGGCCGCTGGCCGTTTTTGCGAAGGATTGTGGGCCCCACACGTCGCCTGTCTGGACGATCCGATCCGTCCATCTTGTAGAGGGCCATGAATACTACAAAACCATGCTGATATTTTTCTCCCATGCGTACACACGTGCGTGATACAGAGGCCACAAAAGGGCTACCCGGTGACGTTTCAAAACTGATATCTTTTTGTATTTTCTTCTCTGGGCCGCGTTAATGGACATTCAAAACCACCCATCCTGACTGAAATTTCGTCCTGAATCCAATGGAAGGGATGGATTTTCCAGAAAATGCCTCTGTGGGGCCCACCGATCACGGCTGCGAAAATTTGTACTCCGAGTCCTTCTACGACTCTGCCACCGATTCCAGCCATCCATCAGCTATAAAAGGGGAGTTTTGGACGTGGAAAGGCATTGAGAACCAGGGAGGAGCTCCAGATCTATAGCAAGGGAGAGAAGAAGAGAAAAAGAGAAGAAAGAAGAGAGAGAAAAATTGGTTTGAAATTCCTTTTATGAATTTTTATTTTTATTTATCCATCTGTTTAATGGAATTTATGGGTCACTAATCTCTCAGCTAGGGCTGAGATGAAACCCCTAATTTGAACACCCTTTGTTCTATGTTGATTTTACTTGAATTAAATTGATCTGTTTCTTTCCTTAGTGTGCTTGATTGTTTTAAATTCTATACTTCTCCATCTATGAACTTTTGAGTCTATGGATGGATGTGGTTTGGATGCTTATTCTAGGTGCTTGTATCTGATCATGAACAGGTTCCTGTAGAGGAAGAAACAGGGTGCGTTATTGAACTGCATATTCCATATGCCCGATTTGGACATGGGATATGTTATTCATGGCACTACTTGAAGGAATTAGACAATCTGTATGCCCGATTAAGGACACAGATTGTGCTTTCTCTAGATAAGTTGATCAATCTAATTTAAGGTGAATTAACAGACAAAACAATGGTTAGGATAATTAGGGGTGGATTCGAAAGTCCTAGTGCTCTCTCTGATTGAATTTTCTTCCTTATTCTCAATAGTTATTTTCCATAGAATTGTGTTAGTAAATTACTCGATTATTTGTTGAATTAGTTAAGGAGAATTGTGAATTTGAATTGTGACGACCAGTCCCTGTGGATTCGACCTCGGTTTTACCGAGTTTATTACTACATCACAACCCTATACTTGGGGAGTGAACAGGATCTTATCAGCATTCATGAATAATAAATCATAGATCGAACTTGCGAATCGGAAAAATTGAGTGTTATCCTATACCTTTGTATCGGCTAAGGTAACGAGCTGGAGATAAGCCCTAGCTAATAGATTTTTCCAACCATAGACATGATTGAACTAAGAACTCTTAAGAAAAGCATAAAAACAAACTAAGGAATAAGAAGAAAACTCGTGGCGGTGGCTCTCTATACTTTTTCTCCACTACTTAAACCCTAGAAGATGCTTTGCGGCAACCTGCAACAACTATTTATAATTAGGGAACTCCAACTTTCTCACCGAGTTGGAAAAGTCTGGAAGTCACATCAAATTTACGCTGTCTGCACAAAATCTGCGTAACCATCGACTAGTCGAGGGAAATCCTCGATTGGTCGAGAGTCACCTTCGACTAGTCGAGGACATTTCGTACCATGCCCTGGGAGCTTGTTTCAAACTATAGAGTGCCTTTTTCAGGCGATAGACATGATTAGCATGCTTAGGGTCTTCAAAACCCTTTGGTTGTTCAACGTACACTTCTTCATGCAAATCACCATTTAAGAACGCACTCTTTACATCCATTTGATATATTTTAAATTTTTTTAAGCACGCAATGGATATAAATAGTCTGATTGATTCAAGACAAGCTACTGGGGCAAAGGTCTCATCATAATCAATACCTTCAATTTGAGTGTACCATTGTACAACCGGCCTAGCCTTGTTTCTAATAATATTACCATGTTCATCAGACTTATTTTTGAAAATTCATTTTGTTCCGATTATGTGTTTATCTTTTGGTCTTAGAACTAAGTACCAAACATCATTTCTAACAAACTAATTGAGCTCTTCTTGCATTACTACAATCCAGTTTTCGTCAATAAGGGCTTCTTTTACTTTAGCCGATTCTATCTGAGATGTAAAGTACACGCAGTTATACATATCTTCTAGTTGTTTATGAGTGTGCAAACCAATGAGAGGGTTTCCAAGGATTTGATCCGATAGATGGTCTTTAACTGTCCACAGTTCAGTGTTATTTTGACTAAATGAAGAGTCTGGTTTATCAATAAAAGGACGTCATCATTTTCTAAACTTGAGACAGGTGTATTCAACTGATCATCTATAACTACATTAATGGACTCTTGAATTACACCAGTCCTCTTATTAAGAACCCGATACGTTCGACTATTCAGACCATACCCTAAAAATATCCCTTCATCACTTTTGGTGTCAAATTTACCCAGATTTTCTCGGTCATGCAAGATGTAGCACTTGCTGCTGAAAACTCGAAAGTATTTGACAGTATGCTTCTTATCAAACCACATTTCATAAGTCATTTTACTATTTGATTTTCTAATATAAACGCGGTTAATTAATAACAAGTAGTATTTACAGCTTTCTCGATCCCAAGAGAATCTCTACACAATGTCAAATCAATCTCATCAATCAATCAATCAATCAATCACTTCAATGTCAAGTACAAGCAACCCATGCTTTCTCTCTCCAAAGTCAACTCTTTCTCACCCTCTCTCTTACACACCCATACCTAGTCAAGTACTACATCCATCACCTCACATCACTCACCCTTTCACCTCACATCTCTCATCCCTCTCTCCTTACAACTCTCTCTCTCTCCCTCTTTTCTCACACCATTTCCAAGCAAGAGAGAGAGCCCACACGTCCATGGTTTCCATGAGAGAAAAGTGATTTTGTGGCCCACCATTCCCATTCCAAAACCCATCATCCTAGTCATCCATTTCCCATCTCCACCATCAAAGAGAAGCACAAGGAGGGTGGCGTTCCAACGGACCGAAGAGATCAACCGGTGGGTGCTTTATAGAATAGTTTTTTTCATGTTTTTATGATGGGCCAAGTGGAGCCTACCGATCAATGGTGTGGATCTCACTTTAGACCCTAGGTATGGCCAATGGCCCACCTTGATCCTCATGATCATTCCATGATGGGGCCATTCTCCATGGACCCCATCATGATGTTTATATTTCCTTGCATAAAGAGGTCATATAGACCGTTCACTTTGGGTGGAGAGGGATCTCCACCGTTGATCTTTTATTTGGAGGGCCCATATGTAATGAGACCCATTGATGTATGATTGGATGCTTGAAACGGAGGGCCCATAGTGTCGGGGTCCCTCCATCACGCGTGTCCCACTATCTTTTTATTTTATTATTTTGTGTATGATATTATGGCCCTATGGCCCACTTGGATGGACCCCACAATGGAGCATGTTTTGGATCCAAACCATCTAAAGGTGGGGCCCACTTTACATATGTATTGTAACCACACCACCTCACCATATGGTGGCCCACCTATGAAGGGCCCACCTTAAAGGCATTCCACGCCCAAACAAAAAAAAAACAAAAAAAAAGGGAGAGAGTCCAGGGACTCTCTAGACGTGATAAGCAAAAAAAAAATTTTTTTTTTTTTTAAAAAAAAAACAAATATTAGCCTTTTTCAAGGCATTGGAAGTGGGCCACTTGTATAGGATCCACCTTGACTTATGAATTTAATCCAAGCCGTCCACCATTTTTTCCAGACCATTTTAGGCGTTGAGCCGAAAAATGATGCTGATCTGAATTTCTGGTGGGCCATAGCATGACAAACGATGTTTCTACCGTCGAAATCCACCTGAGGTTTCCGCCCATCAAAACACATTGAATATTGGACTCATTGGGTGGGTCTCGAGCTGCAGAATCCAACGGCTAGGGTGGATTCCCACAAAGCGGGCCCTACACTCAAAAAACCACAAAAAATATGGTTTCCAAAAAAAAAAAAAAAACAAAAACAAAAACAGCAGCAGCTGTTGCTACTGCCTTGTCAACGCGCCTAGGCGCTGGCGGGCGTGAAACGGGCAAGGACCCACCGCTCCAGCCGTGGGCCCCACCTTGATGTTTATTTGAAATCCACACCGTCCATGAGGTGGACCACCCCCTGAGGTGGGTCCTCTTCGAAAATCAGCTTGATCCGGACCTCAGGTGGCCCACACCATAAGAAACAGTGATGATTGAACTCTACCATTGAAATCTTTTTTGGACCCACGGAAGTTTTGAACCAATCTGATATTTGTTTTTCCTATTCACCCAGGTCTGTGTGACCCTTTCAACGGTTTGGATGAAAAATAAATGTTATGGTGGGCCCCATGTGGAGCCCACAGTGATGCATGTGTTGTTGTACCACCGTCCAGGCGGACGGTGGTACCCACTGTAATGTATGTGTTTTACTCCCACCGTCCAGTGGACGGTGGAGCCCACTGTAATGTATGTGTTCCTCGCCGTCCACTCCCGTGGACGGTGGGTCCCACCTGGAGTTTTTGCATGTGCCTGAAACTTGGGTTGAACCCTCAACCAAGTGGGACACCCATAATGGATGGGCTGGATTTTCAAACCACATCTTTGTGGGCCCTCAAAATGGTTATGAATGTTTTAAATGGTGCACAGCCCTCTCCACTTCTGCATGTGGTGTGGCCTACACAAGTCACGGATTGACTTGATTTTCTGAGACCTAGGCTCACGACGGAATGGTGCATCTGGCTGATGGGGTAGATGTTTGAAAACGCATCACAGTGGAGCCCACTTAGCTCGACCTCATGGGAGCTGAACGTCAGCTCGAGCTCATTGTGCTTTTTTTTTTCCATATATATATATGTGTGTGTGTGTGTGTGTGTGTGTGTGTGTGTGTGTATGTATATATATGGGTATATGTATATGTATATGTATATGAATATGTATATGTATATGTATATATTATTTATATTATATTGTATATATTATATGTAATATATATATCATTTATATATTATATTATGTAATATGTACATTATGGCAGGCCTTAGGAATTTTAATGGTGGTTTAGCCCATTTGATCCATTGATTATGCCCACCTTAGTGCATATGTGAGGCCCATGTGATGGGGCCCATATTAATGTATTTGTGGCCATTGTTGAGGCCCACCGGGTATATATATAAGGCCCATGTGATTCGGCCCATTGATGTATTTAAAGGCCCGTGGGATATGGCCCATTGCAATGTACATAAGGCCCACTAATGCGGCCCACTTGATTTATATAAGGCCCATATGAGACGGCCCATTTGATGTATCTAAGGACTATGGGTCGGGCCTAATGAGATGTATATTGGTCCATTGCAATGTGTGATTCCCTATGGTTTGTGTAATGATACTTTATGGCGGGCTATGTCTTGGGAACAATGTTGGTTTGACGTCCACATTGTAAGGATAATGTTGGTTAAATGTCCGCATTGTCACACTCCTTAAGGCCCACTGATAGGTCCATACTTATACTCTGCAGTCCGTTTAGGCCCATCTTCACTTTGAGCAACCCCCATTATCATACCATAAGTATAGTGCTGCCCCATGATTCATGATCATACGCATCATATGCATGCTTGAGATGAGGGGTGACTGATCATAGCAAATGCCTTTGGGCAGACTGTTACGGGCTCCCTGATAGGCGAAGTTGCCCTGCATAAGCGCATGGTTTACGCAGGACTGTTGCATGACTGGTAGTGTGACTCATGCACTTGCATTGTGTGATTGTAGTTACTGTATGCTCTAGCGACACCAGGGCCATAGCCTCCACAGACACATCTGGGTGGCTGGATTGGATACCGAAAATGTTTGATTCTAGCATACGGGCGCCATAGATGTCCCTGGGTGAAAATCCCTAAACCCGATGGTACCAGAAGATGACTCCAACGTCGAGACCGAGTGGATGTACGAGCGCATGAGGGCCGAATACCAGGAGGCCGCGTCTTCCACTGTGTCGTGGTTGGTTGGAAAGGGGTGTAACCTTACCCGCCTGAGTGAGGGGGCAATTTCTAGGTTGAGTTTGACCAGCTTGAGGAATCGGTCCGCTATCGACGAGTCGGGCCCGATATTGGCAGGCGGATAGTGAGGTCTCTTTCGCTCTTCCAGTTGTGCGTCCGGATAGGGACGGCAAGCTGGCGTAGAGTGTACTAGACCCCGGTGATTATTCAGACTAATAACTGTATTGACATGAGGATTGGCATGCTTGAGCTGCATTATGCATGCATGGCCTTGATATGGCCGATATCATTTATATTCTGTACCGCTTAGCCTTGGTACGGCTGACTGCATTCATGTACTCATTGGCACGATTTCGCATTACTCTGACCTGGCATTCTGAGCACGTTCATATTACGCACACACTTACACCACCCTCTAAGCTTTCCATAAGCTTATGCACGATTGATGCGTGCAGGTGACGCCAGGACGCAGCCGTAGACTCGCCGCAGTTGGAGCGTGCAACCGAGTTTTTGGAGTTTTTGTCATTTTCAGTATATTGTATTTCCCTTTCTTACGCCTTGTACTCAAAAGTTTTTTATCATAGTGGATTTTGTGATGGTGTTCTTGTGGTTATTGTTCGTGCGTTATGCTTGTGGTTATGCTCATTACGAATCAAATTGATCATTAGAAATCCTCCTTGTAGCATCTCAGGATCGGAACCTGGCGTATGGGCGCTGGGAGCCGAGAATGGGGTTCTACGGAGGCTGTCGGCGCCGGATTCGGCGATCGGGAATTTTGAGAGCCCGGTTTCCGAGTTTGGGGCGTGACATTAGTGACTTGTCATTCTTTTTCAATTTTGATACATTTAAGTACCATTTTTTACTTTGTTGAGAGTTTCTAATTTCTCTCTTAAGAAGACTACCCAAGTATACCTGGTAAAGTCATCTACAATCACCAGAATATACTTCTTGCCACCTTGACTCTCCGTTCTAGTTGGTCCAATGAGATCTATGTGGAGAAGTTCGAGTGGTTTAGATGTGGCATTGGAGTTCACCTTTTTGTGAGTGCTCCTGGTTTGTTTACCAATCTGGCACTCGCCACATATTTTATCCACTTTATTTACTTTGGGTAGACCTCTTACGAATTCTCTTTTGCTCAATTTATACAAGTTGCGGTAGTATACATTTCTTAGGCGCTTATGCCATAATTCAGTCTCATCGGTTTGGACCATGTAACACGATAGCTTAGATGAGCTTGAATCACTAACTATGAGCATTTCTCAGAAGTTCTGCGACTAGTTAATATTACAGAACCATTCTTATTTAAAATTTCACACCCTTGGTTGGTAAATTTTACACTAAAGATTATGTTTTAAACCTTCTACATATAAAACATTCTCAAATAGAGGGAGGTTAAAGAATTGTACCGTACCTTGGCCAGTAATCCTGCAGTTGCTACCATCACCGAATGTGACTAAACCATCAATCATGTCTTTAAGACTGGTGAATATACCTTTGTCACTTATCATATGTCTGGAACAACCACTATCTAGGTACCACTTTGAATGGCTCGAAGCCTTGAAAGCGGTGTGGACAACCAAACAAGTAACCTTAAAGACCCATTTCATTACAGTTTTGGGTTTAGGAGTATAGTTGGTCTTCTTATGTTTATAGTTGTTATAAGTCCTACCTACTGAGTTAGATTTTAAGAGCTCCTTAAGCAAGTCAACAATTTTCTCAGCTAAAGGATAACGATTCTGATTTTTATAGTTGATATGGTTGCTTTTAGGTTTTAAGGTCAAAAAAGTTTTAGTATTTTTAGAAATATTTTGATTCAGACTTTTCCCTTTTGAGTTAGAAGACTCCCATTTAACAAATTTAGGTGGAGTATTCTTATATTTGGGAGGAATACTTTTATTATAGCCCAATCCAGATCGATCGCCACATTTTCTGGATCCGGATAAAAGTTTTTCTAATTTAAGATCACCTTGGGCATACCTCCATGTGTCCTTCAAACTCAAAAGCGAAGAGACTTCTAGTTTTAGCTTTTCATTTTCAGATTTTAAGTTTTCAACTTGAGACATTTTGAAATCTAAGTCGCACTTAGTTTTTTCAAATCAATCTGAAAAGTGTGATTTTTCTAAGACTAGATTATCAAAATTCTCTTTTAGTTTTGCAAACTTTTTTTCTGAAGTTTTAACTTTACAACAATTTTGCAACTTTCCTTGTATAGGGCATCATAAGCATCTTGAAGGTCTTCTTCATTTTCATGGTTACTACCCAGATTTTCTTCACTAGTTGAATCATCATTATCTGAGAAAGTGAACTTGGCTAGAGTCATTAGGGCTTTAACATCATTAGTCGACTCAGTTCAGAATCTTCTGACTCAGAAGAGACTTCAGAGCAGGAAGATTCATCCCACGTAGCCAACATACCTTTTTTTTAGACTTGTCCTTCTTAGGACATTTATTTGCTAGATGCCCATATTCATGGCAGTTGTAGCATTGGCTGTCTTTTAAAGATTTCCAAGTTTTAGATCTAGGTCTTTTCTTTTCAATAGGTTTTTGTAAATCAACCCTCTTTTTACTTTTGAAAATCTTGTAAAACTTTTTGGCTAAAAGAGTCATATCATCTTCAGAAGTTTCTAAATCAGAATTATTACTATTTTCATGAGAAATATTTTTAGAAGACTAAGGGCGATTGATTTACCTTTGGGGGCCTTAAAATTTAACTCATAGGTTTGAAGAGACCCAACTAACTCTTCTACCCTCATATTATCTGTATCACGAAGTTCCTGGATCGCGGTCACTTTTGAATTGAACCGATCAGGCAACGTGCGTAGTATTTTTGCACAAACTTTACTTTCTATGATCCTATCACCAAGACCCCACATAGAGTTGACAATGTCATTCAATCTTGTATAGAAGTCCATGAAAGTTTCACTTTCTTCCATACGTATTTCCTCAAACTTGGTTGTGAGGATTTGAACTTTAGATTTCTTAACAATTGTTGTACCCTCGTGTGTCATTTCCAAAATATTTCAAGCTTGTTTTGCAGTATCACAGGATATAATTCTCTTGAATTCATCCAGTGATAGTGCGCAAGTAATAGCATTTAGGGCCTTTGCATTGGCACTACTCTCACTTTTCTGAAGAGCGGTCCAAGAAAAGTAAGGTGTGACTTTTACAATTTTAGATCCATCAGTACTATTCACTTCAGTGGTAGGAGGGGTCCAATTGGTCACTGTGGCTTGCCACACACTCTCATCCATGGACTTAAAAAAAAATCCTCATTCTGGCTTTCCAATAGTCATAATTGGAGCCGTCAAATGGTGGAGGCCTAGTGACTGAAAGGCTATCAAAATTTGACATCTTAAAAAGCTCAGATCGATTAGCTAAGGAATTAAATCCAAATAACAAAAATAAAATGAGCTATTAGGCTTTGATACCACTTGAAAAGGCCGAGCTAAGAGTCCTAGAGGGGGGGTGAATAGGACTATGCTAAATTAAAAATTTTTATGTAGAATAAAGAAATAAATAAATAAATATGGCACTTATCAATTCCAAATAGCAGAAATGAATAGCAACCTCAAATGCACAAGTGTTGAGAGGTTGATACAGATGTTATTCTAAGGACAACCTTACACAAAAAACTAATGGCTTATGGTAGGACAACCTGATTACTAAAACGGTCTGTATATCAAAATCTCAAACCAATAAAGAGGAATAAAGAATAAAACAGAATATAAATATCTACTGCTATTACAACATTCACCACATGTGCAGAAAATAAATTACAATCATTCACCGCATGTGCAGAAAATAAATTACAACATTCAAACATTTAGGAACATTCAACCATCCACCATAACTCCAGCAATTATTGTGGTTCGCATATGTGTACACCAACTGTTAGAAAACAGCCACACAACTACTCCACTCCCAATATCCTCACCCACGGGATATTGGTTTTCACTATGAAATAGGTTTTCCGAGGTTCACCCAAAACCTTCACAATTGTGTTTTCAAAGGGCTACCACAATTAAAGACCCCACTCACTGAGATTTTCTGGCTATCTCAGTCAAAACCAAAAATGAAAGATTTTCTGTCAATCTTACAAACCAAATACAGAAAATTGAAATGTACTTATCTGAGGATTCTTCGTTTGATGAATCCCTGTAGAACCAATTCGATGTAGATGTTTAATGTCCAATCTCATATATGAAAGGGTTCTTAGGTCTAAATGATTTTTAGAATAAATTAACCTGGGCTAGCTTGATTTGATTTTGATTTAAAAAAGGGTAAAATCAATATTCCTTTTTCAAAAGAAATAGAATTGAATAGAGATCATAAAATCAAATGTAAAAAAGCTATTAAAATAATCTTAAATACTAACAAATTAGCTTCTCGAATGTGAGGATAAGTTTTCTCAGATTTATGACTTGAAGATCTTGGAATGAATTGAAAAACTCTGAAAATCATCCTCAATTTATAGGCAAAAATATTGTTCACTCGACTGACCCAGTGGTCAGTTCGACAGATCGAAGGACCAACAATATTTCAAAATTTCGAACGCAATAAGATAAGATCGTTATTCGACTGGTCAATTGGCCTGCTGGACTGGTCGAGCCCTACACTTGACTGGTCGAGTGGGACCCAGAAATATTGTTGGACTTTGAGTCGAGCCTGCTCGACTGGTTGAGCATTGTTCACTTGACTGGTCGAGCAGTCTCCAGGACTAATCGAGGGTCCAACAGAAATTTTGAAAAATTCACAACAAACCTTGGACTGGTCGAGAAAAATCTTAGACTGGTTGAGCCAGTGTCTGGACTAGTCGAACCATGACTAGGACTAGTTGAAATATGACCTATAAAATTATCAAATGACCTATGATATAAATGCAAATTATATGACCTATCATAAGGTCAATCAAACCTTATTTGTGAGATGGAATCATCACACATCATTCTTTTGATGTAGTTGAAGCTTGAAAACGTGAACTAATACTTGAACTTCTTGATGTTGTTCTTGAATCTCTTGATCTTATACTTGAACTTCTTAAACTTGAATTTGAACTTCTTGCACTTGTATTTGAACTTCTTGAACTTGTATTTGAACTTCTTGCACTTGTACTTGAATGTAGGCAAGGATAAAGTTGATCTTATAGAACAGCTATACAAGATACAGATTCCAAGAGGTTTTGGTACTACAAAATTTGACAAATCTAAGAGCTAGATAAGATAACATTTAAATATTTGACCTCGGTCTCACCGAGATTATTACTACTGTAAGTGCTATGTTTTCTATCTCCTATGATTGTCAAATTTTGTAGTGCCAAAACCTCTTGGATTTTCTATCTTGTGTAACTCATCTTCATGTCAAATACAATTCTTGTACAAGCTCAAGATGATCCATTATAAGGTGTTCTGTTTCGAGATTCAAGCATCAGAATTCAAGTACAACATCAACTGATAGTTCAAGCTTTCAAAGCTTCATCTAAGTCAAGACAATAGTCATCACTCAAGTACTTCAAATTCAAGCTTCAAGATATTTCAAGTTCAAGCTTCAAAAGGTTACAAATTCAAGTTTCAAAGTACTTCAAGTTGAAGCTTCAAAAATGTTTCAAATTCAAGCTTTATGTTCGTCAAGATAACAAGCTTCATGTTTGTCAAGATCAACAATCAACCGAAGCAAAAGATGTTTCAATGTTCAAACATCGCTTATAAGGTATGAAAGACCCTAGGTTGACAATAGGATAGGTCATTTGGAATACATAATTTAATTGGGTCACTTTATAAGTGCATAGTATGTTTTTCGACTAGTCTTAGACTATGTTCGACTAGTCCTAGCACGGGCTCGACCAGTACAAGAAATTTCTCGACCAGTCCTAAGTTTGTTACTAATTTTCAAAATTTTTTGTTAAAGCCTCGACCAGTCCTGGAGATTGCTCGACCGGTCGAGTAATAGCCCTCGACCAATCCCGCAACTAAAATGAGTTCCACACGACCAATCGTGGACAGGACTCGATTGGTCGTGGAGGCCACTCGATCGGTCGAGCAAGTCCTTCGACCAGTCATGGAATGGCCTGATCTTATCGCGTCTAAAATTTTAAATGTTCGTTGGTCCTTCAACCAGTCGAGTCGACCTCTGGGCCAGTCGAATGAACAATTTCTGCACTTATAAATAGAGTACGATTTTCAGAGTTTGGTATCCAATTCAAGCAAAATCAAGACACCACTCTGAGAGATAAGTTTGTGATATTCTTTAGCTATTTAGTGCTCATTTAATATTATCTTTAATTAGCTTTTTGCATTTGATTTTGTATTCTACGTTCCAATCTTATTTGAAGAAGGGATTAAAATTTTCCCATTTCTTGGAATCAAAATCAAATCAAGCTAGCCCAAGGTGATTTAATCTAAAATCCATTTAGAACTTAGAACCATTTCATAAGTGAGTTTGAACATTAAACATCTACTCTGAATTGGCTCTACCGGGCTGCAACAAAGAAGAATATCTAGATTAGTATTTTACTGTTTTGTAAATCTATTCTTTTAGTTTCTTTGAGATTGTACCAGAAAAATCTCTTTCTTTTGGTTTGTCTGAGGTGATCCAGAAAACTCAGAGTGTGGGGTTTTTGAATTGTGTAAGCCCACTTGAAAGACACAATTGTGAAGGCTTTAGGTGGACCTTAAAAAACCTATTTCATAGTGAATGCTAATATCCACTGTGTGAGGATATTAGGAGTGGAGTAGTTGTGTGGCTATTTTTCTAAACGGTTTGTGTACACACAAACGAACCACTATGACTTATGGTCTTGTGGTGATTGATTGATTATTTAATTATTTCAGTGTGTGGAATGTTGTAATTTACCTTTATGCATTTGCGGAGAATGTTGTAATCCTTTTTGTGCAAGTGTGGGAATGTTGTAATAGCTTAGTTTCTTTCTTTACTATTTTTTTCTTTATTCCTCTATATCGGTTTGAGATTTTGATACACTAACCGTTCTAGGAATCAGGTTGTCCTACCATAAGCCATTGGTTTTTGGTGTAAGGTTGTCCTTAGAACAACATCTGTATCAACCTCTCAATACCTGTACATTTGAGGTTGTTTTACATTTCTGCATTGTGGGATTGTTTAAGCGCTATCTTTATTTATATTTGTTTAAAATTCCGCTTTTAATTTTTAATTTGGCATAGTCCTATTCACCCCCCCTCTAGGACTCTTAGCTCGGCCTTTTCAAGTAGTATCAAAGCCTAATAGCTCGCTTTAATTATTTTTTTTTTGGATTAAATTCCTGAGCTAATCGATCTGAGCTTTTTAATATGTCAAATTTTGATAGCCTTTCAGTCACTAGGCCTCCACCATTTGATGGCTCCAATTATGCCTATTGGAAAGCCAGAATGAGGATTTTCTTAAAATCTATGGATGAGAGCGTGTGGCAAGATACAGTGGCTAATTGGATCCCTCCTACCACTGAAGTAACTGGTACCGATGGATCTAAAACGATAAAAGTCTCACCTTATTTTTCTTGGTCTGCTCTTCAGAAAAGTGAGAGTAGTGCCAATGCAAAGGCTCTAAATGCAATTACTTGCGCACTATCACCGGATGAATTCAAAAGAATTATATTCTGTGATACTGTAAAGTAAGCCTGGGATATTTTAGAAATGACACACGATGAAACAACAATTGTCAAGAAATCTAAAGTCCAAATCCACACAACTAAATTTGAGGAAATACGTATGGAAGAAAGTGAAACTTTCATGGACTTCTATACAAGATTGAATGACATTGTCAACTCAATGTGGGGTGTTAGTGATAGAATCCCAGAAATTAAAGTTTGTGTAAAGATACTACGCTCACTCCCTGAACTGTTCAATTCAAAGGTGACTGCGATTCAAGAACTTCATGATACGGATAATATGAGGGTAGAAGAATTAGTTGGCTCATTATAGACCTATGAGTTAAACTTTAAAGCTCCTAAAGGTAAATCTATCGCCCTTAAGTCTTCTAAAAATATTTCTCAAGAAAATAATAATTCTGATTTAGAAAATTCTGAAGATGATATGGCCCTTTTAGCTAAAAAGTTTTACAAAATTTTCAAAAGTAAAAGGAGGGTAGATTTTCAAAAACCTGTTGAAAAGAAAAGATCTAGATCTAAAACTTGGAAATCTTTAAAAGACAGCCAATGTTACAACTGCTGTGAATATGGGCATCTATCAAACAAATGTCCTAAAAAGGACAAACCGAAAAAAGAAAGGTATGTTGGCTACATGGGATGAATCTTCCTACTCTGAAGCTTCTTCTGAGTCAGAAGATTCTGAAACCGAGTCAGGTAATGATGTTAAAGCCCTAATGATTCTAGCCAAGTTCACTTTTTCAGATAACGATGATTCAACTAGTGAAGAAAATTTGAATAGTGATCATGAAAATGAAGAAGATCTTCAAGATGCTTATAATGCCCTATACAAGGAAAGTTGCAAAATTGTTGTAAAATTAAAACTTCAAAAAGAAAAGTTTTCAAAACTAAAAGAAAATTTTGATAATCCAGTCTTAAAAAAATCACACATTTTAGATTATTTTGAAAAAACTAAATGTGATTTAGATTTTAAAACCTCCCTTGTTGAAAATCTAAAATCTGAAAATGAAAAGCTAAAACTAGAAGTCTCTTCACTTTTGAGTTTAAAAGACACATGGAGGTATGCCCAAGGTGATCCCAAGTTAGAAAAACTCTTATCCGGGTCCAGAAAATGTGGCGATCGATCTGAATTGGGCTACGATAAAAGTATTCCTCCTAAACATAAGAATACTCCACCCAGATTTATGAAAGGGGAGTCTTCAAACTCAAAAGGGAAAAGTCTGAATCAAAATCATTTTAAAAATGCTAAGCCTTTTCAAACCTTAAAACCTAGAAGTAACCATATCAACTATAAAAAAACAAAATCGAAATTCTTTAGCTGAGAAAATTGTTGACTTACTTAAGGAGCTCTTAAAATCTAACTCAGTGGGTCGGTCTTATAACAACAACAAACATAAGAAAACCAACTATACTTCTAAACCCAAAGCTGTAATGAAATGGGATCCTAAGATTACACCGCTTTCAAAGCTTTGAGCCATTCAAAGTGGTACCTAGACAGTGGATGCTCTAGACACATGAGTGGTGACAGAGGTCTGTTCACCAATCTTAAAGACATGACTGATGGTTCAGTCACATTCGGTGATGGAAGCAACTGCAGAATTGTTGGCCAAGGTACGGTTCAACTCTTTAACCCCCCTCTTTTTGAGAATGTTTTATATGTAGAAGGGTTAAAACATAATTTATTAAGAATCTTTCAAATATGCGATAAAAATCATAGTGTAAAATTTACTAACCAAGGGTGCGAAATTTTAAATAAAAATGGTTCTGTAATATTAACTAGTCGTAGAACTTCTGAAATCTGCTACATTGTGAGTGATTCAAGCTCATCTAATCTATCGTGCTACATGGTCCATACTGATGAGACGGAATTATGGCATAAGTGCCTCGGACATGTACACTACCGCAACTTGTATAGATTGAGCAAAAGAGAGTTAGTAAGAGGTTTACCCAAAATACAGAAAGTAGACAAAATATGTGGAGTACTCAGAAAAAGGTAAACTCCAATGCCACATCTAAACCGTTCGAACTTCTCCACATGGATCTTTTTGGACCAACCAGAACGGAGAGTCGAGGTTGCAAGAAGTATATACTAGTAATTGTTGATGACTTTACCAGGTACACTTGGGTAGTCTTCTTAAGAGACAAATCAGAAACTCTCGATGAAGTAAAAAAGGGTACTTAAACATATCCAAACGGAAAAAGAATCACAAGTCTCTAAGATCCATAGTGATCATGGTTCGAAATTTAAAAATAGCGGTTTTGAAAAGTTCTGCAGTGATCAGGGAATATCACATGAATATTCTACGCCCAAAACACCACAACAAAATGGTATAGTAGAAAGGAAAAATAGAGTGCTTCAAGAAATGACAAATGTTATGTTAAATAGTATGAAGCTCCCTAAAAATCTATGGGTTGAAGTCTTTAATACTGCTTGTTATATAATTAACTGCGTTTATACTAAAAAATCAAATGCTAAAACGGCTTATGAAATGCAATTTGATAAGAAGCCTACTGTCAAAATACTTTCGAGTTTTTAGCAGCAAGTGCTACATTTTATGTGACCGAGAAAATCTGGGTAAGTTTGACGCCAAAAGTGATGAAGGAATATTTTTAGGGTATCCTCTGAATAGTCGAGCCTATCGAGTTCTTGACAAGAGGACTGATGTAATTCAAGAGTCCATTAATGTGGTTATTGATGATCACTTGAATACAATTGTCTCAAGTTTAGAAAATGATGAAATTCTTTTAATGGATAAACCAGACTCTTCATCAAGTCAAGATAACACTGAACTGAGGATAGTTAAAGACCATCCTTCTAATCAAATTCTTGGAAATCCTCTCACTGGTGTGCACACTCGTAGACAACTTGAAGATATGTGTAAACATGTGCTTTACATCTCAGATAGAACTGGCTAACGTAAAAGAAGCTCTTACTAACGAAAATTAGATTGTTGCGATGCAAGAAGAGCTTAATCAATTTGTTAGAAATGATGTTTGGTACTTAGTTCCAAGACCGAAAGATAAACACATTATTGGAACAAAATGAATTTTCAAAAATAAGTCTGATGAACTTGATAATATTATTAGAAACAAGGCTAGGTTGGTTGTACATGGGTACACTCAAATTGAAGGCATTGATTATGGTGAAACCTTTGCCCCTGTAGCTCATCTTGAATCAATTAGACTATTTATTTCCATTGCGTACTTTAGAAAGTTCAAGATTCACCAAATGGATGTAAAGAGTGCATTCTTGAATGGCAATTTGCATGAAGAAGTGTATGTTTAACAACCTTCGGGTTTTGAAGACCCTAAGCATGTTAATCATGTATATTGCCTAAAAAATGCACTTATGGTTTGAAACAAGCTCCCGGGGCATGGTATGAAAATTGACTAAATTTCTACTAAGTCATAACTTTATAATGGGAAGTGTTGATAAGACATTGTTTGTAAAGAAACATAATGATCACATTTTAATAATGCAAATTTATGTTGATGATATTATCTATGGATCTACTTGTGTTAACATGACTGTTGACTTTGAAGATCTTATGAAGTCTAAGTTCAAAATGAGCATGGTTGGAGAATTGAATTATTTCCTAGGGTTGCAAGTAAAACAGCAACCTGATGGTTTCTTTATCTCTCAAACTAAATATGCTCAGAACTTAGTTAAAAAGTTCAGATTTGAAGTGGGAAAAATTTTGATACTCCAATGAGTACTACTTTAAAACTCTCAAAAGACTCTACAGGTAAGAATGTAGATCCTAAATTGTATCGCAATATGGTAGGTAGTTTGCTTTATTTAACTGCGAGTAGACCTGATATTGCATTTAGCATAGGAATTTGCGCTAGATATCAATCTGACCCTAAAGAGTTACATTTAATTGTTGTTAAGCGGATTATACGATATGTTGCTAGTTCAGTAAATCTTGGTCTCTGGTATACACATGATACTAGTATGTAATTAGCTGGTTACTCGAATGCTGATTGGGCTGGTAACATTGATGATCGAAAATCAACCAGTGGTGGTTATTTTTATGTAGGGAACTGTTTAGTTTCTTGGCTAAGTAAGAAACAAAGTTTCATATTGCTCTCAACGGCTGAGGCTGAATACATTGTTGCAGATGATGCATGCACTCAACTTGTTTGGATGAAAAGAATGCTAAGCGATTACAAAATTGCGCAAGATTCTATGGCTTTATATTGTGATAATTCAAGCGCAATTAATATCTCCAAAAATCCGATCCAGCATTTACGAACCAAGCATATTGACATTAGATATCACTAGATTCGTGAATTAATGGAAGACAAGACTATTTCTTTGGATTATATTCCGACTAAGAATCAATTAGCTAACATATTCACAAAACTGCTAGATAAAAGCAGGTTTACAAAATTAAAATTTGATCTTGGTATGTGCAATGTGAATTGATAATTCATGTCTTTTTGTATCATAATGTATATATTTTTCTTTTGAAATTTTTCAGAATTTAAAATTTTATGAACAATTGCACATTTTGGGCTATGCACGACCAGTCGAGTACATACTCGACTAGTCGTGGCACGACCGCTCGAGAATGTACTCGACCAGCAGTGAACCGCGGGTTTGGTGCTTTATTTGGGGAAAAAATCACTTTTTCCTCATTTGGGTTGTCTTCTCCAACGAGCCCATCGTCGACCGGTCGAACCCATCTTCGATTCCTTCATGGTTAGTGCATTGTTTTCATTTTTCTTGTAAATTTAAGTCATTTGCACTTCCTTTTCATCATTTATGTGATTTATTTCGTGTTTTATGTTGATTTTTAGGGTTTTCTACTCAAAAATCTGATCTCCTAGAAACCCACTTTACCTCTTTTGCAATCTCCATTTTTCTTGATATCTTTGTTGCAAATGGAAGGAAGAACCAAGAAGAAAGGATCTCGTGGTCCCTCTTCATCTCGGTCGGCTCCTATCACAGTGCGCCACCTTCGGTCGCTCGAAGATGATCCTCCTTATATGCGGGATATTCGGTTGCGCAATGTTATAGTAGAACGACTAGTTAATGTTGATCATTTGGCTCCATTTGATATCATTCCTCTCCTTCAGTCTTTAGGATGGGATAACATGCTACATTGGGGTGGGCCGGCATACCGCTCCATTGCGCAGGCTATGTATGCTTACATTACTGATTTTTCTACTAAAAATCTGACATTCACTATCTCAACTAGAGAAGGTCCAATTGATGTGGACCATCACCTTATCTATGGATTAATGGATATACCTGTCAATGACGAAGGTATTCCCATTAGCACTCTAGTGGCAAAACCATATGAAACTTAGAAGCGAATGCTCACTAGAGCTTTATGCAATATAGATGTGGAATAGAATACTGCTGGAAATAAGCTTGCCTCAAAGTTTTTATTACCCAGATACAAAATCCTTCATAGGATTTTCATTTCTAATGTTTATCCTCGATCTAGTAACAAAACCAAACTCACTACGTTCATGGTTCGTATTCTTCATTCCATCATTTCTGGAACCTCCATATGTCTTCCTTCTTTAATTTGTCATAGCATCATTCAATCCGTCTCCATCCAGGTCACAATGACATTCCTTTCGCTTATCTTATGATTGTGCTAGCCACCCATAGTTTAGTGGCTATGCTTATTGGAGAGGCTCCCATTTCTCAACTCCCTTTCAACAACACTAATATTAACAAGATGAATTTGAAGTTAGCCCCAGGCCAGGTTGATGTGGGTGGTGTTGGTGGAGCTGCAGCTGGAAATGAAGAGGAGGGTGATTTGCCTCCAAACGATGTGAATATGGATGACCTTTTTGATGAAATCGAATCCGATTCTGGTGCTGATCCTGACTATCAGCCATCTGACTTTGATGCGCGTTTGCACTCACTTGAGGAGAAGGATGAAAACATGAATGTGTCCTATGTTATGCAATTCAAATATATGCGCAAATATCTTAAGCACATTAACAAGGGACTTCATCAAATTGACCCTTCCATACCTGCTCCTTTATCGGGTTCAGATTAGTATTTGAGTTTGTGGTTTGTAATAACTTTTAAGATACTTGAATTTCTTTTTTTTGGGGCTTGGACATACTTGAACATGGTTACTTATGGATTTGGTTAACTTGGTTAACTTACTTGTGAACTTCTCTTGATCATTATTCTCTTATTTTTCTCTTCTATTTACTTCTTTAATGATCTACTTCCATTATCGCTCATTCCTTTGTCATATTGTGACAAAAAGGGGGAGAATTTTTTATAATGTGCGATTCTGTGGATAGGTAGACAAATTATTCATTGCATGAAGTTGGAAATAAGGAGGAGTATTGTTGGGAGAATATTGATGAATATTTCTTTAACCCGTATATAACTGGTGCATGGTTATTTGACCAGGCTAAAACTGGTGCATGATTCTTTATTGTGCATATTATGCTTATCTTATTATTATATAGTGTGTTTCGTCACTAATTTGACAGAGGGAGAGATTGTAAGTGCTAGGTTTTCTAAATTTTATGATTGTCAAATTTTGTAGTGCCAAAACCTCTTGGATTTTCTATCTTGTGTTATCTTCATGTCAAATACAATTCTTGTACAAGCTCAAGATCATCCATTACAAGGTGTTCCGTTTTGAGATTCAAACATCAGAATTAAGTACAACATCAACTGATAGTTCAAGCTTTCAAAGCTTCATCTAAGTCAAGACAATAGTCATCACTCAAGTACTTCAAATTCAAGCTTCAAGATATTTCAAGTTCAAGCTTCAAAAGGTTACAAATTCAAGTTTCAAAGTACTTTAAGTTGAAGCTCCGAAAATGTTTCAAATTCAAGCTTCATGTTCGTCAAGATAACAAGCTTCATGTTAGTCAAGATCAACAATCAACCGAAGTAAAAGATGTTTCAATATTCAAACATCGCTTATAAGGTATGAAAGACCCTAGGTTGACCCTAGGATAGGTCATTTTAAATACATAATTTAATTGAGTCACTTTATAAGTGCATAGTATATTTTTCGACTAGTCTTAGACTAGACTATGTTCGACTAGTCCTTGCACTGGCTATACCAGTCCAAGAAATTCCTCGACCAATCCTAAGTTTGTTACTAATTTTTAGAATTTTTTGTTAAAGCCTCGACCAGTCCTGGATATTGCTCGACCGGTCGAGTGAATAGTGTTCGACCAATCCAGCAGGCTCGACTCAAAGTCCAGCAAAATGAGTCTCACACGACCAGTCGTGGACAAGACTTGACCGGTCGTGGAGGCCACTCGACCAGTCGAGCAGGTCCTTCGACTAGTCATGGAATGGCCTGATCTTATCGCGCCTAAAATTTCAAATGTTCTTTGGTCCTTCGACCAGTCGAGCCGACTGGGCCAATCGAAGGAACGATTTCTGCACTTATAAATAGAGCATGATTTTTAGAGTTTGGGATTCAATTCAAGCAAAATCAAAACAGCACAATGAGAGATAAGTTTGTGATATTCTTTAGCTATTAGTGCTCATTTAATATTCTCTTTAATTAGCTTTTTGCATTTGATTTTGTATTCTACATTCCAATCATTTTTGAAGAAGGGATTAAAATTTTCTCATTTCTTGGAAACAAAATCAAATCAAGCTAGTCCAAGGTGATTTAATTTAAAATTCATTTAGAACTTAGAACCATTTCATAAGTGAGTGTGAACATTGAACATCTACAATTGAACTTCTACTCTGAATTGATTCTAATGGGCTGCAATAAAGGAGAATATCCAGATAAGTATTTTACAGTTTTGTAAATCTATTCTTTTGGTTTCTTTAAGATTGTGACAGAAAAATCTCTTTCTTTTGGTTTGTCTGAGGTGATCCAAAAAACTCGGAGTGTGGGGTTTTTAAATTGTGTAAGCCCACTTAAAAGACACAATTGTGAAGGTTTTAAGTGAACCTTGAAAAACCTATTTCATAGTGAACGCTAATATCCACTGTGTGAGGATATTAGGAGTGTAGTAGTTATGTAGCTGTTTTTCTAAACAGTTGGTGTACACACAAACGAACCACTATAAATTCTGGTCTTGTGGTGATTGATTGATTATTTAATTATTTCATTGTGTGGATGTTGTAATTTCCCTTTATGCATTTGTGGAGAATGTTGTAATCCTTTTTATGCAAGTGTGGGAATGTCGTAATAGCTTAGTTTCTTTCTTTGCTATTCTTTTCTTTATTCCTCTGTATCGGTTTGAGATTTTAATACACAGACCATTCTAGGAATCAGGTTGTCTTACCATAAGTGTAAGGTTGTCCTTAGAACAACATTTGTATCAACCTCTCAATACATTTGAGGTTGTTTTACATTTCTGCATTGTGGGATTGTTTAAGTGCTATCTTTATTTATATTTGTTTAAAATTCTGCTTTTAATTTTTAATTTGGCATAGTCCTATTCACCCCCCCTCTAGGACTCTTAGCTCGGCCTTTTCAACTACATCGCGACCCTACATTTGGGGTTGTGAACAACCGCCATCGCGAAGACTGCCAAGTACAACAACAAGGGTTCTCCCAATTCTGGTTTCATTAGCAGTGGGGGTGACCTCAAGTACTGTTTCAACTACTGGAATGCTTGCTCATAATCTGGGGTCCATTCTACCTTCCTATTACCCTTTAGTTGCTAGAAGAAGGGGAGGCACTTGTCGATTGCCCTGGACACACAGTGATAGAGGGCGGTGATTCTTCCAGTGAGGCACTAGATCTCTTTCATGGTCCGAGGAGATTTCATGTGCAACAGAGCTTTGATTTTATTGGGATTTGTTTCAATTCCTCTTTGACTAACTTGAAACCAAGGAACTTGCCCGAGCTAACCCCGAACGCACACTTGGTCGGGTTCAGTTTCATATGGTATTGCCTCAAAATCGAGAAAGTCTCATCGAGGTCGGCCACGTGCTCGGCGGCCTTGACGCTCTTCACCAGCATGTCATCGATTTAGACTTCCATGGACCGCCTGATTTGCCCAAAAAATATTTTGTTCACCAGCCACTGATATGTGGCTCCAACATTCTTCAGTCTGAAGGGTATGACTCTGTAGCTGTAGATGTTCACAACCCTAAGTGTAGGGTCGCGATGTAGTAATAATCTCGGTAAGACCAAGGTCGAATCCACAAGGACTGAACCTTGTATGTATTCTGAAAGTAACCAGAACTAGAACTAGAAGAATATGTAATCTAAACCAGAAGAATGTAGGAGAATAATGGTGAATTATTTAACTAAAACTTGTAAAATTCAAAGGTAGGAAACTAGGGTTTCCAAGGATCCACATGTAGAGATCAGGGCGATCCATGCTTGATTCACGAATACAACTGGAATCAGAGTCCTATCTTCATCCAATTGGAAGGTATCTCATTAAAATTCAAATCTAAACTTCTTTTGATCTAGTTCTCAATGGAAGAGAGGTATGAGAACTAGAATTGATTCCATCACAAAACCATGCCCATGAGACAAAGCAAACAACAGAATTTACCAATCCACAACCAATCTGAGAGAATTGTAAAAGTTAAGAAGGATTTCATCATCCAACCATGCCCAGGGGACGATGGTGAACAACAGGATTTCCCAAATTCACAAATCGCAATAAAAAAAAATATACTTAAAGCTATCGCAGATCCATTGTAATTTAAGTCACAACAAACCATTAAAAACTAAAAGTATTTCTTATAATCAAACTTAAATCAAAGAGAATTCAACAAACATGAATCAAAGCAATAGAAAACCACCCATCATGCTACAAGCTTCACCTCTTGGAGGTTTAGCCAATCGCAGACATGATATAGCTATAATCTCTTAAAAATAAAAACAATAAAAAGAAAATGAAGAACTAGATCAAACTCTTAACGCCAACTGCTCCATGCACTCTCTCTTGCTCCTCACGTTCTTCTCTTTTTTTCTCTCCTCTTCTCATCATTTTATAACAGTAAGGACAGTGGCTAGGTCGGTCACCGACCCTATTTTTGCACTCCCTGTTTCTGCGCAGCGAAACACAAAACAGCGTACTTTTGATCCGATTTTGGGAGGACAGATCGCTCCACTCAAACAACCCGACCACATGGATGTGGTCAAAATGGCTTTCTCCACTGTTTGGACGGTCTCGATCACTGGTTTGATCCTTGTTTCGATTGCACAACCGCTCGGATCGTCCTGCTTTCACGGACGTAGGCCTTGCGCAAGATTGCGCTGTGATGATCGGTGGGCTCGTAATCAATGCCGAAAAGGAAATCCATTCCGTCCAATGGATTCACGTCAAAAACGATCGGAGATGGACAGTTTTGGATCAGTTTAGGTGTGGCCCATAGAATTTATACTCTATTGTTCGTCCTACGTTTGAGACTTCATGTACGTGAAATGTTGGAGAAAATTGGGCCGCAGATCAGGGTACGGTAGGTTTGACCTCATGAATTCAATGAACGGTGTGGATCATCAAGATGTATGATGATAGTGGCCCACCTGAATCCGTCCGCACGTCTCTGTTGCGGGCAAGATTTTGAATTCGAGCCAAATTCAAATTCGCTCGGGTCAGCGCCCGCTGACCGTTTTAGCTGGTCTGGTGCACAGCAGGCGTATGCCTGCTGTGTACACCGGCCAAGTAAAGTGGGTCCCACCTTGATGTCTTATGATAATCCATTCCATCCATCTGCTTTCCCATATAATTTCAGTGGTTGAGTCCAAAACTGAGGCATATCCAGAGATCAAGTGGGCTAGCCCAAATCAGTGATTTTGTGGCTGATCTTTCCATTGGACCACTTCCATAACGATCCGAGGGCTGAAATTTTATGTGTACGGTTACTCTATGATCCTCAGGCCGGATATAAAGTTTCATGCCAAACGGATTGTGGGAACCCTGTGATCTGGCATTCAAGACTATTTTCAGTCTTGTTTATCTTCAATCACTTGATTTTCTCAGATATTTGGCGTGTGAACACTTTAATCTCGGTCTTCTAAGATCCGTCCCTTGCCTTGGTGATTCTTGAGTGTTAAATTTATGTTTTTAGTACCCTTTTCAGTCCAAGCTCTTAAATTCACATTGCAACACAAACATGTTTAAAATAGAGCGTTAAGCATTATCATATTCATCAAATCAAGTAATAACTGGGGTCTAATATGTAATATTTGACCCTCAACAGTAGAGGCCTTTGTTAATGACAAAGGTCGTCTTCTGCTTGTCACACGAGTGCATGGTTATCTAATTATAGCTCGAGTATGTGTCCATGAAGCTCAAGAGTTTGTGCCCAACTGTGCTATCGACCAGCTGGTCGATTCTGGGGACAGGAAAACTGTCCTTTGGGCAAGCTTTGTTCATGTCGGTATAGTTGACACAAACCTACCACTTCCCGTTGGACTTCCTTACCAGGACGACATTGGCAACCCAATCGGGGTAGTAGACTTCTTCAACGAACCCTGCGTCCAAAAGTTTGCCGACCTCTTCGGCAATCACGGTGTACCGCTCTGGCTCAAACACTCTCCTTTTTTGCCTAACTAGTCTGCAATATAGGTCTACGTTTAATTTGTGAACCATCACCTTAGGGCTCATACCCGGCATATCCTGATGGAACCAGGAAAACACGTCTACATTACGTCGGAGGAGATCCATTATTTGCCTGTGGTAGCTAGGGTTCAACAATGACCCGATCTGAACTGTTTGGGTCGGCTTAGCCTCATCGAGGGGAATAGTCAGGAGGTCTTCTATCGGAGAACCTCTCTCTAACGAGTCTTCCCTAGGATCAAAGGAGTTGACCACTAGTGTCTGCATAGGGGTTTTTCTTCTTAGGGTAGTTGAGTAGCATCACCGAGCTTCGCGCTGGTCTCCTCGGAGATAACCGACCCCGTCCCCAGTAGGAAACTTCATCATGAGATGGTATGTGGATACCACAGCTCTCATGGAGTTGAGAGATGGTCGTCTGAGGATGACGTTATAAGCCGAGGGGTAGTTCACCACTAAGAAGTCGACCATTGTGGTAGTCTGATTTTGTCCTTCCCCGGTAGTGATAGGGAGCATGTTAGAGCCTTCAGAGATGACCTAATCACCTACAAATCCGTGAGGCCTCCTCCCTGCGCTTCTTGTCTTTCGCTGAGCTCTCGATATTCTGTGTAGCCTTTCGAAGTTGAAGAGGTATTCAACATTAGAGTACTTCTGAGCTTGATTCATGAGCTCTCCTAGTGTTATCGGAGGGTTCTTTCCAATCGAAAAGATGAACCTCCCTTCCCTGAGACCGGTTATCATGGCGGTTAGAATGATTTTATCCGAGTAGTCGCCGACCTGCACTGCTTCCCCGTTGAACCACACAATGTAATCTTTCAAGGTCATCTTCCCTTTGCTTGATGGTGAGTAGGTGAGTAGATGGCTTTCGTCGTTCTTTCCCGACAATAAACTGTATCAGGAATTCCTTACTGAGGTCGGTGAATGAGCTGATCAATCTCGGCTTCAGTTTCCTATACCAACTCCGCACAACTCATGTCAAAGTTAAGGAGAAGGCACGGCACATGATTAGCTTAAACGCCAACTGAAGCTCCATTTAAGCTCTGTAGTACTCAAGATGATCAGTAGGATCCCCAAAACCTGAATATGGGTTGATGGGCGACATTCAGAACCTTGAGGGTAGAGTAGAGCTCATGATGTCGCTGGTGAATGGTGGCTCTGTTTCCTCCATCATTACGTCTATCGAAGTTGGGGCTTGCACCGATAAGCTTGGTGCATGACGCCAATCTGACCCCTCAACTCATCAAGCTAGACCTCCCAAGGATCCTTGTTCTCGACGACTGTTTCGGGGGCCAGATCTTCCTCGGGTGCTTTCCCACGCCTCCTCTTCTCCAGTCGTGACGTAGATTGGAAGGTGTCAGTGCTGAGGTCCCTAAAACATGAGATGGTGCTTGGGTGGATACGCACTAAGACATTTCTCTTCGAGAATTAGCTGGCGCACAGTTCTCGGCAAGTGTTTGGGTAACTGTCTCCTGATAAGGGAGGGGGGGCTATCTTTCTAGCATCTGCCTCATCTGGCAGAGCTGACTAGCCAACATTTCGACCCGGTTCTGTAAAGAAAGGTAACATCCTCCCTAATTCTGAGATCGATGCACATTGCCCATTGGAGCAGACTCGACCTGGAGTTGCGAAGACGAGTTTTGAAGATTGGGTTGCCCAGCAGGCTCAGGACTGGCAGCGGCAGTGGCAGGAGGGGCTTTCTTCCTTCCTTTCGCCATTGTTCTTCTCTGATAAAGTACGAACGGGTTTGATGTCGTTCCCATAGATGGCGCTAAAATGTTGATGCAAAAATCTGGCTCACCATCCTTGGACAGCTGGACCTTCAAGCACCTACACAGGAAAAAGACAAAGGAGACCCTGGCTAGAGCAGGGGACCTTCCGATGCCAAAGTCAGGCTAGGAATCTGGGTCTGGTAGTATGAGGGTTTCGAGTGAGAGATTTTGTGTACCTTATCGGTGACTGCTAATCCTTATAGTGTATGCATAATAGAGTAGTCTGCAATCTTAGGCACAACTCTAGTCGTTAGGTGAGATGTGCGCGAGTGGTGATTGTGGGCAGTTACCCTTGAATCACGCAGGGGACGGTTACGCGAGAGGTGGGCGCTGGCAGTTATCTTTAAGTCGTGTGTAGTCGAAGAGGGTCGTTCACTCAACCGAGGAGGTAGGCCGGCACGGTATTGATCCCTCTTCGTTTGATCGAAGATGGGCTGAACTGAGCTAATCCAAGTTGAACTCTATCAGTCGATCGGAGATGGGCCAAGCTGAATTGATCCGAGCCAAACTATCAGAGCTGAATTGATCCGAGCCGAACTGAAAGGGCTCGGGAATCCTACTTTGGTTGTTTGGGCTGTCGGCTTTCTGAATTAAAGGAACCGGTCTTCTTGTCAATCTCATTTGCCCTTGATGAGCTTTCGCCCAACTTGGCCGAGCTGAACTACTGCTCGGGTCTGCCCTGAGCCAAGCTGATTTTGACCAGAGTGCTTAAGAAAGTCCTTGTAAAGTACATAGGTGGAAGCTCTGGGACGGACGTCGGGGACGGCTGCACTTCGGACGCGAGCTCTAAACATCCTAGGTGAGATGATGCAGGAGTGCACGCTCGACAGCCCAAGCCGACCTAGAGAGTGGTCGGGTAATATTTTCCCATAACAAACGACATGTCATGTGATTAAGTGGAAAGTTAGGTAGGGCCCCCGCTGTTATCGTGATGATCTATGCTGTCCATTCAATCCCATATATTGTTAGGACATGCCACAGGGAGAGGCAGATCAAATGATCAAGTAGACCCGGACAGATTCCACTTAATGGTCCAAATTAGACACTGTACAGGCTTCTTAGGGCTCACCAACGACTAAGATCTGCCTATTTTTGGCCCATGATCCAAAAGGACGTAAGAAAACGGTTAGATGGTGTCGATAGCTAAAATAAAAATGGATGACCGCATTTCACTCTTCAAAAGCCCACCCAATAATTCAAGATGATAAATCCGTAATTATCAAAGTGTAGAGGGTAAATAAGAATGTCTTATGTGTAGAAGGGTTTTTTGCATTCTTCCGAGAGTAGCTTTTGTTTTATCCAAAATTGACAAAATTGTCCTTGGAATAACTAATGAGTGGTGGGGCTTTTTGCTTCTGGCGTGGCCCACCTGAGATTTAGATTGGACCAATTTTTACCCTCGAACAAGAATCTCGGTAGACATACGTGATGTACGGATTGGATGTCATTAACGTTCCAAGATAGGCCCCATATAATGGTGTTGATCCGTTCAACTATGCCATGTGTACCGTTGAATAGTCACTGCCATTTAAAAAAAGGCGGCAAACAGTGATAGGAGTATATGAGCGTGCACACGAAACAAGGAATTTCCAATCTTCCAACCAAAGCATAACTCAAGTCCTAAAGCAACCCAATTGCTAAGAATCAAAAAAGGAATAAATCCTTTGGACGAGATCTCTCCATAAGAAATTTTCTTATGTACCTTTCATTGTTATGCAACTATATAAACCTCATTCAACGTCTCCTCTTTCATTCAGGACATCTCGTATTACTTCTATAACCAATCAAATAAGAGTGAGAAGATGGAGACGAGGAGACGACCTACCGTTGCCCGCACGTACGAAGATTTCGAGCCCACGTCGGATCTGGTCCAAGAAAAAGGACGTGATACACTCTTGATCTATCTCCCCGGTATGATGCGATGGCTTACATTGCATTTAGTTTTTTTTTTTTTTTTTTTTTTTTTATTTAATCTCTACCGTATAAAACGCAAGTAGCTATTGGACATTTTTACCCCTTTAATTAGTTATTAAATAAGTTTAAAACAAAAGGATATTTAGATCTGTGCCGTTCAATCAATTCTTCCATTAATTCCAGTTTGTGATCAGACTAGCCAGAGCTTTTTTCTCTTAATAAGGTGTAGGTAAGGCCCATTTTTGCAAGTTATCAAATGAATTTTATGTCCTTGAATACCTCATGGATAGGCTGTTAATGTGCTGACTTCTGGATGGGCCTGGCCCATTAATTAGTCAGTCCAGAAATTTTGGGCCCAGGTCCAGCTACAAACCTAAAACTAGACTTGGCTGGAACGGGACAACGATAAACAGCCTAAAACTTACTTGGATAGGGCCTGTAAACTGATGTAGAGCGGGTCGCGGATACTTTCACGGTAAGATGGACTAGAGAAGGTTTGATCAGAGGTTGAAACGATCTGGACCATCAGAACCTTAAAACAGTCGTTTCTCACAATCGGGATGAGTTTTTCAACATATCATATATGATTAATTTGGGTAGTAAAAGCTACGTTAGCCAACCAACCTTGCTATGCCGGGTTGCTCATGTTGTAATTGTGAGATTCCATCAGATCCTTATTTTCGTTTTACCATAAATAATAAGTTTTTGTTCGAATATAACTTTTGATCCTTTGAGTCGTAGAAGTCATGCTTAACATGAAAAGGGCTTAGAAAAATTATGAGTATAACGTGGTTGGACCAAATAGGACACTATTTTTGGGCGAAAACCAAGAAGTCTAAGTAGGAATTGAGTCCGTCTATAAATAATAAGTATACTATTTATATAGTAAGTCACGTTTTAGGGTGTTGGAGTCTAAAACTCCATCCTAAGTTAGAGCTCATAATTTAACTGGTTGTAATTTCGTTTTTTATTATCAATTAATTTATTTCAAATTTAAATTATTTCTATTTTTATCCCTCATGGATTCCATGAAGATATATGAGTCCAGAGATCTATGTAGAGTAAGACGGTGATCGACCTCATCACGTCCCTCTATGTGTCATAAACAAAATCATTTAATTGGGCATAAAGCCTGGGTCCATTTATTGTCAAGTTGAGAAGGCCAGATTGTCAAGCTGTGAAGGCCTGGGCCTGCCATGGTTTAAAAATAAGGCTCAAACCAGCTAATAAGGCTCAAATTAAATATTTATTATAACTTAATAATAATTAAATAAATTTCGCATTAAATTTGCAATAATTTCACAATAACATGGTGAAATTTTAAAAAACTGCCGTAATTTAAAAATAATAATAATAATCTAGCAATATTATGGTGACAATATCATTTGATCAATTTTCCACAAAAATATCTGTGATATTTTCATTATCTCGAAGATATACTGGTCACAACGGTCGCTAAAAACCTTTTTTTTTCACAAAATCATTCAGTTGACTCTTTCTTATTCTGCTTCTTGTTATAGAATTTAAGAAGGAAAATATAAAAGTCCATCTCGATACTATGGGCAACTTGAAGATTAGTGGAGAACGCCTGCTCGACCGCAATAAATGGAGCCGCTTCCGCAAGGACGCCACGTCCCAGATAACTGCAACTTGGATGAGATCCATGCCAACTTGGATAATGGAATCCTTCACATCACAATGCCCAAGACAATTACCCGAGTCGATACCCGGGATCAAACTAAAACTGCCAAGGAAACCCCAACACGCGAGGAGTATGTAAAAGAACAAGGTGACACTCGCCAAAAACTGCCTTCGAGTGCCATTGGCGAAACGAAAATGAGTGGGAAGAGCAACGACGCTCGCCCGAAAGACAATTTGGCTGCCACCGCAGATAAAAGATAGGCGGAGAGGCTAAGGAGTCCGAAGATGTGGACCATCTTAGGCAAAAGATGCCACCTAATGAGAAAGCTGCTTTGACTGGTATTGGTGAAAAGCAAATGAGTGAGAAGAAGCCTGGCATTGCTGAAAGGCAAATGAGTGAGAAGAAGCCTGGCATTGCTGAAAGGCAAATGAGTGAGAAGAAGCCTGACATTGCTGAAAAGGAAATGAGTGAGAAGAGTAACGTTGATCGCCTGAAAGACAGTTTGGGAGCCCTTATCGGCAAACAAGTTGACGGAAAGGCTCAGGAATCCAAAGATGTGGGCCATGTTACGCAAAAGAAGCCATATAACGAGAGCACTCCAAGCGATGGGCCTGCAAAGCTCGAAAAGGCCATGGATGGGATGAAGAAGAAGCAAGAGGAGAATCAGCCTGTTGATTCTGGGAAAATGGTGGATGGGTCGATGGAAAATGCAACTTCTGAAGTCAGCGGGCGCGTGCTGGACAGTTCCAAGGATGGGGTGGGTGGTTTGGTCTTCGGGGCAGGGTTGGATAAGCCTAAGCAGTTGGTGGTGAATGTTGTGGTGGCCACAATGGTAGTGGTGGCACTTGGGATTTATGTAACAAGTAAGTTTAGATCCCAAGATAAAGCATGAAAATAGAGGGATTTATCAATGTTTTTACTCATTATTGTATTTCCTCATTGAATGTATTTGTTAAGGCCTGATGTGAAAACGACCATTCTTCCATCTAAGATATTAATTCCATTTGTTTAATAAGTGAAATGTTATCTTATGCACTTTATATTAACCTAGGGTCCATTTGGATTGGAAAGCAACCCGAGATACCGGGGCATTCGTCGACATATTTGTGATTTTGGAAGTTTTAGAAAGAATAACATGTCCATAATTATATTTATGCAGAGATGAGGTTCTAAAGTGCTACAATTGTAATCCCCATTTTGAAGGATCCCAAATCAAATGGACCCTTAAACAATTACATGAAAATCACTGAGGAAATGTAAACATGAAGCATTTTTTTAACGCTACAAGAAAATAGATTTTTACCAGCGACCAAAAATGTGGGTAAAGGCCCTAAAAACCACAGCTAAATCCTTTACTGGCATCCAGACACGCGCCGATGATGGGAGGCATTGCTAAATCATTTACCAGTGGCCGCATCCTTGTACCAGCGCTTTTGATGGCCGCCGCTACAAAGGAGACCTTTACCGGCAACCATCATCCTTTACCGGCGTTGTTGTTGGCCATAGGTAAAGCTTGGAAAAGAACCGATGAAGCCTCAAAAAATACTGCCAATAAAAGTCTACCTAAGCACCCTAAAAAGATTATCGAAACACCAAGAAAGAAATGCCGGAAAAGGCCTGCCGAAGTGTTGTTTAGACATATCAAAGTACCGGTATAAGCCCATGAAAGCGCTGGTACAGATCGATCAAAGCACCGGTAAAACACTCCCGACAAGCCAAGCACAATTCAAATGACATGAAACACGAGTATATGCCATGGAAAACACTTGGAAAACCTTCAATTATGCGCTAGTAAAAGTTGTTGATCGCTTGTAAAGGTGCTGACTGCTGCTAGTTTTTTTTTAAAAAAAATTCTTAATCCATTTGATTGTTTATATTTAATCTGAACCTATATTTTTTAAAATATTTGGAAACTAAAGAATGTTGCACAACACTACTAAAATGAATCTAAATAAAATTGTAACACTTTACAATGAAAAATATATAATATTTACAATAATAAGTTGAAAATGTTTTGAATACATATAAAAAAATCCCTCCATCCAGCCATTATCTCTGCCTGCAACATGCAAGACAAAATAACAAAAAGAAATTAATTTTAATTCAACCATTTCCTGTGATTTAGATAGCATATCTTATGACTTGTTTCATGTTACACTGTAAACTGGCTTGCATGATTAAGGACAGTTTAATTTAAATCAATTGTATTGCATGCATTTAATTTCCATGTAATTTCCAAATGCCCACTTTTCATTCCTCACACTTTGATCAGATGGTATCATCATCTCATAAACAACCAACGCTTCAAACACTTAAAACATACTACTAACTACTACAACCGATCAACATGGAAACATAAACACCCTAAGACAGTAACCCATGCAAACTACAAGACAACAGTATGGATGACTAGGCATCCGAGGCTGGCGATGGAGGAGGGGCACCCTCTCTCTTTCCCATAAGAGAGAGAAAAAGGTTGGAATCGAGAAAACGGCTGTAATGATCTCAAAAAAGGCCATGGGAAGGGAAGAAAAGGGAGAGGAGGGGCTGGAGTTTTGGGTTCTCCACAGATTTGAGTCCTAACAGGCGTTGTAGAGGCCCAAAGGACAGTGATTGAAGATGGAAAATGGAAAGGTAGGATGGGTGAGGGAACTTACACGTTTTTGACCTCCAAATGGGATATGTAAGAGCCCAAATGGGAGAGAATAGAGAGGGTAGGGAGGTAGGGATTGCTGTGAACGATGGATATGGATGGGTTGTGGCCGAAAATGATAGATCGGACGATTGGGAGGGAGATTTAAGAGAGAGGACAACAAGTTTGAAGGAAAATGAGAGCTTCGAGGGGTGATTTGTGAAGGAGAGAGGGGTTTGGGAGTGATTTCATGGATGGGACACATACCAGGGGGGTCCCACAACCCCCAAACTCGATCGGCCCTACCGGCCGAACCTGCTGACCGGCAAGGCCTCGCCGACCGGGCGAGGGCCTCCCACTCCCTAAACAGGTGGGTGAGGTCCTCATGCCCCCTAGGCCCCAGAAAACTCTAGGTCCCACCCTGGGTCCCTTCGGAGGTACCCCATTTGGCCCCCGACTCCATTTTGAGCCGTATCGGGGTCAATTTGCAAAACAGAATGAGTCTATGTGACGTGTAGCATATGATTTTGGGGTAGGAGGTGCTAATCTATCCAACTAACCCATTTATTTGGTTAGATTCCAAAAGGCTAAGGGTCAAAACCCATTTTATCCATTTATTTCCTATTTCTGGTAAATTTTAGTTTCGGTATTGTTCTTCGTCATTTATACCCTAGGATTGGTGTGTATTATGAATATGCTTAAAAGAAATGAAGAATACAGTGGTGGAGGGTGAGATTTTGAAGGAATTGGGTAAAAGGGGTTTTAGGCTTTGAGATAAAGTGTAAGGTGTTGTGGTTGAACCACAACCTAAGGACATTCGTTTCTAGGGAACTACTCAAACCCGTCGACTGACGGCCTAGAAGTGATTCGGGATCGTTTCGCGTGATCATGGGTGTGTACGGGCCCAATCTCAGCGGTCGATTTCGGTCGGTTTCGCCGTTCAGCGAATTTGGAAAATCCTAAGTCGGTTTTCACATTCCGTCACTCCTCCTAAGTCAGAGTGCGTCGTGTGACCATAACCCAGACCGGTTTAATCCAAATCATGCTCGATACCATCTTGTAACGCCCTGAAAATCGGGGGTCGAGCATAAACTCAACTCTCGAGTTCCAACGCATCACTTATGCAACATAATAAATGATGATTGAATGTTGTCTATATTAGTGCATTGAACATGAGTGAGATTAAGCCAAAACAGCATATCATACTCCAGAGACAATTAAATTGCAAGCGGAAGACTATGATAGATATATAGAATATATAAACTGTGGTGAGTCTCCAGAGTGTGATTACATTACCAGGTTAAATAATTACAAATACAATTCCAAATATACCAAATGTGTAAGGTCCTCTAGTCAACATCTCTGTAACCCCGTCAATCAAGACACGGCTCACATGAAGTCGCCAGAAATACAGCATATACAAGAAGGCATCCTCGTCGTCACAAAAGTCCGCTCCGCCTCATAAGCAACGGGTCTGGTTGGTGTGTACAACCCTTCCCGTAACGTGGGAGTGAGTGATCAACTCAGTGGAACAATAAAAAAACATAGGTTAACATGTTATCAATTCAGTCAAGCAGTAATGATAAAGCAGTACAATCAACAATCCTAAGTACTCTTGTTAATGCAAGTATGAATGCAGTCATGATGCATGCCCTTGATAAACCACCCTCGTGCAACAGCATCTTACGTTCGCGGCATGCTTTCATCCCTCAGTGCTCCACATCTTCCAGGCACATGCAGTGCTATGTTATGAGCGTGATTACCGAGTTGTTATTAGTCCTTTTCATACAGCAGTATTGGGAAACTAAGGTACCTCCCTTATATCATTCCCAAACAATGATCCATTCTAGGGTCGTCAGTCCAAGATAATCTCATACGATGATGCGGTTCCAGGTCACTGTAAAGGGCTGTCAGGGCTGTTACACGCACTCGTTGCACCGCTCCCCGATCACCTTATCAATACAGGCCTAGTTTATACTCTGTTACTACGGGAAGACTCGTCGCCTCACCGCAGATTCAGAGTATGCTCGAGGTCACTACATCAGGCACGGTTAGGGCTGTTAGGGCTGTTACACGCACTCGTTACACCACACACCACTCCCCCATCACCCATCAAAACAGTGTAGGCCAACAGCTTCGAATACAGTGTCCCATTCCACCGTATTCGGCTCACGAGTCTAGGTTGATCACTAGTCACTACAGGGAGGCACATCGCCCCAGCGTAGGCCGACAGCTCGACCACAGTGTCCCATACCACCATGTCCGGCTCATGAGTCTTAGCGGATCGAGGTACCAAGGTTAACGGGATTCCACTGGTGAGTTCGGTACCTTAGGTTCAAGCAGTAGTGTCCAAACATGGTAAACATACAATAGCCAATCGGGTTTTGACGAGCTCGACTAGCACGAGCGCACATCAAGTGGATCGACATGAAGTGCGTAAGCACTCGGTGTGGCCTAACCACTGCCAACAACCGACGTACGGCTCGGATTCGTCCAACACGTCCTTCGTGGCGAATGAATCTCAGCCACGAACTCAAGGCCTGTTACCGATTGTCTGGACTATACAATAGCCCCAATCACATTCAAGTATAGATAGTTAAAGCAATAATGGATCAAGATTTCAAATCACACAATCAAAGTCTGATACTGTCCACTTAGGGCTGCTAGGGCTGTTGCACGGAATCGTTACACCA
>JAJHSJ010000001.1:85087076-85135795 GCA_021015155.1 Magnolia officinalis
TAGATGCGGCGAGCGAAATGGGAGATGCCTTAATTGCACAAAAGATTGATTTCTGAAAAAGGTTTGAACGTTGAGAATTGAAGATTACTTCACGCATGTTTTGTTCGAGACTAGCAAAATGTTGGTGGGGGGAGTGTGTTGAGTGTCAAATATTGCATATTTTCCCTACTTATATCTTGGTTTAATGAACATGATATTGTAATATTATATTTTATACATGTTTGTGTTTGCAAGGTGACTCCGAGGGCTTAGCTGGAAAAAGAATGTTTAAAAGCATGGATTTGATGCTTAAAAATCACCAAGGTAAAGGATGGATCTTAGGAGACTAAGATTGAAGAATTCACATGCCAAAGATCTAAGGAAACCAAGTGAGGAAGAAGAGAAGAGAGCTGAAGATTTAGTGAAGAAAGAAAAGGAATTTGCGTGAATCTCGACTAGCCCTGACTCTGGCTAAAATCTTTTAGCTAGGGCTAAGAGGTGAAGCTTGTAACGTGATTGAGATGTTTACTTTGCTTTGATTCATGTTTATGTTGAACTTCATTGATTTTTAGTTGATTATAAGAATATTTTAAGTTTAATGGTTTGTTGTGACTCAATTACAATAGATCTGCAATAGCTTTGAATATCTTCTTTTTCTTATTGAGATTGTGGGTTTGGTTAATCCTGTGCTTGCCATTATCTCCTGGGCATGGTTAGGTGACGGAATCCCTTCCAATCTTCACAATTTCCTCCTTTGATAACTAGTTCAATTAATGTTCAGAGATTTGATCAACTCATCTTCCAATTGGATAGGATAGGACTCCAATTCCATTTGTGTCTCTTGAATCAAGTGAGGTAGCATATTGATAGCTACAAGTGGATTCTTGGCACCCTATTTCCCTTTTGATATTTGATAAATCTTTCACAATTACTCTCTTTTATTCCAGATTTAGGTTTAATCTTCTTCTAGTTCTACTTCTAGTTATTTTCAGCATGCGTACAAGTTTAGTCCCTCTGGATTCGACCTCGGTCTCACCGAGTATTACTACATTGCGACCCTACACTTGGGGTTGTGAACAACTCTCTCATTATTGAATCAACTTCTCAATGCTTTCACGATTGTTGAAGTCGAATGGTTCAGCTCCGCGATCGAACACCTACATGCAATGTTCCTATGAGCTGACCAAGGTATTGAAAGGATGGTGGAACCTTGATAATGCTTAAATATTGCATATTTATCCTCTCAATTACGTTAGCTTTCCTTTAAATTAAGTGTTAATTTGATATAATTATATATCTTTTCTGCATGCGAGGTGATTCAGAAGTTTAGGATGAACACACACGCTTAAATAGAAAGATTTAGAGCTCAAAAGAATAATTAATGAAGAATTGGAGATTTAGAGGACATTAATGAAGATTTCACATGCCAAATATCTAAGGAAACTAAGTGCTAAAGAGAGATAAAGACTAAAAAAATCACAAAGTGCATTAACAGAAATAATAGAATTTAGCCCACCTAAGGTTGGTTCGGTCTAATCGAATGTGTGTAGAACAATCCAGCGAAATTATGATTTTCAGAGTTAATTTGCTTAATACTTAGTACTACTGAAGCCATGTTCGATGCAATAGAAGGAGAGTTCGGTTCGACCTAAGGGACACAGAGACTTCAGAGCTATTTTAAAGAAATTCTGATGCCACCGAAGGAGAGTTCAATGCGACCGAAGGTATGTTCGGTTGCAATCGAAGGCTGTCATCGGTGCAACCAAAGTGCTACATAATAAGTGAGTAAATTTGAAGTTAGTTTCAAGTCAATGTGAGTTTTTCCTATTTGAAGAGGTGTTTTACGCTTTCCTAGGTATGAATTAGGGCTTGGGAGAAAGTCCTAGGGGTGACAGAGCTGTAACGCCCCGTACCTCTAGTACACGGGTGTTACCTCTTAAGCCCACATTTATGGAAACTGAAACCCACTAACTAGGCAACTTGGACTTAACACATGCAGATGGGACTTCTAAGGCAGCATCGAGGCCATCCATCACGATGTCTAGAGGCTGACAGGACCCTACATCAGCCCAGAGGGTAAGCTCAACAAATCACCCAAGTTAAAGATATCGTAGGTCACCAATACCGACACCATACACTATTGTCAACCTTCAAGGATTAATAAAGGGGCAAAAGGCACTTGAAACCCCTCAAAACCCAAACCCCTCAAAACCCCTTTTTAACTGTCAAAACAAGAAGTCAGACCCATTTGACCCTTGGATTATGATGTATGGGCCAAACAAAGCCCCGAAGTGTGTGCTATGGCCCACCTGGGCTTCATCATCGGCCCAAAGTGAGCTGGGGCCCTATATGGGGACCCAAAACAAATTGAATGGAGTAGATCAGTCAGAAACGTGTGGACCCCATACGCGGTGCATGTGCACCATGGTCCACTAATGCACGACGTGCACTGGACTAAGCTCGACGGTCAAACGACCTTTGACCGAGCAAAAAATGAAAAAGAAGGAAAATTTTCAAAAACTCCTCCCGCCATTGAAAATTTAAACCGAGGAGTTTTCAAGCCCAAAGTGGCCATCTAGAGAATTTTCCAGACGATCCAAACTGTCCATTTACTCATAAGGGTCATTGATCAAAACTGTATAGGGTCTTTGACCCATGCATTAAGACGGAAAGATCAGCCCCAACCGTCCATTTCCTTCACAAAGGGCTGAGATCCGATGAGAGGGACCATCAAGAGGCTTGTTGGGTAAGCCAACATCCTATGGACCAAAGGGTTACAGCCCTCCCCCTTGCTAGCTGAGAGGAGTCCTCTCACAGCCCAAAAATGGCTAGGCAATTAAGAAAGAAGAAGAAAAGAAGATTTTCTTCTTTTGGATAGTGGTGGCTGTCACACTCGTGGCAGTCCGATGGGCCACGTGGCTTCATCACAACCCTCCTACATGGAAGGTACGAGATGAGAAGAAGGAAATTCTCATCTCATGAGAATGGGGGGAAAATAGAAGAGATCTCATGAGATGGAGCAATATCTCATCTGAGATCCGAAAAATGGTCCCCACACCGCTAATGGGACCCATCCAGACCAATCAAACGGTCTGGATTTCCCTAAGAACCCCTAAGTACAGATTTACCATTGTTGGGTGGGTCATCTTCCTCAAATACCCACCCAACCGCAGACTCAAGATGGGCCCCACCTAGCCTAGAAGTTGTACTTTTAGGTGACCTCGGATGCCACCAATGCATCCCCAAACACGGATGGGCCCCATGCACGGTCGGCGTCTGATCTCAACCACATGAATGGAGGGCACCTCTCAACCGTCGGATGCTCCTCCCTTACCCATAAAAGGGGAGGCTCAGCTCTCCCAGAATTGTACAGAAAGAGAGGAAAAGGTGCGAGAGAAAGAAAGGAAAGAAGAGAGAAAAGAGAGGGAGAAAAGAGAGTGGGAGAGTGGGTGCGGTGGACGTCACAGCCCAAGCACGACCGGGTCCTTTTCTCTCCATTTTTCCTGCATTTTCCATATGAGGTGGCCACGTTTTGGGCCGTGATGTTAGGTAGGCAAATGAGGCTGCGAAAAATGTCTTGCATGGGTTTCGGTTTTAACGGGTAACAGGTCTGAAAACCGCCTGAAAAGCAGGCCAGAAAACACGTCAAATGCTGGCCATTTCTAGGCTGGAAATGGGGCAGGAAAGGCTCCATTAAGCCCCGATTTAGACTAGAACAAGCCTCACAAACAAGCCGTGCAAGGTGCTGTTTCCCAGCCTGAAAAATAGCTGAAAAACGGCAATACAATGGCTGATCTGCGGCCTTGGATACAGCTGGGAAAACGCAGCACATTAACAGCTGAAAGTTGCCAGTTTTCAGCCTAAATAGTGGCTGCAAATTAGCCAACAATTCGCCTACAAACAGTCCATGAAACAGCGCCAGTGGATGCTCAAACACAGCTGAAAAATCAGTTGTAACGAATGATTTTCCTGCTCTAAAGAATAGCTGAGAAAACTAGCTTTCAAACAAGTAAGGATCACAACCAGAATCACAACCGACCAAGCAGGTGGGGCCTCATCTGGGGTAGAATCAGTGGGCCGCACCATGCAAAACCTGGTGGGCCGCACCACAGACATCAGGATGGGCCTCACGCCAGCAGCAGGGTGGGCCATGCCACGCTTAAAAATGGGTTGGACCCAACCCTGACGTGGGTTGAAATCCAGACGTCCATCTGGACGGTGGGCCCTGGTCGCGAGGTAGGTATGGTCATATCCCTACCGTCCATCTTTTTGGCACGCTGGCCCGTTTAAAAAAAGGAGGGTGAGATAATATATATAAGATATATACTTATATATATATATATTATATATAATATAATAGATATATCTATCTATATATAATTATATTATATATATATATCTAATATATTATCTATAATATATATATATATATATGGTATTGCATGGTGGGCCCCACGTGGAGCCCACCTCTGAGAAGCTGATGGGCTGGGTGTATTCCACACTAGCTATAGTATTGACGTCAGCAGGAACGTGGTACCCCCTTGGCTATATTGCACGTGTTATATCTAAGCCGGCCGTTCGGACATCTGGACGGGCGGGGCCCATTTTGGCACGCAGTGTATGCACATCGTCCATCTGATACGCTGCATGGGCCACCAATGATGTAGGCGTTGATCCACACCGTCTGCCAGGTGGACCACACTGCAGTAGACAGTGGGGGATGGAATGGCTACCCTTGAAACCGTTGGGTGCACAGGAGTTTTTGGTCAATGTGATATTTGTTTTTCCAATTAATTCGGGTCTTTACATTACAGAGAGATTGGATGGAAAATAAATGTTACGATGGCCTTGTGTGGTTTAAACCGTGGAAACCATTATCTCCACTTTTACTTGTGACATGGTCCTTTTGATATGATTCATTTTTGGGTAATCTCTAAATGATCTCTTAAAATAGATAAACAGTGTAGATGGTGTGGCCACCCATGAGGCCCACCTGATGTATATGAGGTCATGTGTGAGGCCCGGTTCAGCCCATAGTAATGATGAGCTTGAGCCCAATAGGGCCACCTTGTTTGGGCAAGCATATGGTGGGCCTGTTCACTCTAGCGCAAGCCTAAAAGGCCTTGTTATTGTATCCCTTTGAACCCTCATGTTAGTTGGACAAAACCGTGGAAATACTTGACAAATATGAACTGTGATTTTAGGGGATTCCTTGAGTGACTTTGGACCACAAGAGAACTTGGATCAAGAACGCGAACATGACCCTACAGGTGACGATTTTTTCTTCCCCTTGAGCTTTCTATCTCTAAACTAGATTAGGAGTAGCATTTTATAGTAGTAGTAAATGATTTCATTGGAATGAATGATCATTCAACCTGTTTAAGGATACCTGCCTCATAGTCTAGATTCTATTAGTCAACAATTATATGCATACTTTTGGGTCAAAACCCTTAACCTATATATCATGTGACCAATCTTTCGTATGCTCCTGGAAACCGTTAAGTCACCAATTAGTTTATCTTGGACACATGATTTATATTTTCTAGAATACTTGATTTATCTAATTGAGATACATGCTTTAGAATTTCGTAAGTTAAGATCATAGATTCCTGAACTGCGTTCATATCTGAGTTTTATTTCACTTATTAAAGCATATCTGAAATCTATACAAGTGTATTGGTTGTAAGACACACATTATTGAAACCTCTTTATGAAAATTCCTATTTAAAGGGAATTCGAGCTTAAGGTGTAGGTGAACGGAAGGATCGTGATGGAAATAGACCCTCAGCACGGGGGTTAATAAGTGGCAAGTGGTTTATGGGGCTTACTATCTATGGAGAGTGATTCCACTTATCTGACTATGGATGAGTGAACCACACCATGTTTTACCCACCACTGTTACTCGCTTTGATCCATACATACCGCCTCACTTTGATCGTGAATTTAATGATTATATATTCATTTTTCCTAGTCAACATACGGTAATAGTTTCCCCCATATCGAGAATTGATTGGCCACGTTTTGATGGGTTCTATACACACCTTAAGGCGGTAGCCTCATGAGCCGGGGATGGTGGTATGAGACCTATGCCCGAGCTGTCGGCCTATTCGTGGTGTTGCCCCCGTAATGACCTTGAGCTACTTAAAATGGCTTATTGTAATTGAACTAATAATGGTTTGGCTAATCATGCATACATTGCACAGACCAGCGTCTATCGCTATGTACGTGATATACGTTAGGAAGTCGTTATGCCCCATTTAGTATGCTTCGCTAACGACTAGCCTCTCTCCGATTGGATGTTTTTTTCCAGGTCGATGATTGCATGGGTGACAAGCCCAACTCCTCACGAATGTGCATCCCCGGGGCGGATGACTGCATTCACGCATCATGCACATAATAAACTGCATTTACTATGTTTTGGATTGCCTGTATGTTTTATGTTATTCCTTGTCGAGGACGGCAGTGTGTAATCTTGAAGAGAGATCACACTGAGTTGGCCACTATTCATCAATGCTTAACCATACAGATAAGACAGGTACGAGAGCTGTCGAACATGCAGCGGATCCGGAGCCAGCCACCATCGAAGAAGAGTTTTATGATGAGGAGTCGCACCAGGAAGCGGCTGCGTACTATGATTTGAATCAGTAGGATAGTTTGTTTTCGCTAAAACAATTATATTTTGGGATTTTGTATATGGGCTCCAGCTGAGTGGACCAGAATATTTATGTTGCTATGGTTTGGGATACTTCTATACTACGCTTTACTTCCATTAATCGCACTTTGATTTAATTGAGTTATCCATTGATCACCAGTTAACACCAGGTTTTCAGGAAACAGGTTGTATACTTGGTTCTCGAAAACCGGGGTGTTACAGGAGCTTCCACGGAGCTGTCCTTCTTTTTTTTATCCCTCAAATCTAGTTTGTCTTTTTAAGATGATTAGTCATGTTAGGCTAATCTCTTAGCTAAGACTAAGAGACGAAACTTGTAGTTCAATTATAGTAATTAGTTTATTTGATTCAGTAACAATGGTTGAATGAAGATAATAGATTGATTTGGTTTGGATTTACTTTAAAGTCTTTGAGTTGTTTATTTATGGATCTTCTATGCACTCCGGGTACAATGAATGCTTTGATTTAACAATTGTGTAGCCAAAATAAAAAATGGATTCAATCAATATAATTGATCAATCTATTTTCGCTTAAGGGTGCTTTAGAATCTTTTAATTCTCTAAGATTGAGATCCTAGTGCTTCATGAGAGAATCGTTCAATCGAAATCATATATTATTGGTGTCGATGATTGGTTTAACAAAATTATCTTTCGATTGGAAATGATAGGACTTCGATTCCAATTGAGTTATATATTGAATTAATGAATGTGACATTTTCATTATTATGAGTGGATTCCTAGATCCTTAGTATTTTATTTTATTATTTTAAAACCCTTTTTATCTTGCTGGATTAAAATCCTAACAAACCTTTACTTTTAGATTAGTTTTAAGTCGTGTTCCCCATTCCCCGAGGATTTGACCTCGGTTTCACTGAGTAATTACTGCATTACAGCTCTGCACTTCTTGTTATCAAGTCTTAGGTTCAATTAAGTTTTTGGCGTCGTTGCTAGGGAGTGGCGCAAACACAATTTGGTTTAAGTTTTTTAGTTTAATTTCTATTTTGCGTTAGGTTTTTCTATTTTCTGATTTTTTTTTTCTAATTTAGGTTTTCATTTTTCTAGAATTTTCATAATTTTATTTTTAGGGTTTATTTTATTGTAGACTTTCTAACATTATTAACATTGTTTATTTATTTCTGTTTTACAGGATCTTCTAGTCTAGTTCTTCCTTACCGATCATAACATTCTTCCTTACTCTCTCTACTTGCTTTCTTAATTGTTATAACACTTAACAGTTATGGCTAGAATTAGGGTTTTGTGTGGTTCATGCCCAAGTGGGTAAGGGACCAAACATTGAGACTTCTGAGTAAAGGAGGTTTAGTCGACAAGCTCACAATCCATTGACAAGTTAAAAAAACACCTAAATACTCATGAAACATCATCCGAAAATATGACCGAAACTGAACACACTTCAATAAGAATTGTGTACGGAACATACCATCGGTTAGGAGAGTGCGTGATGAGAATGATGTACAACAAGTTCTATTGGTTCGGACCTTACGTGATTACTTATAACTGGCAAGAACAAGTACACATTCCTTCATGATTTTCCCAACCAATGTAGGAAATGTGGATTTTAAGATAGGGATGATCCAATTACTCCCTAAATTTCATGGACTCGATTCAGAAAGTCCATGCTTATACATAAAAGAATTTTAAGAGATTGTCATAACCAACTTTAACAACGTTCCTTCTGATGTGATTAGATTGAAATTATTTCGATTTTCCATTAAGGAGAAGGCCAAAGCATGGCTTCATTCCTTACAGCCGAGATCCATTGGCACATGTGTCGAGATGACCTGAGAATTCCTTAAAAAGTTTTTCCTAGCTCACAAAACCAACAAACTCAGGCGTGACATTATGAACTTATCCTAAAAAGGAGATAAAACTTTTTTAGTGTCGGGAACAGTTCAAGGACTTAATTCTCACTTGCTCACACCATGACTACGAGATTTGACGGATGATTTTCTTTTTCTATGAGGGATAAAGCTCAAACATACACCAATTCATAGGGATGATGTGTAACGACAAATTTATGAACAATGATTCGGAAGATGCCTGGGATTACCTAGACATGCTACTTGAAAATGCCCAATCATGGGACACATCTAACCAAGCTAGTAACCCCAGGGTTAGTGCCAAGGGAGAGGGAGTACATGTACTCAAGGAGGAAGATGTTATGTAAGGTTGAAAGATCTCACAAGGAATATTGAGACCTTGGAATCTAGGAAGGAAGCAATCTAACCCATTGTGTTCATTGAAAACCATATGTGGTATTTATGAGAGCGATGTTTTCTTAACTAAGGATTGTCCTACAATCCTCACTTTTCAAGAGGTATTACATGCTTAAGTGAATGCTATGAACGCATGTCAACGCCCCTTCAATGCACCACATTCTAACACAGACTCCCAATTGGCAGAATCATCCAAATTTCAGTTGGAGAAACAGACTGACTGGGAATGCACCCAATGTGAGACCCATATCCTAGACTGTACCGTTCCATAGGCTTCTGCGGTCTTCCCGGTCGAATTTCAGTAACCCGCGACCTATAATAGGCATTTGCGCGCGACCTTGAGTTATATCCTGTTGATCTGAGTCGGCTCGGCCCGAGACTTGTATCATTGTGACTGCGCCGTCACCGCAGTTCCGGCACCGCGTCTCGCGCGTTGAGACGATACCCGGGATAGGAGATGTGGGCCCGCGTTCAATTCGAGGAAAACACCGTGTGTTGCAATCCCAAGCGAATGTCCCATCAATCACATCAATCAAGTACACATCACTCCCATCACTCACACCCATCCCCAAGTACAACCACCCATCCCTAAAGTCAACTCTCTCTCTCTCTCTCTCTCTCTCTCTCTCTCTCTCTCTCTTACACAAGTACTCCCATAACTCACATCTCCCATCTCTCTCATCTCTTATCTCTCTCATCTCTCCCATTCTCCCAAGCAACTCCAACGTCCCAACCTCCATGAGAGAAGCTTAGTGTGGCCCACTCCCTACCACTCAATCCAACCCTTCAAAGCCAATCTCAACCGTTAAAATCTACCCCTTGGAGCTCTAGATCGCATCGGTGGAAGGAGGAGTCCAAGAAGATCAAAGGTGGGTGATCCACCGTTGAATTTCATTTAGGACCCACTTGTGATGGGATCCATGTTGATGTATGTATTGTAAGAAATGGAGGGCCCATAGTAGCGGGGTCCCTCCCCTCCATCATGATCTCTCTTTCTCTCTCTATCCCTCTCTTCCATACTTTGTGGACCCCACCTGATGATTGTGTGGACTCCACCATCCAGCAATGGACGGTGGGGATCCACCTTGATATATACATGTGTCTGATCCTGGCCGTCCATATTAGACGGGCCTGGATGAAGGAAACCACAAATACTAGTTGATTCAGAGCTCTGGTGGGCCACGCTGACGTGGACCCACCCTGATATTTGTATTTTATCCTCACCGTCCATCTATGGACGGTGAAATGGAGGAGGATTGGCTGGTGTACCTTAACCAGCTAAATAGCTATTGTAATGTCAGCAACTATGTGGGCTGCCGTGATGTTTATGTTTTATATATGCACCGTCCATCTGCTTTGGACGTGGGCCCACCCACACGTGTGGCACGTGTGGGGGTGAGACCCACCTTGATGTACATATTCAGTGGCCCACTATCCATCTACATGGACTCCAGCTGTTGCTGTATTAACGGCAGCAAGCTTGTGGGTCTGATCATGAAGGTACGTGTTATATCCCAACTGTCCATATGTGGGGCCCACCCTACACGTGTCACACGTGCAGGTGATGGGGCCAGCTGTACATGTGTCTGATCCAGGCCGTCCGTCCAGTGTACCTAGACGCTGGATGCTGGAGCCTCCTTATATATATAATAATAATATTATTATTATTATTATATTATATATATACATATATATATAATATCATGATATAATATATAATAATATTATATTATATTAACATTACATTATATGGCCCCACGTGGGACCCACCTGAGATATGTATTATATCCACACCGTCCCTGCACGTGGGATGATGTGACCCCCGTGATATATGTACTTAGTTCCCACCATCCATCTGGTTGGTGGGGACCACGTGATGATGGGTTTTTATCAACATCGTCCATCTGTTTGGCTGATGGATGTTAGTAAGTTCCGTGGGACCCGCCTTAATAGTATGTGTTTCATCTGCACCGTCTGCCCCATCATGATGCAGTGTTGTATCTGCACTATTTGTGCAGTGGCCCACCTTGATGCTTGTGTCTATCATGCTGTCCATCTGTTGAAAACACACTCGATATATGTGTTGTATATCCAAGTTGTTCATCTAATGGGCCCATTTGGAAGTGCAGGCCCACCTGCTATATGTGTAGGGCCCACTGGTTGTGTATGTGAATCCCATTAGTGCTGCCCATTGATGTAGTCCACTTGATGTGTATGAGGCCCATTAGTGCGGCCCATTGATGTAGTCCACTTGATGTGTATGAGGCCCATTAATGCGGCCCATTGATGTAGCCCACTTGATGTGTATGAGGCCCATTAGTGCGGCCCATTGATGTAGCCCACTTGATGTGTATGAGGCCCATTAGTGCGGCCTATTGATGTAGCCCACTTGATGTGTATGAGGTCCATTAGTGTGGCCCATTGATGTGTCCACTTGATGTGTATGAGGCCCATTAGTGCGGCCCATTGATGTAGTCCACTTGATGTGTATGAGGCCCATTAGTGCGGCCCATTGATGTAGTCCACTTGATGTGTATGAGGCTCATTAGTGTGGCCCATTGATGTAGCCCACTTGATTTGTATGAGGCCCATTAGTGCGGCTCGTGTGATGCGGCCCATTGTGATGTATGTGGCCCATCGTGATGCGGCCATGTGTGAGGCCCAATGTGTTGTATATGAGGCCCATATGATAGGGCCCAATGTGGTATATTTGTGGCCCATTGAGGAGGCCCAAAAGTGATGTATTCATGGCCCATTTGGTAAGGCCCATTGAGATGTATTTGGGGCCCATGGGTTGAGGCCCATTGTGATGTACTGAGGCCCATGGGTCGTGGCCCGTTGAGATGTATTAATGGCCCATGTGCAGGGCCCACCTGTTATGTATTTAAGGCCCATGGAAGTAGCCCAATGTGATGTATTTATGGTCCTTATGCCAAGGCCCATGGTGATGTATATGCGGCCCATGAGTGAGGCCCATGTGATGTAATTATGGCCCATGGTGATGTATATTAGGCCCTTGTGGGAGGCCTTGGGCCCATTATATGTGGACCACTCCTTGGGAGCAATGTTGGTTAAATGTCCACATTGATGGGCAATGATGGTTAAATGTCCTTATTGTGACCTTCCCTCAGGCCCTTCGTTAGGCCAATTTCGATTGTTGAGGCCGATTCAGATCATCGAGGCCGATTCTTATTATCGAGGCCGATTCCGATTGTCAAGGCCAATTCCGATTCTGATTATCCAGGCCAATTCCGATTACCGAGGCTGATTCCGATTATCGAGGCCGATTCTAATTGCCAAGGCCGATTTTGATTGTCGATGCCGATTATCGAGGCCAATTCCGATTGTTGAGGCCTATTGTTGGGGCCAATTCCGATTCCGATTATCGAGGCCGATTCCGATTGTCGAGGCCTATTGTCGGGGCCGATTCCGATTTTGATTATCGAGGCCGATTCTGATTGTCGAGGCCAATTATTGAGGCCGATTCTGATTTCGATTATCGAGGCCGATTCCGATTGTTGAGGCCGATTCCAATTTCGATTGTCGAGGCCGATTATCGAGGTTTATTCCTATTGTCGGGGGCTATTGTTAAGGCTAATTCTGATTCTGATTATCGATGTCGATTCTGACTGTCGAGGTTGAATCCGATTGTCGAGGCCGATTGTTGAGGCCGATTTCGATTCTGATTATCGAGGCCGATTCCGATTGTCGAGGCTGGTTGTTGAGGCTGATTTCGATTCCAATTGTCGAGGCCGATTGTTGATGCCGATTCTGATTGTCGAGGACGATTGTTAAGGCCGATTCCGATTTTGATTATCGAGGCTGATTCCGATTGTCGAGGCCGATTGTTGAGGCCGATTCCGATTGTCGAGGCTGGATATTGAGGCCAATTGTCGAGGCCCAATGTGATGTATATGTGGCCCGTATTTGAGGCCCGTTGTGATGTGTATTCAGCTCGTGTTTAAGGCCCAATGTGATGTATATGAGGCCTATGTGATGAGGTCCATTGTGGTGCATTTGAGGGCCAGGCGATGGAGCCCATCGTGATATATATTAGGCCCATATGAGAGGCCCATCGTGATGTGTATTAATCTCTCGAGTGAAGCCCATGGTGTTGTATATTAGGCCCTTGTGTGAGGCCATGGGTCCACTATATGTTAGGCTCTATGTGGGTCATTCCTTGGGGCAATGTTGGTTAAATGTCCACGTTGTCGAGGCTAATTGTTGATGCCGGTTATTGATACCGATTATGAGTATGTGACAGCATAACATCATAATACATGCCCATACGCATCATCTGCATATTTATTATGAGATGTGATTGACCATTGAATATGTCATAATACAGATGATTTATGGGACTCCCGAATAGGTGGAATTATCCTACATGAGCGCACGGTATGCGCAGGATTGATGCATGATTGGACCACATGACTCATGCATCTTGCATTGTGTGATTGTAATTATTATACCCCCTAGCGACATCAAGGTTGTGCCTCCACGGGCATATTGTGGATGACCAGATGAGATAAAGAAAATGTTTGCTTTGAGCATCTGGATACTTTGGATGTCCGTGGGTGAAAGTCTCTAAATCTCCGAGGCCAGGAGACGCCCCAACGTTTAGACCGAGTGGCTATATGGGCGCCCAAGTGCCGAATACCAGTAGGCCGTGTCTCCCACTATGTCGTGGTCGGTTGGGAGGGGGTGTGACTTTATCCGCCCAAGTGAGGGGGTTGTAAGCTAGGCTGAGTTTGACCAGCTCCCAAATGGGTCTGCTATCGACGAGCCAAGTAGGCATTGGTATACTACTGACAGGCGGGTAGTGAGGTCTTTTCCACTCACTGGGCTACGCGGCCGGCCGGGGCGGTAGCCAGCTTGGAGTGTACTAGACCCCGGTGATGATCCCAGAGATATACAGTATTATTATGTTGACTTATTGAGCAGGAGTTGCATACTCATTCATTCATTCATTCACTATCCACTCGGGCTGATGGTGCGCGACTGTTTGTTATGTATACCTTCGCAATGGCCAAGATTTCGGTTAGGGCGCGCGACTAACCTGAGATCAGGAGTTTACCACATTGGTCTGACTATCCAAATTTAGGTATGGGACTGGTTTGGATAGAAGTCCCTTGTGGTGGACCCTGTAGCCTGCGATACTACATAGTATCATCCCGACTTCACACTCCAGCTTGGTCATTTCATTATCATCACATATTGCATTACATCTTTCGGCATATGACATTTTGCATTGCTAGGTTTCTGCACTTATATAGCCTAGACGGACTTAGCAAGATTTACATATTGCATTATATCCTTGGCATCTGATATTTGGCTCTCTATGACTCCTCATTTGCATAGCTGATTTGTATTGCGTACTCTGATATTGTATGATTTATAGACTTGTAGTATTTTCGCTTACTCTGTTATTGTATGACTCATGATCTTGTCAGTATTTCCGATACCGTATGATTATGGCATTGTATTGAATACTTGACACTTACCTTGAGCACACACTTTCACCACCTTCTAAACTTTCTATAAGCTTATGCACGATAGATGCGTGCAGGTGGCGATAGGTTGCAACAACATTGAGCTTCGAGCATACAACAATCTTCTGAAGCTTTAAATTTTGACATATGTATTTCTCTTTCAACATTGTATTCAAATGTTTATATTAGTGGATATGTGATGATGACGTTGCCTTTGTGATTTGGGTATACTTGTGGTTATGCTTCTTACGAGATAAATGTACGTTGGAAAATCCTCCTTCTAGGATCCCAGGATCGGAACCTGGTGTATGGGCACTGGGAGCCGAGAATGGGGTACTACGAAGGCTGTAGGCACCGGATTCGGTGATCGGGAATTTTGTTAGCCCAGTTTCCGAGTTTGGGGCGTGACACCCAATAATCCCCAAGGGGCCATCTACTGGACCCCCATCTAGGAGAACCCTTGAGGATACGTTGAATACATTCATGCAAGGGCAAATGCAGGCTATAAATGAACTTAAAACTTCAGTTACAAGAATTGAGACACGACTAAATCGTTAGGGAGAAAGGGACCTTCTCGGCCCAACCTTAGCGTAACCCTAAAGGAAATTCACGATAAGTGATCCCAATTCTTCAACCCAACATGTGGAACATGTTAAATTCATCCCCACACTAAGAAGTGATAAAGAGATTGACAAGGTGATTCCTAAGAAGGTTGAGAAACTTGAGGAATCCAAAGACTTGAAGGATGATGGTGAATCTGACAATGCTCCACATAACATAGAACCAATACAAGAATATAATCCTGTGGCCCTGTTTGCCCAACGCCTTACCTCATTAAAATAACCAAATGAAAATAAGGACATTTTAGAGGTTTTCTAACAAGTCAAGATTAACATCTCATTGTTAGATGCAATTAGATAGTTCTCATTTTATGCCAAATTCTAAAAGGATCTATGTCCGATAAAGTGTAAATTAAACGTGTATAAGAAAGTCTTCTTGATAGAACAAGTGAGTACCATCATAAATCAAAATACTCCCCAAAATACAAAGATCCCAAAAGTCCTATGATCTCATGTATAATAGGAAACTTCTTGGTTCACAACAGAGTATGTTAATATGATATCATACTCTATATATGAGTAATTAAACCTTGGTGAGTTGATACCCACCAAGACAATGTTAGAATTGGCTCACCGCTCGACTAGAATATCGAGAGGAGTGGTGGAAGATGTGTCGGTCTAAGTGGATAGATTCTACTATCTAGTAGACTTTATTATCTTGGATACATACCCAGTTATAAATGTGAGTACTTAAATCCCTGTCATATTAGGCCGACCATTCCTGGTTACTGCTAATGCTATAATCAATTGCAGGAATGGGATCATGAAGATATCCTTTGGGAATACGACCTTAAAGCTGAATGTGTTTAATTTGTACAAACCGCAAGAGGATGATGATGTGATTCATGAGGTAAATTTTATTGGTATATTTGAAAATGATGAGCCTCTTTTAACTGAAATTCCCAAGCCTCTACAAGTATGCTTGGCACACTTTGCGGATTTAGATGATCCTATGATTAGAGACATAATGAATGCCTTAAGGGATTGCGTCCCGGTGCTTGACACTGACTGGAAAGAGATTTTTTTTCTGAACAACCTCCTTCCACCAATTCCGAATGTTTACCGTTAAAGGTGGAGGAGCTGGATTCTAAACCAAAGTTTAAAACTTCGGATTCTATGGAGACTACGTTGAATAAATAGAACTTTTCTAGTATTTAACTTTTTTAGTCTCTTATTCACCATGGTCCACTAATATTGAAGTTTTTTTTTTTTTTTTTTGCCACAGGTGAATCATACATTCTTTGGACACCTCACGATAATAAAAATAAAATTTTTAATAAGGTGCATAAATTTCTTTGGACGATCATGGTCCAGGACATCCAAACTTACTCTAAAGTTGGCTTATGAATGATCTTGTAGAAAACATTGCCAAGAAATTTGCTAAGATACTTATCAGAGAAAGAATCGATGCCTTTGGATGATTGATAGGGACTGTGCCAAATTAAAAATTAACTGCGGAATTGAAGTACGATAACCTTATAAACAGATAAATAAAGAACATTACTTTAAATAAATCAAAGAACTGAAATGTAAAACAATCTTAAAAAGACCTTGATACTAACGTTGTTCTAAGGACAACCTTTGTACCATAAAAACCAAGGGTTTATGGCAGGACAACCTTACTAGAACAAATTGAATATCAAAACTCAAATAGAAAGGAAATAAAGAAAATAGCAAGAAATAAATTCTAAACTATTATAACATTCTCCACTTTGCTTGAAATGTAAATATTACAACATTCACATCCACATATACATTCCACAAATCTGAATGATTAAAGATATAGAAATTAAAAGAACATTCAAATCATAAAACACACCGATATATAGTGGTTCACCTGTGTGTTCACCAACTGTTAAACAACAGCCACACAGCTTGCTACTCTACTTCTAATATCCTCACACAGGGGATGTCAGCGTTCACTATTAAAATAGGTTTCACAGGTTCACCTAAAACCTTCACAATTGTGTCTTTTTAACTTGGGCTTACACAATCCAAAAACCCACACTTTCTGAGTTTTCTGGCTTTCCTCAGATAACCAACACAATGAGATTTTCTGGCGAATCTCAAACAAAACCAAAACAATGAATTTACAATAAATGTAAAATACCTGGATTTCTCCTTTTGTAGCAGCCTGGTAGAACTAATCAGAGTAGAAGTTCGAATCAATGTTCAATGTCGAATACTCACTTAAGAAATGGTTCTAGGTTCTAATTGATTTTAAATTAAACCAAATTGGGTGTAGCTCTATTTTATTTTGATTCTAAGAAGAAGGAATACAACAATTCCTCTTTTCAAATAAGATTGGAATATAGGAATAAAATTAAATAAGAAAAGCTAACAAAAAGAATATTAAATATGCACAGCGTAGCTTAAAAATGAACACAACTTATCTCAGAGTGAAGGCTTGAATTTTCTCAAATTAAATCGATGAAAAACTTTGAAATTCGTGTTCAATTTATAGATGCAAAAATCGCTTCTACGACTGGTCTTAGGAACCCTTCAACTGGTCGTAGCACTAATGACATTTTGAAATTTTAAGCGCGATCTGAAAAATCCGTTCTACGACTAGTCTTAGGATTCTACGACTGGTCTTAGACCACCTATGACTAATCGTAACTGACCCAGGACTGGTCGTAGACAACCAGATTTGGTTGCTAGAGTTTGAGTCGTAGTTCTAGGACTGGTCGAAGGACGAGTTGTGACACCCCTACGACCGGTCGAACAGTTTCCAGAAGTGGTCGTAGAATAATCAAAAAATTCTAAAAATCTTCAACAACTTAGGACTGGTCATAAAATTTCTTGGACTGGTCGAACCAGGTTTAGGACTAGTCGAACAAGGTCTAGGACTAGTTTTAGAATAGACCAAATTCATGTAAGAAGACTCATCTTGAATTATGTATACAAAATGACCTACCCTAAGGTCAAACTAAGGTTTATCATACCTGAGACATAAAGTATGAACATTGAACTTCATTCTTTCAAATGATGGTTAACCTTTGAAGCTTGAGATCTCTACTTGATGTAGCTTGATCTTGGGATCTTCTACAGCTTGAATTTAAACTTCAACTTGAGTTGCACTTGAGTCTTGAAATGCACTTGAGTCTTGAACAAACACTCTTCTTATCAATGTAGTTCTGATCATTGACGCTTACAGAAGAGGACAAAGTACATATCCTTGCATTCCTTGAAGTAGAGTACCGTACATATCTTGAACCCTTGTAATGTCATCTTGAATTATATATATATATATATATATATATATATATATATATATATATATATATATATATATATATATATATATATATATATCAACATATAAGTACAAGACACACAGATAGAGGTTTTGGCACCACAAGATGTTTTGGCACCACAAAATTTGACAATCAAAAGAGCATGAGACCATAACACTTACATATTTTGATAGCAAGTTTGCATTAACTTATCTGTTTGTCATCTTTCAAGTACTTTTCATCTACTCTTTATTTTAGTTGCTCTCATGTTGCTCTTATTGTATATGTTTATACATTGAGGACAATATAACATTTAGGTTGGGGGTAGGGTTTCCTTTGAAAATTCTTCATATTTGTGCTAAATGTTTGAATTTTTGAGCTAAAAATTTTCAAAAATTTAAAATTTTCTATGAATTTATGTATCTATATATTAGAATGATAAGATACTTAATGTTGATGATTTTTTAAACCTGAATTTTAGTTATTTGAAAGATTTTAAAATTAAGTTTGAAATTATTAACTTTTAATTAGAAGTTTTAAATATTGATCGAGTCATGTAATTCACATATCTCATCTAGCTTACATGTTAAAATTTTATTTGGATACTGAATTGTTAACTTGATGATTATTGAGAATAATAGGAACCAAACCTGGGGAATTTGTCCATCATGTTCAAGTGATTTTTTTTTTTTTTTTTTAAAAAAAACATCGATCTACAAAAATAATTGTCTTTGAAAAGGGATACCTATCAAAGTTCCATTAAAGGACTGTTGTGAAAAAAAAAAAAAAAAGAAGGAAAGATTAAAATTAGTGTGAAAGCCGTTGATGGAAAAATCAAAAGCCAGAAGAGTAGAATATTGAACTGTAAGGCAAGTTTTGGTTTAGGTTTTGGTTATCCTAAATAATCTTTTGAATGTTAATGTTATCTTGAAAGTAGAGAGTTGAACCTTTGGTTGTGTTAAGTTTATACTTCACTATGTACTCATGGAACTCAATCATTAGAAATTTTCTAATTATAAGATTAATGCTTTGAACTTGATTATGATATTTACAAAGTGTTATAGTTTAGGTGAAAGTAGTGCTCTCCATTAATGTACTTTAGATTTATATAATTTGGATCAATTTTTGAATTGTTTGAGTTTATAAGAATTGTTCATTTGGTTTCAAAATATCTTTCGCATGTTTTGCTTGGGACTAGTAAAATGCTTGTTGGTGGGTCTGATAACGCCTAAATATTGTATATATATCCTCTCAATTACATTAGTTTTCCTTACAATTAAGTGCTAATATAATATAATTATATATCTTTTTTATGTGCGAGGTGATTCGGAAGCTTAAGATGAATACATGCTTAAAGAGAATATTTAGAGCTCAAAAGAATGATTGATGAAAAATTGAATATTTGGAAGACATTAATGAAGATTTCACATATCAAAGATCCAAAGAAACCAATTACCAAAGAGAGAGAAAAGATTGGAAAAATCACAAAGTGTATTAAATAGAAATAACAAACTGTTTGGTCCCACCTGAGGTTGGTTCGGTCCGATCGAATGTGCACGTAACGGTCTAGCAAGAAATTGTGATTTTTAGAGTTAATTCCGCTCGACACTTAGGTGCGACCAAAGCCATATTCGGTGCCATCGAAGGAGATTTTGGTGTGACCTAAGGGAGACAGAGACTTCAGACTTATTTTAAAGAAATTTGACTCCTGAAGGAGAGTTCGGTGCAACCATAGGTATGTTCGGATGCAAATGAAGGCTATCGTCGATGCAACGGAAGCGTAACATAAGTGCATAAATTTGAAGTATATTTCAAGTCAGAGTGAGTTTGCTTGATTTAAAGGGGTGTTCTAAGCTTTCCTATGTATGAATTAGAGCTTGGGAGAGAGACCTAGGGGTGGCGAAGCTTCCATGGAGCCGTCTTTCTTCTTTGATCCCTCAAACCTATTTTGTCTTTTTAGTTTTTCTTTTTAAGGTGATTAGCCATGTTAGGCTAATCTCTTAACTAAGGTTAATGGATGAAGCTTGTAATTTAATCACAGTAATTAGTTTATTTGATTCAGTAACAATGGTTTGAATGGTGATAGTGGATTGATTTGCTTTGGATTTACTTCAAAGTCTTTGATTTGTTTATTTCTGTATTTGTTGTACACTCCGGGTATAATGAATGTTTTAATTTAACAATTGTTTAGCCTGAATTAGAAAAGGATTCAATTAGAATAATTGATTAATATACTATCGCCTAAGGGTAATTTAAACGCTTTTCATTCCCTGCAATTGAGCTTCGAGTACTTCATGAGAGAATTGTTCAATCAAAATCATATCTTATTGGTGTTGATAATTTGTTTAACAGAACTATCTTCTGGCTGGATAGGATAGGACTTCGATTATAATGGAGTTATATATTGGATCGATGAATGAGATATTATGATTGCTATGAGTAGATTCCTGCATCCTTAGTATTTTATTTTATTACTTTAAAACCCTTTTTATCTCGCTGGATTAAAAACTTGAAAAAACCTTTACTGTTAGATTAGTTATAGGTCGTGTTTCCCATTCCCTGAGGATTTGACCTCGATCTTATCGAGTTATTACTTCATCATAGCCTTGCACTTGGGGTTATCAACCCTTGGGTTTGATCAAATCTCCTACACCTAGATGAGTGTTCTCGAGGATTTAGATAAGAATATGCCTATAGGCTTGTGTCTAATATCTAGAACAATTTGAAAATCAAGTTCATCTTTCTAATGGAGGTTGAAATCCTCATTATAGTAGCAAAGCTAAAGAAGAAGACATGAATCTCATAGGTTTAGAGGCTTAGGATGAGGAATTACCTAAGCTCTATTTACACCAAAAACCCATTAAAATGCCCAAGGTCCGACTACGATTTATAAAGAAATAGATTTGCAACAATAAATAAATAAAAAAAGATTAAAATGTCACATTCGATCAATCAATCGATGCCTAACGGGCCTTTAATTCGAACGAGAAATTACATATAAATTCAATTTTCTTGCTCGACATATCTGGTTGTTGTCGATTCAAACCTTTGATCGATCAAAGGTCTGTCGATTCGATCGAGCTTCAATCGACAAAACTATGATTCTCTTGTGTTGAGTTATATATTTTACAACAGTTTTGAACCTCTTTAAAGCTTAACTAAGCATGTTCTAATGAAGCTCCTAAGGCTAAATGATGATTAATAAGGGTTTACCTATTTTGAAATGATCATTTAGAGGTTAGGTTGTTTTAGGTCTAAGGTTAAGGTAACCAAGGCACCTCATGATTTACTTGTTCTTCACTCATTGATGCTTTATGTCCTCAGTGTATTCGGTCTTCAGCTTCTATGGGCTCAATCGACTCACTAATACACAGACACAAGTGATTAACAAATAGGTGCACAAATAAGTGCACTAACACAATTTACTTGTTGCAACCGCCTAACCCTACTAACATGGACACACTAGTATACACAATGGCACATTGAACCCTTCATTCTTTCGCTACATCTACCCTCCCGCTTTGGCATTTATGTGAATCTCAACAAGTCTCCAAGCCTATTGAATAGCTCACTATGGGCCCTACCTTTTTAATGGCTTGGATGAGCAAATCTGAATATTTCTCATTTTCTTTTTCATTTGTTCTTCTTCTTATTTATTTATTTATTTATATTATATACTAGTAAACTACAGTTTAAAGTAGACTAAAACAAAATGATCAACAACCAAGATTCAAAGACATGACTAGGCAATGGAGGAAAAAAAATTGAATAAATCATTGCCATCTATCCTCGCCTTTCAGCTTATACTGTTTCAATAAAGATCACTAAACAAAAGATTTCTTCCAATAAAGGCTCAATTACATTGTCCTGAGGGTAGGCTTCTATGGTTGTGATTGTCCATCAATATGGACTGTTCGACTTTGATCTCTTCTCTATTTTGCAAATGTGTTACATATAGTTCTAGAATTCAATGGCTCGATTCAAAACTCGGAAAAGTCAACTCGACTAAAAAAAGAGTTCAAATCGAGTCTATTGGATACTTGATGAAGAATGTGACTGTCGAAACTCGATAAGACTCATTGACAGGCTCAGTCATTTAACTCAAGAAAGCTCAGGATGACTAAACTGAGTCACTCACCTAGCCAGTTGTTTTTCAATAAAATATGAAAACATCCATGTCAAAATCTTTGCATCACCTCTTTGCTTAGTGCAAGCTAGCGACCAAGGTATGGAGATACTTCAATACAATTTTTTTATATTTCTTTTTTAGAGGGTTAACAAGTGGTTGGGCATCCTCTAAATGGTAAATTATTTTTCGTCGTTGTGGGGTTTTATTCCCAGTTTGATCTTTTGAGAAATTTGAAAAGAAAGAAATGGTCACCACTACGAAGACATTCAAGTGGGCGTGGGTAGAACTATCATCTGAGTTCAAAGGTGGTTAAGGCTCATAAGCTCGACCTTACCTCCTATTAGGGCCAACCATCTTTCTCATCACTTGGCTTTCAAGGATTTGGGGATCATCTTGAGGCCCCGACATAGAAAAATGATAACGACTAAATATTGCATATTTATCCTCTCAATTATATTAGCTTTTCTGGTATTTAAGTGCTAAATTGATTTATTAATATGTGTATTTTTTACATACGTTGAGATTTTAGACCAAAGATAGATTAAAGTTGTAAATAATGATCATTGAAGAATTAGAGATTTGGAGGACATTAATGAAGATTTTTAAGTGTCAAAGATCCAATAAAACCAAGTACAAAGGATGGAGAAAAGGCTGAAAAATCACAAAGTACAATAATAGAGATAACAAGTCCTACTTAAGGCTGGTTCGGTCCAACTGAAAGTGCCCAGAACTGTCAAATGAGAAACAATGATTTTCAAGTCAATTTGGCTCGATACTTAGGTGCGACCGAAGTTAGGTTCGGTTTACCGAAAGAGAGTTCGGTGCAACATGAAGGAGACAGAGGCTTCAAATGAATATTCAGGAAATTCGGCTATAATTGAGTGACTCATTCGATGCGATTGAAGTGATGTTCGGTGCGACTGAATGCTACAGTCAATGTGACCGAAGTGTAAAAAAAGTGCATAAATTTAAAGTCGGATCCAAATCAGTGTGAATTTTTCCTATTTAAAGGTGTGTCTGAGCTATTTCAAATACGAATGAGGGCTTGAAAGAAAGACTTAGGGGTGACGGAGCTTCCATGGAGCCGTCCTTCTTCCTCAATCATTTAGTTCAAGTTTATCGTTTATATTTTTCTTTTGTTCTATGATGTTACCTATGCTAGGCTAACATCTTAGCTAATGCTAAGGGATGGAGCTTGTAGTTATTTTAAACATTTAGTTTACTTGATTCGATAACATTGGTATGAATGATGATAGTAGATTGAAATATATTTGAATTTTACTTAAAGTCTTTGAGTTGTTTATTTCTATATTTATTGTGTACTACGGGTACAATGAATACTTTGATTTAACAATTGTTTATCCTGAATCAGAGAATGATTCAATCTGTATAATTGATTGATCTATTGTTATATAAGGGTGCTTTAGACACTTTTGATTCCCTACAATTGAAATACGAGATATTGGTATTTTATTGGTATTAATGAATTGTTTAACAAAATTATTCTCCGATTGAATAGGATAGAACTTTGATTCTACTTGAGTTATATATTAAATCAATGAATGAGATATTGTGATTACTATAAGTGGATTCTTGGATCATTGGTCTTTTATTTATTATTTTAAACCCTTTTTTACTTCGCTGAATTAAAAACCCAAACAACCCATTACCTTTAGATTAGTTCTAGGTTGTGTTCCTCATTCCTTGAGGATTTGACCTTGGTCTCACCGAGTGATTACTGTATCGTAGCCTTGTACTTGGGGTTGTTAACTCATGGGTTCGATCACAAAACCCTAATGCTTTTGAAATTGGAGAGGCTTTAAAAGGGCTCAATGCATAGTAACCCTATCATTGGATCAAGATCAATGTGGACGGCTCGATGCGTGGTAACTCGGGGGCCTTCTAGTGGTGGGGGAGTGTGTAGAGGAAGGAACGGAGAATTCATTTTGCTTTTTCAGAGGGTATGGGACGTATCAAATGTTTGCACTGAAGTCCGTGCGTTGGTCGAGAGCATGTCCCTTTGTATGGATCGTGGGTTCTCCAAAATTTTGGTGGAGAGCGACTAGAAGATTACAGTGAACATGCTTAACATTAGAGGTGTACACGAGTTGAGTTAGCTCGTTAGCTCACTCGTATCAACTAGGAAAAGCTTGACTCGACTTAGATCAAAGCTGTGAGTTGAGATAGTTTTATTGAGCTCGAAACTTTTCGAGTCAAGTCCGAGATGGACCTAACTCAACTTGACTCGATTTGGTATTGAGCTCGAACTTGACTCGATTCGGCTTGGATTGATTTTTGAGTAAGTATATATAAAAAAAATCAGACGCCCAAAATAGGTTTTTAAAAAGAACCCTGACCCCTCAATGCCATCTCGTTTTGACCGTTCCCCCAATCCTAAAAACCCTAACCCCAGCTCCAACTCGACTCTCTTCAACGCCCAAACGGTGACCGATACCACTCTCCTCTCCTCTAATTCTCGCCATTCTCTAGCACCCGACATTAATGTTGCTCACTAAGTGTTTGATGATGTAAGACCTGTACCCTAGTCCGTACTGTTTCGTATGCGTCCGCGATCCTTCGGATCGAATTTTGGCAACCATCGACCCGTTCCGACGTTTGCGCACGATCCTAAGCCGAGTCCTGCCTACCGAAGGTGGCTCGATCCGAAACTCGTACCTTAGCGACCGCGGCGACGAACGCCGCAACTCGCGCACAGATCCGATACCCAGGGTAGAAGATGTCGGTCTGCGTTCATTCCGAAGAAACACTGCACGTTGCGAATTACGAGGGAATCTCTACGAGATGTCCCATCAAATCATGTCAAGTACACACCATGCCAAGAGTACAACAACCCATCCCTCCCTTTTCACAAGTCAACTCTCTCTCTCTCTCTCTTAACCATCCCTCTTTTACAAAAAAATCAAACCAAGCCATACCTCCACATTACCCTTCCTTACAACCACCATGTCACCCATCCTTATCACCCCATCAGTCCTCTCTCTCCCTCATTTCTCAAAATCTCTCCCAAGCAACATCATACGTCCAAGCTCTCTCCCTCTCCCCAAACACCAAGCATGGCCCACCCTCTCATCTCTCTTCCCCACCATCAAACTCCTATCTACCTCCATCAAATTCATAGGCAAGGAGCTAAGAAGGCTAAGGGACCAAGGAGGAGTGCAAGAGGTGGGTGATCCACCGTTAATTTCAGTTTTAAAGGTCACTTGTTGTGGGACCCAAAATGGCGTATGCAATGTAAAGAGGGGCCCATACTGGCGGGGTCCCTCTATCTCACCGTCTCTCTCTCTCTCTCTCTCCTCTCTCTCTCTCTCTCTTTCCTCTCCCTAGGATGTAGTGGGCCCCACCGAATTGTGTTAAATCTACTCCATCCATCAGACAAAGTGGCCCACCACATTTCAGGGAGATCCCATCCGTTACCTTAATATATATGAAATATATTTATATTATATTAACATATATATAATTTATATATAAATATATACATGAATGCATGGTGGGCCACATCCTTGTGGGACCCACCATGATGCTGTGCTTATCCATGCCGTCCAGCGTCCCTGGACGCTGGACGTGCAACAGGAGTGTTAACATGGTGTGCGGTGCACTGACAAGGATGTGTACTTACAAGCTAACAAAAAAGAAAATTACTTTTAGGGTGGGCTGCTCATGCAGGCCCCACCTTGATGTATGGGGTTGATCCACGCCATCCATTCCGTTCTCCAACTAGTTTTAGGTGTTGAGCCAAAAAATGAAGCTGATCCAATTATCTGGCGGGCCGTGGTGTTGAGAATGCTAGTATTTCCCGTTAAAACTTGAAAAAAAATGATTGTTGGGGTCCACAAGAAGCTTGGACCCACCTGAAACTTGGTTTGGACCCCTAATTTTATGGGACACAGACAATGGACGGGATGGATCTAGTTAATGTGGGTCCCATCTAGAAAAAAAGAAGAAGCAGCGCTGCTGCTGCTACAGACGCAGGCAGCGCCTGCACTACATGGGTGGTGAGCGGATGGGCTGGGCCCTCATGGCCCAGCTGTGGGCCCCACCGTGATGCGTTTCGAACATCAGTACCGTCCATCATGGGGCCCTCCTAATAAGGGCCTGCCCCAAAAATCAGTCGTAAATAAACATTACCGTGGGCCCCCCTGGCCCACGTGTTCTTATAAACAGGTTGCATGGCAAATAAACATTCCAGTGGGCCCCCCCTTGGTCCGAGTGACCTCATGAACAGGTTGGGTGGCAAGTAAACATTACAGTGGGTTGTAGGCCATGTGACCGTATGAACAGCTTGGGTGAAAAATAAATATTATGGTGGGCCCAGTGACCTTGTCAACGGAAATAAATATTATGGTATGCCTCACATGGGACCCACCATGATGTGTGCATTATTCACACTGTTCACTTATTTTGTGGGGCCCATCCTATTTATGTGCCCCAAACATGGGCTACCTTAGATAAGCCCACCATGATGAATGTGTTGGACCCACTGTCCTTCTAATTTTGCCAATCATGGGTTGCCACATGAGGACCATATGATTAGGCCCATTTTGATGTATTTGTGGCCCGATGTTGATGCCCACTTTGATATATATGAGGCCCATGTAACTAGGCCTATCCTGATGTACTTATGGCCCGTTGTTGAGGCCCACTTTATTATACATAAGCCCCATGATTATGTGGCCCATTTGATGTAATGAAGGCCCATGGGTCGAGGCCTAATAGGACGTACCTTAGGCCTATTGTAGTGTGATTTCACCATGGTATATGTGTTGACCTTTATAGTGGGTCATGCCTTAGGAGCAATGATGGTTTGACGTCCACATTGAAGGATGATGTTGGTTAGATATCCGCATTATCACTCTCCCTAAGGTCCACTGATAGGCCCATACTTGTAGTGGGTAGGCCACCTAGGCCCATCTTCGCTTTGCTCAGAGCCCATCATTGTACAACATGTTTAGTATAGATACATGATTCATGATCATATGCATCATATGTATGCTTGTTATGAGAAGTGACTGATCATAGCATAAGACTTCAGGCAGACTGTTTACGGGCTCCCTGATAGGCGGAGTTGTCTACATGAGCGCGTGCCTCACGTAGGATGGTTGCATGACTGATAGTGTGATACATGCACTCGCATTTGTGTGATTGTGATATGTCCTAGCGACATCAGGGCCATAGCCTCCACAAATACACCGTGGGTGGCTGGTTGGATACTGAAAACCCTGTTCTAAGCAATTGGGGTGCCATAGATGTCCCTGGGTGAAAGTCCCTGAACCCGATGGTACCAGAGGATGACTCCAACATCGAGACCGAGTGGATATATGAGCGTATGAGGGCCGAATACCAGGAGGCCGCATCTCCCACTGTATCGTGGTCGGTTGGAAAGGGGTGTGGCCTTACTCACCCGAGAGTAGGGGGCATTACTAGGCTGAGTTTGACCAGCTCGGAAATGGGTTCGCTATCGACTTGCCGGATAGATGTTGGCAGACTATTGGCCAGGCGGATAGTGAGGTTTCTTACGCTCACTTGGACTGTGCTGCTAGGAGAGAGACAGTGCCATTTGGAGTGTACTGAACCCCGGTGATTATCCAGACTGAGAACCGTACTAATTTGATGCTCTAGTGAGGAGCTGCATTGGTACGTGGATTGACATGCTTGACTTGCATTATGCATCGCATGCCCTTAACATGGCTGATAGTATTCATATCTTGCACCGCATAGCCTTGGTACGACTGACTGCATTCATGTACTCATCAGCATGTTTCCGCATTACTCTGACCTTGCATTCTGAGCACGCTCATATTGCGCACACACTTACACCACCCTCTAAGCTTTCTATAAGCTTATGCACGATTGATGCGTGCAGGTGACGCCAGGACGCAGCCGTAGTCTCGCTGCAGCTGGAGCGTGCAGCCGAGCTTTTGGAGTTTTTGTCATTTTCAGTATATTGTATTTCCCTTTCATACGCCTTGTACTCAAAAGCTTTTGATCATAGTGAATTTTGTGATGGTGTTCTTGTGGTTATTGTTCGTGGGTTATGCTTATTAAAAATCAAATCAAATTGATTATTAGAAACCCCCCTTGTAGCATCCCAGGATCGGAACCTGGTATATGGGTGCCGGGAGCCGAGAATGGGATACTACGGAGGCTGTCGGCGCCGGATTCGACGATCGGGAATTTTGTGAGCCCGGTTTCCGAGTTCGGGGTGTGACAGATGAGATGACTCAACGAAGTGTGGCTGGTAGCAAGAAAGGTATGTATATGAAACAAATACCCTTTTTTTCTTGATTTTTATGTTGCTTAGAAGGTGTTTGAGGAAATACCTGTAAAACCACTACTGTTGTTTTACATACAGTGAGGTTTTGAAGGTGCAGTCCATGTGTTTGTGAAAATGCTGCACAGGTGAACTCGACTCGATCTTGGCTCAAACTCTGTTCGAATTGGCCCGAGTTGTTGACCGAACTGAGCCGAGCTGGCCTGAGCTGTTGTCTGAACCGAGCCGAGCTGGCCAATCAGGCTCAAGGACCGAGCCCAGCCGAGCTCGAGCTGGGGTCAGCAAGTGGCCGAGCCAAGTTAAGCCGTGCCCAGCTCGACTTGGTTCGACTCGTGTACACCTCTACTTAACATGGAGCGACCCTCTAGGTAGAGCATGTAGTACTGGTGGGCCGGATGAACTTTCTCAGGAAAGATGCTAAAGTTAGAATTGTTCATGCTCTAAGGGAGGTAAGTGGTGTTGTTGATGGTCTGGCTAGGTTGCGCAGCGACTCTCAATCTTTTCAGGCTTTCCAAGTTGTGTCCAATCTATTAGGGGATCCTCCTTTTGGATCGTGCTGGGCTGGGGCAAATTAGAGATAGAAATGCCCCTCTGAAGTCCTCTTGAGTTTAGGCTATAGTGGTAAATGGTAGGTTGTCCGAGGTGGTTTTGTGCCATCGGCCTGCTCGAATATGGCTTCCTGGTTGTATATCTCCGTTGTTTTATTAATTCATCAATAAAATTTTATGAACAAAAAAAAGGTGTGTACACTAGCTACTAAGCCTACCCAAGCACTTCAACTAAGTTATTTTTTCATTGGATTTATTTATTTATTTTTCACATGTTCAGAAACCTTAATATTAATCGTCACACAAAATAATTTGTATTTTGTTGCTAACAAAATCTGGACTACCCTTCGCTTGGATCTTCTAACTCCGAGTTGTGTATGAACCCCGAACCCGCACAACACTGGTGTACAAAGGAGACCCTGTCTTGCACAGGGGACCCTCCGATGCCTAAGTCAGGTCAAGGGAATCTGGGTCTAAGTTGAAGTGTAGAGGGAGAGTGCGAGATATTGCGTACCTGTTTCCTTCCCACAAGATGCTATTTATACCCCTTCGCCTAAGGTGGACATGTCCGCATAACTCGGCACATCTTAGGGCATGATGGGCATGTCTGCCTAACTAGGCTCATCTTGGGGCATTTGTCTCATCCTGCGGGTGATTTGGCTACCCAGTCGTTGTATGGTTGTGCAGACGTGGGTGGTTGAGTAACCGTCGCCAATCGTGCAGTAGTGGGACACCTCATGACCTTCCTCATTAGTAGATCAATCCGAGCCGATTGCCTCGGCCTCAGATCATTCCAGGATCCTGCTTTGAATCCCGAGTCGACATCCCTGGCCCCAGATCACTCCGCCTAGGACCTTAGAGCGGAAGCATAACTGATGTCAAATTGGAAGTCCTTCCCTCGACTATCCTAGTAACTTTGAGTTTAGTCTTATGCCTCAAGTCGGCTCTGAATAGCCTTGGAGCTCGGAGTCGAAACATCTCCCATCTTCCCGTAACCTATTTAATTATGTACTTATCAAGCCCAGTTGACCAAAAAATCGATCGAGTCTACGAGCGGACTGAACCCAGTGGAACATCAAGGTGGATCGAGTTTTTGGGTTTTAAACTATGGTGTTAACTGTGGGTTACTGGATTCAAGCTCCCCAAGGATGGAACAAAACGTTTCACTGATCCCAAGCGTGTGCAAGATCCAACCCCTATTTGCAGGTGCCCTTGATCAAGGGTCAGGCTCTCTCTCTCTCTCTCTCTCTCATGTTCCATTAGATTCATACATGTATCCATCCTCATTGACTGGACCGACCTGAACCTTGGGCCCTGCATGATGAACGGTTCAGATCTCACCCACGTGCGCCACATATGCACAGATGGGGCTAAATACAACAAACTAGAATTTCGTGCAACCTGTATAGTACTTAAGTTGTTGATACAATCATACAATGCATTGGGGTTTCACTCAGTATGGAACTTATAGGGGCACAAGATGGGGGTGTATAGAGTATCATTTCATTTATATTGCGACTGGGACAGATCATGCTATTTTCAGCCAATACAGCCGATATAGTTGTATAGTTCCGGACAAGACCGATATGTCTCGGGCAATATGAATCGGTTTCAGACGATACTTTAAACCTTTGTTGCCAGTGCAAGAAGAAAATCCCTGTAGTCACCCTTTGGAATGCTCTCACATATGGCATCTTCTAGCTTCAGGCCATACTTCCCATGAAAGACACTTTGAATCTCATCCATGTCTATCTCTGCCCTGCTCACCATCACACGTGCCAAGGCACTTTTGTCCGTCATCGTCCCCCCGATGCACGTGTACAACACCTGAAACATGTTGCAACGAAAATTGCAATCTAAAGGGACATTTGTATCATAAGTTACTTCAGATAAGCTACTTATGTCTCAAGTAGCTTATCTTGGTTTATATTTGATTAAGTAGATAAGCATGTTTGGTACATAACATACTTTTGTAGTTTCCTACATCACATAAGTATTTAACCCACAAGTTTCTTTAGTCCATCCTCATATTGGGCCAACCTTTGATGTGGGCCATTAACTGTGTGGGCCCCACCTTTGATGTGGGCCATCCATTATGCAGGGCCCACCTTTAATATCCACCACCCATTTTATGGAGCCCACCTTTGATATAGACCATCAATCATGTGGGGCCCACCTTGGATGTGGGCTACTCATCATTAGGGTTGAGCTTTGATGTGAACTGTCTATCATGTGGGGCCCACCTTGATGTGGGGACCACGTTCATTATCATTTGCCCATCCTATGAAGCCCACCTTTGATATGGATTGTCCATCATGTGGGTCCCACCTTCAATGTAGGTCACCCATCATGTGGGGCTCACCTAGGATGTGGGTCATTCAACATTAATGGTTGACCTTTGATGTGGATTGTCCATCATGTGGGGCCCACCTTGATGTGGGTCATCCATCATGTGGGGGCCACATTCATTATCATTTGCACATCCTATGAAGCCCACCTTTGATGTGGATTGTCCATCATGTGGGTCCCACCTTCAATGTAGGTCACCCATCATGCGGGGCTCACCTTGGATGTGGGTCATTCAACATTAAGGGTTGACCTTTGATGTGGATTGTCCATCATGTGAGGCCACCTCGATGTGGGCCATCCATCAGGTGGGCCCCAACTTCAATGTCCAATGCGGATAGTCCATCAATGTCCTACCTTTGATGTCGGCTATCCATCGTGTGGGCCCTACCTTCAATGTGGATAGTCCATCATGTGGGGCCTCCTTTGATATGGATGGAGAGAAAGAAGTAGAAAAGTAATAAGTGAAAAAGTTAAAAAAAAAAAAAAAATCTTATTGAGATAATTAGTTTTCAGCACATGTAAATTGCTTTGATAATAATGCTTAGGAAACTACCTTAACTCACATAATTAAAAAGAAGTTACTTATTAGGTGGTATCCAAACCAGCCCTAAAAATGATGCGCTTGCCAAACAAGTTCAAACTATCATGTTCTTTTCATTTTCACACGAACTCACACCAACACACCACATGGCACTCAACCCATGACCTCCTGTTGAAACACACTCTCTGCCACTGAGCCATGAGTAGGAACCGTTCCAGTTTAAACTATCATGTTCAAACTGATAGATCGAACTAAAATGTTCATTCGATGCCATGTCTTAGTGTTCCAAGACATTGACCTGGTGGGCCCATCATGAATGAACCCATCATAATATCTATTAGATGATCTTATCCATCTATGGAAAACAGGCAATTAAATAGCCCTCATTAATGTGCAAATGCTGGATTATTATGTTCATCTTAGAGAGTTTTTTTTTTTTTTTTGGGGGGGGGGGGTGTCTCCCATCTACCATGATTTCCACCATAGGAACAATTTGGATCACCATGAAATGCCAGACCCACATAAATAACTTATTAGGAATGTATGGTCATTATCATTATCATCATTTAAGCATTATCCTAACTAATTGGGGTCAATTATACAAATATATTCCACTCAGAGTAATCATGATAAAAGTTGTGGCAAAAGTTTCAAGTTAGCTTCCATCTGATTCAATCCTCCATCTGCATATGAGACTAGCAATTAGGGAATGGATATCCACAAGTAGTGTTCGGCATATATGATATAAATGGTTAATAGATGGGCTTGTATGTGGCCTATGTATTATTTTATTTTATTTTATTTTTCTTCTTCTTTTAAGATGTGTCAATGAATTCATCAAAAGAAAGAAAATACTTGTTACCTTTGCATAATACTTAGATGGTGTGTACATGCATTTCATAGCTACCCTTAAGGAATCTTCAAACTCCCCGGAGGTTTCCTTCTTCAGCGACTGCACGATGGATTGCAAAAAATCATATAAACATTTTGTGTGCCTATCCAGAAATTGCACTTGGCTGCGTTTGGATGCACTATCTAATTAAATCACAATCAACGACAATCACCAAATTGTAATTTCCTTCCCTAGCTTTCATACTGGGCTCTATTTTTCAACCACATTACTTTCAAGTTGTACTATTGCTAGGTACCATTGTTCACTTCCGTGATTTCCACTTTATTTGGCAGAATGTTTGCAATTCAATTAGCTTGTGGATCCAAACACGGCCTTAATTGCAGTTACCTTTACATAGTCGTGTCCATAGATGTGTTTGTAGCAAGAGAGTGTGAGCTTGAGTTGGGGGATGCTCCTCTTAGTGAGTATCTCAAGGACTATCGACTCGTCAATTGCTCCGATACTTCCCTCCCCGGCTTCGAACAACCTCTTCGCATCGCATTTCGCAACATGTTGGCTAATGTCAGCATGGTGGGATTTGTGAGATGTCGCAAGGGCGACGAGAATCTAAAATGCCAATTCATATATATAGCTTTGTTAGTAATAATGCATGCCTAACCATGTGTATTAGATACTTTCTTACAGTTTTTTTTTTTTTTTTTTCCTTTTTAGAGTAGTCTAAAAGTAGACTAAAGAGGTGTGTATATAAAAAATGGAGAGATCAGATCCTTTACAACACGTTTGTAGAATAAGCATTTTCTACAACTCTTGTTCACCAGCATGGAAATGTAATTAACTTGCTTTTTAAATGTTATTCAACTGTCAATACGCGGTTCACTGTATTGTGCGTGTGGCGTTCAACCTGCCCATCAGGTGCGCTCCACCATGTCAATGGGATTATCCAAAATTCAGGTCAATACAATCATTGGGTGGGCCGCACCATAGAAAATAATGTGCATCTAAAACCAACCAAATTCATCTGGTGGTCCACCTGATGGTTGAATCGGCCTTTATTTGGGTGATTCTACACAAATCAAAATGAACACTACAAGCAGAGTTGCAGAATAAGCTTAATCTACAATCGTCACATAGGATAGGGCGGGGATGGTTTGCTACAAGTCCCCACTTACTGGTATATTTATGTCCGTACTGAGACGTAGCTCTTGGATCTCGGATCATTTTCAATAATTCAAACCGTTTATATGACATACTCATCATATATGGGGGACATAAAATAAAAATAAAAAACTCTCATATTAAAATATCTCAACCCTTTGATAATTTAACCTTGAACCGTCTCCTTCAACAGTGGTTTTGTTGGCTTTTCATAAGATTAATCTCCAAATCTTAAAGAATATTTGGGATATAAGCCATACCCTGTAAGGCCCATCATATAAATGGTTTGGATCATTGCAGCTTGACCTGGAGCCAATTGTTACCATCCGAATGAATTAAAAATAAATAAATAAATAAAATTGGTCTGGGCTCGAACGGGTACGAAGGTTTTTGGCACTGTGGACTGTCACCATGCAACTTACTCTTTGGTAAGGGGTGGGAGGTTCGGTGATGCTGATATCTTGGTCTAGATGGCTCTTAAACTTTGCAATGTAGGCCTGTTGTGTGAGGAGTAGCTGGCTCGATTTCCGCCCGGTGTAGATCTCGATGAGAGCTTTGTGCATGGTATCTCCTTGCTCGATCGCATCCCTTGCCACGACGGCGTCCCGCTCATGTGGGTCCACCACCCACATGGCCAAGATAGAACATATCTAGACAAAGGAAAGGGCATGCATGATGATGCATTATCATTGTGATGTCACTAAAAGAACGATGTCTTGTGCGGATGGAATGGGAGTGTCACCTGATTCTTGGGGTTAGTTGCATGGATCTTTTGGAGTCGATGGGCCAGGTCTTCTCCATACATGGCCATGTATGTGTCCCTGATCTGCCGTAGTTCGATGCGGGTCTTGTGGGCCAGGGCTTGGCCCAAGTGGTTTAGTCGGTCCCATGTGTCATGTATCTCCTTGCAAGCCTTCTCGTGATTTTGCCTTGAGGAACTAGGATTTGTAGCCATGTGAGTAGCCCAGAGCATTCGTGAATGTACATACCATTCATATATTTATAGATGTAGGAGCCATGTTATAGTTATTCGCAAGAGTAGTCATCCAAATCCTACTCTCCCCACACGCGCCAACATGGCATGCATGTGAGAGATTCGGGTCATTATTCTTTAGGTGGGCCCCGTCGAACCCCGGTCTTAAAAATTAGGTCACTCCACTCATCAGGGTAGGACGGATGTGCATGAGAAGAATTGAAAAAGGAGGACACATGACCAATGTCAATTTTTGCGTCACCCAGTTAATGAATGGTGAGACCTAGTTTTTGGGATACTGCATATTCACGATGGGTGCTACTTGATGAACGGCCTGGATCTCTCAGACACACGCCAGATTGGCACATCTGCCGTGAGGAAACCTGCCCACTTCAGGAAAAGGTAGCTATAGCATTTCCCAACTTGTAGTCATGCTCATAGTTGGCAAAATACCGTAGGTATGGTATATGTGTGGGTTTAATTCAGTCCTGATCAGTAAAACGACTGTAAAATTTTAGTTAAAATTGAAAACTAAAAAAACATCGAGAAAGAAAAGTTGGGGGGTTAATATGTCCTGATACAATAAAAAGAAGGGAGAAAAGGGTGTGTGTAGAGAGATGATCACACACAACTAGTCATCCAATTAATTAGCATGTGGGGCTTCCATAGTGTTTGTGTGATATCTCACCCATCTAACAAGGTTGTCTTATCTTGAAATTGGAACTCTCCAAATATCAGGTCAATCCAATCATCAAATGGGATAGCTCACATAATATTGAGTTTTTTGAGTGGTTGTTCATGATTTTCTATTGCGTGCCCTACCTAATAATTGGATCAACCTGATTTTTAGGAAGGTAAAATATCTCACAAACACCATGGTGGCCCCACATGTCAATTAGTTGGATGTATAACTAGTTGTGTGAGTATATCTCGTGTGTGCGCTCGCATGTATGAATAACAAAATTAGATAAGGTTAAATTTATTTTTTTAATTAAAATTCATAAATACAACACCAATTATGTATATGGTTTTGCTAATGACCCTTTCATGGGAAGGTTAGCCATGTCCCAAAATTGTTTTGAGGTTGGGAGGCATAGACATCAATCGGGACTGTTCAATGAATAATACCATTAGGGGCAAACCATGCCACAAAAATCATGCTAATTGGATGATCACAAACGCCCAATTAGTAGCATAAAAAATGTACAATCAAGATTGAGTGGAGAAAAAAAAGTTGGTCCAATCATCATCTTGAAACGTCTATTCAATAGATCTTAATTTGTATGGCCCATAAATATCCAATGGTTTTAAAAAATTGGTCCCATCCACAAGGGTTAGCACTATCTGATCCGTGTGATTTTCTCCCTATGACTTTGCTCCTAATAATACTATGGAATAAACCATCCTAATTGATGGTTGTACCTCCCATACGTCATTCAAGAACTATGGTGACGTTGCTAATGTCCCATATAAAATAGATTAAGCACAAAAGGATTATCTCTCAATCTCAACATAAGATCTTAATTTCTCTATTGGTATTTGCAGAAATGTATTAATATCGGTTACAATGAAATAAATTGCAAGAGTAAACTACTAAAGTCATGGTAGGAGAAATTAGAGGTGTGATTGAGAAAATGATCGTGAGGATTATAAATTATCCTTTTGTTGACTATCGCACTGAAAATGGGATCCAAATATGTATATAGGTAATGGAATAGTGGGTTAATATAATCTTTTCCCTCTCGTTAATCCACTTTTAAAGTATTCCCCATCAATACATCTCTACTAAAATCTTCCACCATTTACTTCATTGCTTTAATGGTGGCTACTGCCAATTTCTAGCTTTTAACTTTTTTTTTTTTTTACACACCACACATACACACCCATGCACGCCGTAGTGGGATTTCACCACCTATAGATATCCAACCCAAGACCTCATGTTGAGACTCCTCCGGGTCTGTCTTTTTTTTTTTTTTTTTTTTTTTTTTTTTTTTTTTTTTTAACATGCACCCACCACACACCCACTCACACCATAGTTAGATTTCACCACTTGTGGGTTTCGAACCCAAGACCTACCACCGAGGTAAGGACTCCAACCCAATTTCTAACTTTAACTTGCCTCCAAAAGTTTTTTACAATAAAAATCCACCGTGAGGAAACCACTCACCTTGCCAATGGGTGGTATAGCATTTCTCAACATGCAGTGATGCCTTGCGTGCCAAGGAAGGTACCTTTTTTGATCTGTATCACAGCCTCTGTTGGGTGGGCCATAGTAGGTGCTGGCAGTGGATTCATGTCTAGATAAAGTACAAATCTCGTCTAAAGTAGTATAAACTAGGAGAAGTGTGATCGCTAAGAAGTAGATTTTCCATATAAAAAAGAGTTTCTGTTGCTCATTGACGCAAAGACTTCATGGATTCCTTGTAGACATTGAGTGTGAAGTGGGTTTCTTTATTTCTCCACTTTTTGAGACTTTTCCTTCTTTTGGTAGATTAAGACTATGCTTTCAGAGACTTTTTGCTCAGCCCATCTACACGCCCCCACATGTGCTAGTGTGGCACACGACCATGATATCTAGGGTTTCCATCAGGTGGGTTATGTTGTTTTGATTCTCTGGAACAAATGTGAGGCTGATAAGGTAAACATATAGAGCCACAATTTATCAAAATTCTACATAAACGCAGGAAAATAAAACCATGGTTTTAAATATGGGCTGATACATCCTGGGTAACCGTCATGACTGATATAAGAAATTATACTTATTATTATTTTTTTAGAAAATAAGAATTCTTTATTTTATAAAAAAAAAAATAGTTAAAAATATAAGAGGAGGCCCACACTTAGGATAAATGAGAGGAAAAGAAAAGAACAAAACAGATCAACAAAAGAAAACCTACCCAGTGTCAAGAGTCAAAGAGACGCCTACACCCCGGCTAGGGAAAAGCCCACATCTTGGGCTGATAAATTATAGTTATTGCATATCAAAGAAAAATTACGAGAAGAAAAAAAATAAAAAATAAAAACTACATGTTTTGGATTAAAACATCTCAGGCTGATAAATTATAGTTATTCGATGTCAAAGAAAAATCATGAGAAAAAAAAAAAAAAAAAACTACATATTTTGTTATTTAATCCTCCAACAGAATACAACCTCTCAATTGCTAATATAAAGATTATCTAAAATTCAGAAATTGAAAAAATATATATATACAAGCACATGATGTGTTATATTTTTTCAGTATTTTATTTTCTTTACAAAATTCACACCATATACGTCCAATAAATCAGTATTGTCCATGAACGATACTGTTCAATCACCTGTACTGGCCTGAAACAGCAACATTAATACAAAGCGATACAAGCCGTAGCTTAGTGAATGATTATATGCCCATAGACTGACTTGCATCACCGGATACAATACATATCGCATGTACTGGTGTTCACCCATACGGTTGTAATGCAGAAGATAATTTGAACCATGGAAAAAAATTTGGGGTCTGGTAAAGTTGGGAGAATTTACCTGATTTCAGTAGATATACATGGCGGACCTCATGATGGACGACTTCTATTTCATGCCCTTTTGCCACGTTGGTGGATATGATGGATTTTACATGAGTCGCATTATGCACGCCTGTGGACCTAGCAAACCTCTTTCTTTCCATTTATTTCATTCAATGGAAAACTACGACAATCCAAAACTATGTGCAGACACGGTGAATGCACCTCAACCGAAACCATTTAAATCATGGCCCACTGTAGATGGGTCTTAAAATCATTTTAAAAATTGTACTTTAACATATGATCGCAATTGGACAGTTGAAAATAAGTCTCAGTGTCCAACGGATATATGGTCCTACTTTCGTACATATGCCTCATACATACATTCATGAATGATACGTGATATGGGAAAACCGAACCAACCACTACATGGGACACATGTACACCATGAAGGGAGACCAGAGTAATGCTGGCGAACAATTGTCTGAACAGGCTCCTCGAACGACCAAAGTATCGACCATTTGGATGAGCCGAGCAGATCTCCAAGGGAAACCCTAGATATTAGCTCCAATGAGGGACTCACTTGCTGAGCTAAATTACTCGAATTCAGAGCTCAGTGATAGAACTTACCGGCTGAGCTGATCACACCGGTATTGACCTCGGATGAGAGATATCCAAAAAAAAATAAACCCGCACCATACCAGGCAAGGATAGATCCGATGAGATCCTATCCGAAGATCACACCGATCAAGACGGGATCAGAGATGTTCTCGGGAGCATATCCTCATTCAAATTCGGACCATTCAATGTATTTGACCGATCCCACTTAGATACACAAACTGCCTAAGCATCTTATAAATACACCACCTGCCTTGGGAGAAAGGTATGCACAAAAATTCCCTACTCAGATCCTATCATGTGATAAACCTACTCACTTAACTTAGGCATCAAAGGGTCCCGGCCAACACCGGCGCCATTGTGATCCTTTACCTCTTTACTGGTGCAGGTATCCAAGTGCTTACAGATGTAGCCGCAAGGTCATCCAAGTTTAAACGATAGTAGAGCATTCAACATCGGGTCAATGCAGCCTACTATTCTCCCCACCTCCTAACTCAATGAAAAAGAAGGGAGAGATGGTCGTCACTGAGCCTATGCGGGAGGAATAACATGAGGATCCTCAGGCCTCCCAATCAGACCCCCGGTCTTAGCCACCCTCACCGGTGATCGCCCAAAGATCTCGAAATAGAGGAAGTCAACTTGTCTCCTTAGAGAACCAAGTAGGAGCTCTTACCAGCAACATCAACTGCATCATGAGGTTGTTGGAAAGGCAGCACACCCTTCTTGACGATTAAAACATAGATTTGGGTGCAGAAACTGAGCAATCTCGCCCAGTACCTATGCCTCCCACACCGTATGCCGCGAAGAACCAACAAGAAACAATCAATATGCATATCTCAACACACCTCGGGACCACTGAGCTCGTTGAGTCGGACTTGCATTATAAAAGAAGAGGAAGAATAGGGGAAGGCCTTAGAGGTTACTGTCGAGAATGAGGTCCCCTGGGGAGCAGAAATGAAAGAAATCCGAGACTAGCTTGGGGATATTCAGCAGGCCTGCCGCTAAGGCCTTGGCATTCGTAGCCCCTATTGAGTAGACAGGACCTCTGTTTACTGATGACATTATGTAGGCCTAATTGCCATCTAGATTCCTAATACCCCAGATAACTCCCTATTCATGTTCGGGAGACTCGGGGAGCATTTACAGTCTTTCCGAACATGGATGGAACTATATGGTGCTTCAAGACTTGTAGTGTGCAGAGCATTCTCCCTAAAGCTGACAAGGGGCTGCATGGAAATGGTACAGCCATCTGAAACCCAAGTCCATTAGCTCATTCACTCAACTTAAGAGGGTGTTTGCCACCCAATTCATTAGGGGGAAACGCATAAGGAAACTCTCGACCCACCTCCTCACAATAACATAGAGGGAAGATGAGCTCTTAAGACACTACATCGTATGTTTTAATGCTGAGTATTGTGTGTCAAATATCGCATATTCTCCCCTATTTATATCTTGGTTTTAAGAACATGATAATGCTTAATAGTATATTTTATACATGCTTATGTTGCAAGGTGAATCTGAGAGCTTGGATTGAAAAGAATGCTAAAAGCATGGATTTGATGCTCAAAAATCACCAAGGCAAAAGATGGATCTTAGGAGACTAAGAATGAAGAGTTCACATGCCAAAGATCTAAGGAAACCAAGTACAAAAGCTGAAGAAGGACTTGAAAGATCGCAGAATCTGTAGCAAAAAACAGATAGGTTCGGTTCGACTGAACCCATGTTCGATCCGATTGAACTTGCACAAAACAGTCTAGCGACAAACAATGGAATTCAGAAGCTAATTCGGTTCAGCCGATGGACAATTCAATCTAACCGAAACCCAGTTCGGTCCGACCGAAGGGAGGATTCGGTATGACCGAAAGTGTACAAAAAGCTCCAGCGCTGAAAGAAGTTAATTCGGTTCGACTGAAAATTAATTCGGTCCGACCGATGACTTAAGTTCGGTCCGATCGAACACAGCTCGATCAGAATGAAATCGGGCAATTGTTGAAACAGAATCCTTTCTAAATTTGGACTCGATTTTAGATTCAACTTCAGTCCGACCGAAGCATAGTGTGGAAAAACTGCGGATTGCGTAATTCAAGTGGGTTTGCAGAAATTCCAAGTCGGTGTATAAGGTGGAGCTTCACAACTATAATAGGAATCCTTAGGACGTTCTTAGGCATCTTCTAGGGTTTGAGGAGTGGAGCCAAAGGATGGAGAGCCGCCGCCAAGAGTCTTTCTTCTTCTTCCTTAGTTTGTTTTTATGTTTTTCTTAAGAGTTCTTAGTTCAATCATGTATATGGTTGGCTACACCTCTTAGCTAGGGCTAAGAGGTGAAGCTTGTAGTGTGATTGGGATGTTTACTTTACTTTAATTCATGTTTATGTTGAACTTCATTGATTTCTAGTTGATTTTAAGGAATATTTTCAGTTTTCAATGGTTTATTGTGACTCAAATTACAATAGGCACTGCGATAGCATTAAATTCACAAGTTTCAATTACAAAACTCACAATTACTCTCTCTATTATTTCAGATTTAGATATAGATATTCTTCTAGTTCAAGTTCTAGTTCTTTTTAGAATATGTACGAGTTTAGTCCCTATAGATTCAACATCGGTCTTACCGAGATTATTACTACATCGCGACCCTATACTTGGGGTTGTGAACACTGAGGTTGTTCAAGTGAACGACTACTCTAATCAGGTAGCTCTCATGGCCATGATGGCTGGACTTAAACAGAGGATTTCCTTTTTTCTATTAGGAAAAAACCTCCGATGACTCTTGCCGACCTCCTTAACCGAGCCCAAAAATATTCAAACGCGGAGGAATTATTTGGCGCACGTAGAGCCATTCAAGGAGAAAATAGTTCGGCTAAAGAGAGAGCGAAAGGAAGAAGGAGAGACACCTTGTATGAACCTAAGAGAAGAAAGACGATGACTAAAGCAATGGTCCAGGATCGAGCCGACCTCCAGAAAGTCGGTTATGCAGATACACCCCCCTGAACACCATGCCAGAACAAGTACTAATGGAGGTCAGGGATAAAAGTATCTTGAGATGGCCAAGTAAGATGAGAGCCGACCCCAAGAAGAGATACAAGAAGAAATACTGCCACTTCCATCGAGATGATGGTCATAACACAACCGAGTGTTTTAATCTTAAGGAAGAGATTAATGCCCTTATTCGAAAGGGACACTTGCGTGAATTTATCGACAAAGGCAGTGAAGATCGACCGACCAGAGAACAAGTGCAACAAGATGAGCAGGTTGACAATGATGCGATAGCAAAATATGGACATCTTCGGGGGTCCCCACTCAATCTGAATCAATCGGAATCCACACACGTGCGAAGAATGACCAAAGTGAAAGAGAGCATCAAGTCTACCTGACTGGATGAGCTAGCAAGAAACTCAGGATGAACTCATGTAGCCTCACCTTCACTAAAGATAATGCACGAGGGCTTCATTATCCACATGATGAAGCCCTAGTAGTCGCCATGACTGTCACTAACCACAAAGTGCATCGAATACTGGTCGACACGGGGAGCTTGGCCGACATCCTATTCACAGCTGCATTTGATAAAATGGGGGTCGAAAGGTCAAGATTGCGACCCATTCGAACACCCTTACTTGGCTTCGCCAGGGAAAAGGTAACCTCTGAAGGAAGCATTCTCCTACCTGTAACAGCTGGCGAAGGTACTAACTAGGTGACCACCATGGTTGATTTTCTTGTGATAGATTGTCGCTCAGTCTATAACATGATTATGGACAGGTCATGTTTAAAAGCCATGAGAGCTATGGTGTCCACTTATCACCTTACTATGAAGTTCCCAACTGAGCATGGATCCAGTCAGGTCAGGGGCGACCAACATGAGGCCTGACAATGCTATTTGACAGCGCACCAAGTAAAAATACAACAACAATAAGTGATGCAAATCATCTCTCTGGACCTACGAGAGAAAATTGTCGAAAGGGGTTCATTGGTGGAAGACCTCATTTCGATACAGCTCTTCGAAGCTGACCTGTCTTGTACTATTCAGGTCAGGTCGTTACTTGAGCCACGCCTGTAGGCGAAAATAGTCGACCTATTAAGACGTCATGCTGATGTATTTTCCAGGTCCCACCAGGATATGCCTGGTATAAATAAAGAGGTCATGGTCCATCAACTCAACCTAAACCCCGATTATAAACTTGTAAGGTAGAAAAGATGAGCGTTCGACCCCAAGAGATATGCGGCAAGGAGGTCGGCAAGCTCCTCGAAGCCGGGTTCATCAAAGATATCCATTATCCCGACTGACTAGCTAATGTCGTGCTGGTAAAAAAGGCCTGTGGGAAATGGCGAGTACACTGGCTTGAATAAGGTAGGTTCGAAGGATAGTTTTCCCCTCCCAAGGATTGACCGACTAGTGGATGGCATTGTTCGTCACACCTCCTCAGCTTCATGGATGCATATTCAGGGTATAATCAAATCGCAATGCACATATATGATAAGCAAAAAATGACCTTAGTCATCGACAAAGGGTTGTACTATAACCGGGAAATGCCATTCGGGCTAAAGAATGCAGGAGCAATGTACCAACGCTTGTTGAACAAAATGTTCGCCAAGCATATCGAGAAAACAAGTATGCATCGATGATATGCTCATCAAGAGTTGCAAGGCCAGTGACAACATGACCGACCTAAAGGAGATGTTTGAAATCTTATGGAAGTATCAGATGAAGCTGAACCTGAGAAAGTGGTGTCTTCGGTGTCAGCTCAGGAAAATTCCTAGGCTTTTTAGTCAATCAGAGGGAAATAGAGGCAAACCCTGATAAGATCCAAGCTCTCCTAGAGATGAGCTCCCCCAGCACGAAAAAAAAATAATAATTTCAACTCCTGATGGGAAAAATAGCGACCTTAAACAAATTCGTCTCTCGGGCCACGTACGAATGCCTTCCTTTCTTTAAGCAGTTGAAAGGGAGTAAGAAGTCGACCTGGACCAAAGAATGTGAGCAAAAGATTCAACAGCTCAAAACATTCCTAGGGTTCCATCATTGCTATTCAAGCCATAACTCGGTGAGTAGCTACAACTGTATCTAGTGTGTTGACCATAGCGGTCAGCTTAACCTTAATACAAGAAGAGGAAAACAAGCAACGACCAGTCTATTATGTAAGCAAATCCATGACTGGAGCGAAGACACGATACCCAAAATAGAAAAGATGGTGTTGACATTGATCATATCGTCTCGACATCTTCGACCTTATGTCCAAGCTCATATGATCGTAGTCTTAACTAACTAGCCACTCCAACAGTTGTTGTAGAAAACAGAGGTATCAGGGTGACTAGCCAAGTGGGCAATCGAGCTAGGTGAGTTCAACATCATATACTAACCACGAGCGGTGATTAAAGGACATGTTGTCACTGATTTTATCGTTGAATTCACCTATTCATCCCCTAAGCAACAAACTGAGGTTAAACAAAGCTTGGATCATAGGAGTGGACTCTCCACATGGATGGGTCATTGAATTCCCGATGAAGCAAAGTAGGGCTGATCCTCGTCTCACCCGACCAGGCTAATATAGAATATGCTATAAGATTTGGCTTTCTGGCTTCCAACAATGGAGCTGAATACGAAGCACTCCTCGCTACATTAAGACTAGCCAATGCCATGGTAGATAGAGCGTTGAGAATCTGCAACGATTCCCAGTTGGTGGTAAATCAAATCACTACAGAATATCAGGCTAGAGGAGAGAAGATGATCACTTATCTATAGAAATCTCGGAACTTGCTTAGTGAGTTTGACAAGTACAAAGTCACGCTAGTGAAATTGCGACTTTAGCATTGCAAGTGAAGCTTGAAGATATGGCTAATGTCCTAGAGGGGGTTTATAGGACATTTTAAATTTTAACTAAACAATTAATATATACTTACTTCTAAATATGTATGTAAAGGAATACAAGCAAGAAGAAATGCAGAAATAAAGTCTATTTAGTGAAAACATCATTTAGGCATTTTGTCAATCATGTTTGCTGCCAAAAAATAACCAAATATATTATTTAATAAAACATAACAAATAAATTTTAAATAATTCACCACAATATACAAAATGTATAGTGATTTGGCTATGTGCCTACTTTACTCCCTGCTGACCCACTTTCTCCTAAAGTGTGCCAGATTTCACTATTCAGATGATTTTAAATCAGCTTCACCATAGACCTTCATAACCTATACAAGGTATACGGTATACCTTTTTCATCCGTCGATGGCCTACATGAGGTTTTACTAAGTCTTACACAAGAACTTAAGAAGTCCTACACAAGGACAATAAAAACGTACTCTCACGTCGAAGGCCTATACAGGGACTTCTCGAGTTTGGTAGTTCAAACTCTGAAATCCAATCCTACACAAGGAATAGTTTCCAAACTCTATGGACTTAAAAATACTTTCTTACTTAAAAGTGGTTGAGCCCCATTAAGCACCTTGATGAAGAACTTCTCGAATCGTGAATGTCTTCAGCTCCCTTGTACCGCAATCGTATGATGATATGATGTTAAAGATACGAGGCTTTTGGGTTAAGGGTTTAGTGAATCCTAACTTGATATTAATGAGTCTTTATGAACTAGTTAAGGATTCCCACGACCAAGCATTCAACGCAAGCTAGCATAAAGATTTTCCTATAAGTGAGGTTGCTTGAGCATTAACAAATGTTGGAGTTCATTGTTCAATCCAAGCTTTGAATGCTTCAATGAATATATTTAAGACATGAATTGAATGATTAACTCTGTGAGGAAAGAAAGCTTTGGGAAGATGGGCAATAACTATGGGTATTCACTCACACAAGACTCTTTCTTTTTCACTGAATTGCTAAGAACCATTCTTTCATATATGTAAAGAAGATTCGCAATAGTAAAAAAAATGGACAGAAATCTATCAGTTTTGATGTCATCAGATGACCTTCGATGGCATCAAAGTGTCCCTTCAATGTCATCGATCAACCTTCGATATTATCGAGAAAGTCTAAAAAAAAAATTGAATCTTTCCTGAACAGTTCTGTATCTAAATTTGTTGCCATCGAGTGACCTTCAATGTCATTGTTGAGACTCAAATATTGCATAATTTCTCCCATTTATATCTTGGTTTTATGAACATGAATTAGCTTAATGTTCTATTTTACTCATATTTGTGTTGCAAGGTGAATTTAAGAGCTTGGATTGAAAAGGGTGTTAAAAGCATGAATTTTATGCTCAAGAATTACCAAGGCAAGGGATGGATCTTAGGAGACTAAGATTGAAGAATTCATATGTCAAAGATCCAAGAAAACCAATTGAGGAATGAAGAGAATCAAATATTTGAAGTGAAAAAAAGGAATCCTGAAATTGTCCTGAAAAAATATATTTTGAAACTTTAAAGTCTATTTTGAAAAACTGCGCAGCGTGAAGTCTATTTTAGCAAACTACGTAAATTTGAAGCAGTTTCTAGAGTTTTCCAACTAGGTGCGAAAGTTAGAGTTCCCCATTTATAAATAGGGCTTCCCATGGCATTCCTAAGCATCATTCAAGGCATTCCAAAGCAAGATCTAGAGAGTTTTATCTAGGATTTTTGAAAAGTTTCATAGTTTTAATTTATTTTTCTTTACAAGCTTTTAGATATTTATTCTTTCTTGTTGCTTTCTTTTTCAATTCTAGTTATGTTTTTCTAGTTTCCTCTAGCCCAAGCTAGAAGCGAAGCACATGGGTTTAATAATTCTTTAAGTTTTGATAATTGATTGTTTTAATAATGAAATGAATGGTGTATGCATGTTATCAATCATCTAGATTAAGGCTTTTGATCCTCATGTGAGATCCATATTGATGGATATACTTAACCCAGATTAGTTAGATTTCCTAGATGGGAGATGTTCTCAACCTGATACATTTCTTTGATTCATTATCTCATGGATATTGAATACTTAAAATCACTGACACTTGAGAATCTATATCAATGGTGCAAATCCATGATTTTCTAATCTTTTATATCATTTATTTAAAATGTTTAAGCTGTTTTATTTTCTGATTAGGCCGACCATAGTGCTCAGATCCTAATTGTGTTATCCAAGTTATTATGATTTTGGAACATTAACCTATGTGTCGAACTTTGAAGCTTGGGTGTTGTTTTATTTCAGTTGAATTACATCCATTTAAAACTCCCCAAATCAAATTATCTGTTTAGTTTTTATTACTTCGTTTATTTTACATTTGATTTTCTCATTCTCGCAATTCATCTCCATGTGGGATCAACCCCGTATTCACGAGATATTACTTACGAACCTCTGCACTTGGAGGCAAGCAATCAAGTTTTTGGCGCCATTGCTGGGGAGAGACTGAGATAGCTTAGATCTGTGCAAAATAGCTAAAGTAAGTTCTTGTCTAAGGTAAGTTCTCTTTTAAACCCTCCAAGAATTTTGTAGATTTTCTGTTTTTCTTTGAAAGTAAATTTAGTTGGGTCTTTCAAGCACTAACTGTGACATATGGTTGCCCTGCTTGGGATTTTATCACCCAAGTGCTATGGTTGTCCTACAGTTGCTGTTTGATCACAAAGATCATCCGCTGAATCTATTTTCCAGACTAGCATAGTTTAATTTCTGCGTTAGTTTTACTTTTGTTGATTTATTTTTTATTTTTCATTTGTGGTTTGAACCCTTATGGTTGTCCCTGCTGCCTGGGTTGTTGATTTATTTTACTTTGTGAATTGAACCCTCATGATTAGATCTGTCGCCTGGGTTATTGATTAATTTTGCTTTGTGGATTGAACCCTCATGGTCAGCTCTGCCGCTTGGGTTGTTGGATAAGTTTTGTTTTTTACTTTAAGTATCATACTCACTATTTGAAGTAGTTTTTTTTGTTATGTGTGTGGATGGTATATGTCCCGTTGGGGTAGGGATAAAAACAATCGACTCTCCTCCAAAGGCGGACTATTTCCAGGCCTTAATCATTCACTTAGGAGAGGCAGTCAACACCACTTGGATTCCATGACAGACCCAGTTGATAATGTAAATCCAAATTTGCCAGATCCAACTAAACAGAGAAAATCAACACAATCCTCCTCTTGAGGATGAGAATGAAATTCATAGGAATGTGTTACACCAACCACAGACTTTACGTGAACATCTACACCCTGAGAGATCAAGTTTACCATCTTGCATTGTGCTCCCTGCTCACACAGGGAACATTGATTTTAAACAGCAATCCTCCTCTTAAGGATGAGAATGAAGTTCATAGGAATGTGTTACACCACCCAGACTTTACGTAAACATCTACACCCTGAGATCAACTTTACCATCTTCCATTGTGTTCCCTGCTCACACATGGAACATTGATTTTAAACCAGGTGTGATTCAATTGATTCCTAAACTTCATGGCTTGGATTCTGAAAGCCCTACTTGCACCTCAAGGACTTAATTTGAGGAAGTAATTGCAACATTACAAATAAACAATGACAATAGGGATGTACTCAAACTTAGGTTATCTCATTTTCTCTAAAGGATCGGGCCAAAGAATAGCTCAACTTCTAAGACCTCATACCATCACTACATG
>JAJHSJ010000001.1:85135895-85235895 GCA_021015155.1 Magnolia officinalis
GCTTAAATATTGCATATTTATCCTCTCAATTACATTAGCTTTCCTTTAAATTCAGTGTTAATTTGATATAATTATATATCTTTTCTGCATGCGAAGTGATTCAGAAGTTTAGGATGAACACACGCTTAAATAGAAGATTTAGAGCTCAAAAGAATAATTAATGAAGAATTGGAGATTTAGAGGACATTAATGAAGATTTCACATGCCAAATATCTAAGGAAACTAAGTGCTAAAGAGAGATAAAAGACTAAAAAAATCACAAAGTGCATTAACAGAAATAATAGACCATTTGGTCCCACCTAAGGTTGGTTCGGTCTAATCGAATGTGTGTAGAACAATCCAGCAAGAAATTATGATTTTCAGAGTTAATTTTGCTTAATACTTAGTACTACTGAAGCCATGTTCGATGCAATAGAAGGAGAGTTCGGTTCGACCTAAGGGAGACAGAGACTTCAGACCTATTTTAAAGAAATTCTGATGCCACCGAAGGAGAGTTCAATGCGACCGAAGGTATGTTCGGTTGCAACCGAAGGCTGTCATCGGTGCAACCAAAGCGCTACATAAGTGAGTAAATTTGAAGTTAGTTTCTAGTCGGTGTGAGTTTTTCCTATTTGAAGAGGTGTTTTACGCTTTCCTGGGTATGAATTAGGGCTTGGGAGAAAGTCCTAGGGGTGACGGAGCTGTAACACCCCGTACCTCTAGTACAAGGGTGTTACCTCTTAAGCCCACATTTGTGGAAACTGAAACCCACTAACTAGGCAACTTGGACTTAACACATGCAGATGAGACTTTTAAGGCAGCATCGAGGCCATCCATCACGATGTCTAGAGGCTGACAGGGACCCTACATCAGCCCAGAGGGTAAGCTCAACAAATCACTCCAAGTTAAAGATATCGTAGGTCACCAATACCGACACCATACACTATTGTTAACCTTAAGGATTAATAAAGGGGCAAAAGGCACTTGAAACCCCTCAAAACCCAAACCCCTCAAAACCCCTTTTTAACTGTCAAAACAAGAACTCAGACCCATTTGACCCTTGGATTATGATGTATGGGCCAAACAAAGCCCCAAAGTGTGTGCTATGGCCCACCTGGGCCTCATCATCGGCCCAAAGTGAGCCGGGGCCCCTATATGGGGACCCAAAACAAATTGAATGGAGTAGATCCGTCGAAACGTGTGGACCCCATACGCGGTGCATGTGCACCATGGTCCACTAATGCACGACGTGCACTGGACTAAGCTCGACGGTCAAACGACCTTTGACCGAGCAAAAAATGAAAAAGAAGGAAAATTTTCAAAAACTCCTCCCGCCATTGAAAATTTAAACCGAGGAGTTTTCAAGCCCCAAAGTGGGCCATCTGGAGAATTTTCCAGACGATCCAAACCGTCCATTTTACTCATAAGGGTCCATTGATCAAAACTGTATAGGGTCTTTGACCCATGCATTAAGACGGAAAAGATCAGCCCCAACCGTCCATTTCCTTCACAAAGGGCTGAGATCCGATGAGAGGGACCATCAAGAGGCTTGTTGGGCAAGCCAACATCCTATGGACCAAAGGGTTACAGCCCTCCCCCTTGCTAGCTGAGAGGAGTCCTCTCACAGCCCAAAAATGGCTAGGCAATTAAGAAAGAAGAAAAAGAAGATTTTCTTCTTTTGGATAGTGGTGGCTGTCACACTCGTGGCAGTCCGATGGGCCACGTGGCTTCATCACAACCCTCCTACATGGAAGGTACGAGATGAGAAGAAGGAATTTCTCATCTCATGAGAATGGGGAGGAAAATAGAAGAGATCTCATGAGATGGAGCAATATCTCATCTGAGATCCGAAAAATGGTCCTCACACCGTTAATGGGACCCATCCAGACCAATCAGACGTTCTGGATTTCCCTAAGAACCCCTAAGTACAGATTTACCATTGTTGGGTTGGTCATCTTCCTCAAATACCCACCCAACCGCAGACTCAAGATGGGCCCCACCTAGCCTAGAAGTTGTACTTCTAGGTGACCTCGGATGCCACCAATGCATCCCCAACACGGATGGGCCCCATGCACGGTCGGCGTCTGATCTCAACCACATGAATGGAGGGCACCTCTCAACCGTCGGATGCTCCTCCCTTGCCTATAAAAGGGGAGGCTCAGCTCTCCCAGAATTGTACAGAAAGAGAGGAAAAGGTGCGAGAGAAAGAAAGGAAAGAAGAGAGAGAAAGAGAGAGGGAGAAAAGAGAGTGGGAGAGTGGGTGCGGTGGACGTCACAGCCCAAGCACGACCGGGTCCTTTTCTCTCCATTTTGCCTGCATTTTCCATATGAGGTGGCCACGTTTTGGGCCCTGATGTTAGGTAGGCAAATGAAGCTGCGAAAATGTCTTGCATGGGTCTGGTTTTAATGGGTAACAGGTCTGAAAACCGCCTGAAAAGCAGGCCAGAAAACACGTCAAATGCTGGCCATTTCTAGGCTGGAACAAGCCTCACAAACAAGCCGTGCAAGGTGCTGTTTCTCAGCCTGAAAAATAGCTGAAAAAACGGCAATACAATGGCTGATCTGCGGCCTTGGATACAGCTGGGAAAACGCAGCACATTAACAGCTGAAAGTTGCCGGTTTTCAGCCTAAATAGTGGCTGCAAATTAGCCAACAATTCGCCTACAAACAGTCCATGAAACAGCGCCAGTGGATGCTCAAACACAGCTGAAAAATCAGTTGTAACGAATGATTTTCCTGCTCTAAAGAATAGCTGAGAAACTAGCTTTCAAACAAGTAAGGATCACAACTAGAAATGGCTGTAATCACAACCGACCAAGCAGGTGGGCCTCATCTGGGATAGAATCAGTGGGCCGCACCATGCAGAACCTGGTGGGCCGCACCATGCAAAACCTGGTGGGCCGCACCACAGACATCAGGATGGGCCTCACGCCAGCAGCAGGGTGGGCCATGCCACGCTTAAAAATGGGTGGGACCCACCCCTGACGTGGTTGAAATCCAGACGTCCATCTGGACGGTGGGCCCTGGTCGCGAGGTATGTGTCATATCCCTACCGTCCATCTTTTTTGGCACGCTGGCCCTTTAAAAAAAAAGAGGTGAGATAATATATATATATATATATATATATATATATATATATATATATATATATATTATTGCATGGTGGGCCCCACGTGGAGCCCACCTCTGAGAAGCTGATGGGCTGGTGTATTCCACGCTAGCTATAGTATTGACGTCAGCAGGAACGTGGTACCCCCTTGGCTATATTGCACGTGTTATATCTAAGCCGGCCGTTCGGACATTCTGGACGGGGCGGGCCCATTTTGGCACGCAGTGTATGCACATCGTCCATCTGATACGCTTCATGGGCCACCAATGATGTAGGCGTTGATCCACACCGTCTGCCATGTGGACCACACTGCAGTAGACAGTGGAGGATGGAATGGCTACCCTTGAAACCGTTGGGTGCACAGGAGTTTTGGGTCAATGTGATATTTGTTTTTCCAATTAATTCGGGTCTTTGTGACATTACAGAGAGATTGGATGGAAAATAAATGTTATGATGGCCTTGTGTGGTTTAAACCGTGGAAACCATTATCTCCACTGTTACTTGTGACATGGTCCTTTTGATATGATTCATTTTTGGGTAATCTCTAAATGATCTCTTAAAATAGATAAACAGTGTAGATGGTAAGGCCATCCATGAGGCCCACTTGATGTATATGAGGTCCATGTGTGAGGCCCGGTTCAGCCCATAGTAATGATGAGCTTGAGCCCAATAGGGCCACCTTGTTTGGGCAAGCATATGGTGGGCCTGTTCACTCTAGCACAAGCCTAAAAGGCCTTGTTGTTGTATCCCTTTGAACCCTCATGTTAGTTGGACAAAACAGTGGGAATACTTGACAAATATGAACTGTGATTTTAGGGGATTCCTTGAGTGACTTTGGACCACAAGAGAACTTGGATCAAGAACGCGAACATGACCCTACAGGTGACAATTTTCTTCCCCTTGAGCTTTCTATCTCTAAACTAGATTAGGAGTAACATTTTATAGTAGTAGTAAATGATTTCATAGGAATGAATGATCATTCAACCTGTTTAATTGGATACCTGCCTCATAGTCTAGATTCTATTAGTCAACAATTATATGCATACTTTTGGGTCAAACCCTTAACCTATATTATCATGTGACCAATCTTTCGTATGCTCCTGGAAACCGTTAAGTCACCAATTAGTTTAAACCGTTAAGTCGCCAATTAGTTTATCTTGGACACATGATTTATATTTTCTAGAATACTTGATTTATCTAATTGAGATACATGCTTTAGAATTTCGTAAGTTAAGATCATATGATTCCTGAACTGCGTTCATATCTGAGTTTTATTTCACTTATTAAAGCATATCTGAAATCTATACAAGGTTGTATTGGTTGTAAGACACACATTATTGAAACCTCTTTATGAAAATTCCTATTTAAAGGGAATTCGAGCTTAAGGTGTAACGGAACGGATCGCGATGGAAATAGACCCTCAGCAGGGAGGTTATGAGTAGTGGCAAGTGGTTTATGGGGCTTACCATCTATTGAGTGATTCCACTTATCTGACTATGGAGTGAACCACACCATGTTTTACCCACCACTGTTTACTCGCTTTGATCCATCACTACCAAAAAATTGAGCAAAGGCCACGGACTTTGAAAGTTTTTGGCTACGGATTAAATCTGTAGCAATATTGCTACGGATTTAATCCGTAGCTAAAACTTGATGGTCTGTGGCGGCTAAAACGTACCTCCTCACCATAGCCGTTTTAGATATGATGGTGTTTAAGCGGCTCCATAGGGCCCATTGAAATATATATGTTGATCTAAGCCATCCATAAATTCTGATATATAATTTCAGTGGATTGGGCCAAAAGTCATGTTGATTATAGGTCTAAGTGGACCACACAATAAGAAATCATTAAAATTAAATATCTGTTGTTAATATGTTGTGTGGTCTTCTTACTTCTTCAATCTGACTCATTTTTTGAATCAACGCTTAAAACAATATTTTTAATTTAATGGACGGAGTGGATAAATAACATATATCATGGTGGGCCCACGGTCCTAAAACCCCCAAATTCCTAATGAGCCGTCCGTCACGCGCCCCACCCCCAAATTGCATTCCGCCATTTTCTCCCGCCCGCGTGCATCCCAAAAGGGTTTTTCGTCCGCCATTTCCTCCCTCTCTCCATCTCCCAGCTCCCTCACCCTCTCTGTCTCTCTCACACTCAGCCTCTTCCTCGCCATCTCTCGATCTCCCACTCTCCCTCACCCTCTCCCCCTCTCTTTCCTCTCTTCCCCACCCGTTAGGGTTTTTTTTCTTCTTCTCTTTCTAGGGTTTGTTGGGATGATTGCTGCGATTGGAATCCTGTAATGCATTCAAAGGCTTTTGGACGTTTGCATCTTGTCTTTCTGCTTGTTTTTGCGCTCTGCGGAGGGTTTCTCGGTCTGAAACGGGTCGGATTTCAATTTCTGGAGTTTTCGAGACTGTTTCCATGCCTGCTGTGTCGTTAACTACGGAGGTAAGCTTCGGATCTTTGCTTTTGTGTTTGAATTTTGAGTTTAGTTTTTGTTTTTTTTTTTTTTTTTTTTTTTTTTTTTTTTTTCTGGTAGATTGGATTTTGGATGGTGAATGTTCGTGTTTTTTGTTAGGGCAGTTGGACCCACTGCAACGCTCTGTAGGCTGAAACGGAGATGTGTGGGGTCCAACATGATGTGTGCAAGACATCAAATTCGTCCATCATGTGTGCCCGCTCAGGTTCTTCTTGGTGTCCGAAAACCAGGCGGATCCAAAAATCAAGTGGGCCAGGCGATGGCGATGGGTTGGGACGGGGATGGGTTGCCCAACATTGAAACCTTACAGATCATGTGTGTGGCCCACAGTTGTTTTTCGTATGCCATCCGCTCGGATGAATGGAGACCCCAAAAATCAGGCCATTCCAATACACAGGTGGGTCACACCATGCGATTTTAGAGGTTTTACGCATGATTTTACATGATGTGGCCCACATGAATCTTGGATCGGCCCATTTTCGGGTGCTAGAGAGAACATCAAGCCATGTGCCATCCATAGCGGCCATTGATTTAGAGGTTTATATAGATGTATGCCAAGTTTATTGCGACCATGTGATTTTGAGGAGTTTGTCATACTGCAAGAAAGGAAAATTTATCAATGTTGATGAACTCTGGAAAAGAAGATGATTCTCATAAACGGCTGCATCTTATGCCTAAACGTATCATTATCTTTCTCCACTGTGAATTTTCATCCATCATATGGAGGAATCTTGGGACCTTTGGGATGCATTGGGTTATGCAGAAATTGGTTTTGTATCTATTCCAGGTATGGAAGGTATCACATTCGATAAAGGAAAGCTATCCAGTGGTGTTGGTGATCCTAGCCACACTTAGGTAGGTATGAAAGGAGAAAATTAATAGAACTTGTAGCAACAAAGTGTAATCCGGTGTCATGGCATTTAAGAGGGCAAAACTCTTGGTTTCCATTGTTATAAGGGTTGTAAACTGCAAGACAGAGTCAATCCTTAGCGATAGTGTGACTTGGGGTGGATAGGAATGACTTCTCGTCTTCCCATCATAGGATTGCTGTAATGTTTTTTCAATATTATGAATTAAACAATTTGGCGAAGTTTTGTTGTCCCTGCATTTTGCCACATCAACTGATGGACAACCTAATAAATGGACTGGCCTTATTTTGGGGAGGACATTATCTCGTGGGAAACACCTGATGGACAACTTAAATCTCACACCAATTTGCCATGTCGGCACATGTAGAGCCATCTAGATGGGCTGCCCGTACACGTGCATGGGCTTAGTGAAGCTCTTGATGTAATGTATCCAGTGTCGGACACATGCCACACGGTCAATCTGGAAAACCCGATATCTTGTCATTCGATTCAGGTATTCTTTTATGTAATAAAAATGATTTTGCATATCCACACGGTTCTCCAGGATTTTCATGTCCATCACATGCTCTGTCAGACACCTGTTTGAGCTTCTGTCTTAAGCTCCAAATTGTATAGTAGATGGATCATTTTGCATAGTAGATGGATCATTTCCTGGAACTGCACTAAATTGAGAAATCCTAGCCATTCAATTGGTGGCCATCAAATGGACGCCCCAAAAGAAATTGTTCAGCTATACAAATTTAGTCGTCCAAACCAGATGGTTCACATGGTCTGATCAATGTGATTTTTGGGCCATGCACCATCCACAACAAGGCCTGCGAATTTGAAGCTATATATGGATTGTTTTATCTATACGCCACATGATCTGTGGCTGATGTTATTTCTTCCCAGTAGCAGTAATCACAAGTATAGTTATAGTTGTAGATGAACTTCTTTACGAACTATGTATTTTTTTTTTGGACCATCTGGTATATGATTAATTGTTATCCATTAATCAGATGAGGCCCAAGAAAATTTGGACTGGCTCATTATCGAATCAACCAGTGTATGTGGAATATAGACGGTTGATCATTTTTAAACGTTGGATGCCCTCATATAGTGTGGCCTACTGGATAAGTGGGCCGTGGTGATTTTTTTTGCTAGCGTATGTGCACAGAAGTCCTCGATTGATCAATGGAAAAGATATATACATGATCAACTCATCTCAATGAGCTATGTGAAATGGATCTACCCATGGCCCACACATAGTGTCAAACCACCTGTGTATGAAGAATACAGTTCAACCTAGATTTTCTTCACGTGGGTGGCCCACCAGATGGATGGACCAGCCTGAATTTTGGTCCAGGGCATGTTCACGGCGGGCCTCAACTGATCAATGGAACCGATCTCACATATATCCCAAGTTATCTTCTCAACCATGCATTTTTTCATATAACCGTGTCCTAATCTCTGTTTTCTTTTTGGTTTACGTTTTTCAGCATTGCCAATATCTTCCCTATTTCCATTCCTATATTTCATGGTACGTATACTCCCTACGGTAGCTTCTGTAGCGCTCGATTTTAGAAAGTATGTTTTCATATAAAAATGAAATTTGAAAATGTCTTGGGTGCGTTTGGTTGCACCAAATATCAGTGGTATAGCTTATGGGTTGTTGTAGGGCCCATAAGATGTATGCAAATGAGGGAAACTTTCACATATGAGGAAATCAATTTTATTTCTTTATTTAATTTTTTCCCATTTCCACCTATTCAAATAATCCCATGAAATTGACTAAATACACCCTTATTATTCATTTTAAATATTTTGAAATTTCACATTTTAGTATGTCTCCAGGCATATGCTATTGAAGTCTGCCGTGAAGAATATCATTCTTTGGCATTATCACTTGTCAGAAGCTTTTCTCCCTTTGTATATCATTTATATATCTTAGAGATTTCTGAGCATTGCTCGCCCCTTTTGCCTTGTCATTTGTCTAGTAGATTACTCTAGTGAAAGGGATGCATGGTGAAAGCCTTACCTCTTCAATATCATAAGCATACATACAAAGGACAGTTATAAACCATGATATGCATTTCAATGCATTTGAACAAATGGGAAAAAAACAATTTAAATATTTCCATAGGTCCCATTCACAAGAGGCCTACTAGATGAACAGTCTAGGTCAGCATGTGGTGGGCCATAGGGGACAGGCAATGGATGTGCGCCAATGCTAGCAAAATTCAAGTCCTATTCATGTATCGTAATTCTGGATAGATAATAACCTTCTAATCGTATCAAATCAGGTTAGTACATCATGGGGCATAGATTGATTATTGGTCCAGCTGTTGGAGGTTTCCTTGCACAGGTTCGATTTAAAAAGTTGTTAGAATTTGGAATTTTTGCATGACAAACTAATGATATACATCTCTATACATTTGCATTGGTGAATAGATGTATCTGGTGCATATTCTAATGCTATGTATTTATGTGTGTGCTTATGCTTGCTTGAATTCATGTTTAGGGTATTGAAAAATGAAACACACTATACAATCTTTACACATACATGCATATATATCTTAATAGGTTCGGACATTTATGAATGTATGCATGCTTTCATATAATAGATGCATGCTTATAAAATACAAGATAATTGGGTGTGAAAGACATGTGAAGCTACATAAGAAACACTTTGTTATTTTACACTAAATGCACTAAATGAAGCCTCCTCAAATTCATGAGAAACCGTCGAGAGTTTGCAAAGTAAAAACTGATGTATAGAAACGTCGTGAGACTTTGTAAAGAAGTGACTTGTATAGAGAAAGGCAAGGAAAGGTCCTATCAACCAACATTTTTAGGGACATTCAACTTTATTAGTACGTTTTATCGGTTGTAAATATGAGACGATTAGCGATCTTGAGTTGAAACTTGAAACTCTCATTTACAATTCTCACAATGGTGCAGGATCTTTTCAATTAATACACCTTGTCGCATCAAACGGCTAAGATAGTAATACAAATATTGATCTTATGGCTCACATTAGACTCTGAGATCTCATCCTAAACCTATAACCTTAACCTAAACCAAAACCTATGACCTAAAACCTTAGCCTATAACCTATAACCTAAACTTATAACCTATAACCCAACGCATCATAGGCATTGTAAGCCTCCATCCATCCATGCCCGTCGCTCAACTGTTCATTTCCAATCTCCGAATTTTAACGGCATCCTTTATTTTCTTTTTTCCCTCTCTGGAATGCAGGGGGAGGTATGTAAAGCAATCATCTATTTGGAGATTGCTGCAAACATGTACCATTTACATTTTCATCTAGGGTGGTTGATCCGTAATTACCCTAGTTTTCTAGGCCTTTTTTATTTTCAATTTTGATTTAGGATGTTTGATTGGTTCGGATCGGTGTAGGCTGCAGGTTTTGTTTGACCGGCAAAGCCGAGTGGCATGTCGGAGAAGGCTTACAATAAATCTTTCAATGCAATGCAGAAAGGCATTGGCCTCAAGTGAGTTTTTCCTTTCTGTCTTTTTTAATTTTTGATTTTTGATTTTTTTTTTTTTTTGGTCTTATTGACTGTGTTTGGTTGCACTAAAATCATGATATTTTATAACTAATCATAATATTGGAGAAACCAAACTTAGCCTTCGTCCTTTTGTATAATGCGTGAATATGTTGACAGGCATACATCCAAGCAGGCTGACAGGCAAGCACTCAAGAAAACTTCTTTTTATTCCGAAGTACTATCTCACATCCAACCAGTTGGTGACCATCAAATGGGTGGTTAGGAAGTGGTCAGCTGTCTAAATTTGACTCAGGGAATCAGAAAGCTATTGTCGCCTGAACAGTTTGGTTTTCAGGTGGATCGAGTGGGCTTCGCATATGTGTACATCCATGTGCATCAACCTGTGTTTAAGTGGTTTGGCTTCCCCACTCGCTTTTCTGATGTGTTAAGCATCCTTATTGCCCCAATCTTTGGTTCGTCATCCTCAACGACTTGGACCGAGTTCATTGCTTTCTGTTGTGAGCACTCCCTTTCCTAAATCACTGTCACAGATAAAGCAATTTGAGTGCCTGTCCTTAATCTTGGGCTTGCCATTACCATTTTGTAGCCTTTTGAAATCCTTTTTCTCCTTATTGAACTTCCCCTTTCCCTCACTATCAACCTGTTAGAGTGATTGGCAAACTTGAACTTCAGAGCATTGTCAGCCTGTTAATGCTCCTCTTCATGAGTTGTTTGGCCATCACCAATGTAGACTTCAAATCTTGCATACCACAATGTTGTAATTCAATTGCTCTCTATTTCTATGTAAACCTTTTTTGTTTTTGTTTTTGTTTTTGTTTTTTTTTTTTTTTTTGCACTGAATCATTTAATGTTTTGTGTTTAGGGTTATCTATGGCATTGGAGTTACATTTTTCGAACCTCTATATCATTCATCGTTTTTCAACCGGGACAAGATATATGGCTACTCGGATGACTTTGAACGGTAGGGCATTTATCTTGGAAGTTGGAACTAATTAGCTATCAAATCTCTTTAACTCTCAGTTCATAATTTATTGGAATTCATGGAAAATCATTCTCAGATAGATTCTCACAAACATTTTCCTTGCCATTCTAAAAGAAATGTGCATTGCATTTGGGGAACATGCAGGTCACTAGTGAGTGATTATTTGGATTCCAGGCAGCTGAATGTGTATTTGTTATTACTATGAACTGCTAGTGCAAAATGTTCGGCAAGGATGTTATTGCACAATTTTTGGTGGTAAACTAAGGTTTCACAAGTCCTTCGAGTTCATAGTTGTGTGTGAGAACTTATGATCTTTCATAGGGTTCCCAGCTAGATCATCCTTAATGATAAAAGATTAAATATGATCTGTGAATGATCACAAAGAGAATTTTCAAAACAGGGTTAGCAAATGCTTTACATCTTGGACCCTATGTAACTTTGGCATAGACATGCAAAACCAACTAAGAAAACTTGAAACCTGGACATATGTATGGCTTGCTTCAATAAAAACTGTAAGGAAAAACCCTAATATTATGATTTTCTGAATCATTTAACTTAATAATTATCTGTGATTATGTTTTTTCTGTGGGAGAATGAATAGGGATGTGTTGCCTGCCGCATTCCGTGAGTGCAGACACCCTAATATTATGATTTTCTGAATCATTTTATCCCAAATGGATGTGTTACCTGCAGTTTCTGTTTGTTTGCATCCCAACCCTGATCCATAGCTCAAGTGGTAGACTGGGTGAAAGATACCTCATTTCAACACTGAGGTCTTGGTAACGATCCCTAGTGGGGTGGCTAACAGTGAAGTACCAACTGACGGTGGGGTGTACTAACAACATCACAAAAACAAAAAGGTTTCATGATAATCATTTCTTTCTTAAATTTCCCTATGGTGTGGCTCACTTGAGGCTTGAATATGGCTATCTTTTTTTTAAATGCCCTAGAATGATCTCTAAAAACAGGACGGATTAGATTTCTCACAAATACCATGGTGGGCCCTACTTAGGATCGGAAATGGGCGCCCACACAGATTAGCTACTGAACCCAACAGTAGTGAACTCACTACTGAGGTGACGTCACCGAGTTCTATGGCCTCACCATGAGCTGTCCATGGTCTAATTGAGACTGAGAGAGATTATTTTAGTGCATGACCCAAAAGGCAGATCTAAGCTCAAGTGAACCCGGCGTAGAAAATACTAGAGACTGACGCCCACCGTTGAAACCTTCTTAAGAATAAGGAAAAACACAAATATCAGCTGGATCGAAAACCTCCAGTACTAAGAAAATTTTAAGGGCAATCGTTCAATCCCTACTGTTTTCTTGGTGGGGGTTCAGTTTAGATTTAGATCTGCGTCATTCTGTCTCATGTCCTAAAATAATTTCTCCAAATATATGTACGGTGGTGATACAACACATACATGATAGTGAGGCCCACAAAATATAGTGACGTCGCACTCTTTTCGTTTGCGAGGATTAGGTACGACCCCCACCTGTTCCGAGCTCGGGACAGCGGAGGCATTGAGGGACACCGTTATGCATGAATTTTATCCAAACCGTTCATCAATTTTTCCACGTCATTTTAGAGTGCTGGGATAAAAATAAAGCAGATAAAAGGCTCAAGTGGACCACACCACAGGAAGCAGTACTGCTAATGACTCCCACCATTGAATCCTTCTTAGGGTCTATAATGTTTTTTATTTGCCATCCAACCTGTTGATATGGTCATGTGCACCTGAATGAATTAAAAAAACAAATATCATCTTGATCCAAAACTTCCCTAGTCCCCAAGAATTTTTCAGTGGTATGAATTTAATCCCCGCTGTGTGGCCCAAAATGGATGGAATTATTGTACCACTACACCAACTGGGTCTGGTTTGCCTTTTCTCTCCTTCGTGTATTAGTTGCATCTTTGTAGTTAAACTATTAAGTCTTCCACATGTTCTTGGCCTTTTTTGCACTCTGGTGATAACGATTGTTTGTAATTTTTCTAGCTTGGTGCCAAATGCTATGCTAGTAGCATCAGTTGTTATTTGCAAAGCAGGGCTAGCGTAAAGAAGGTCCCCCTTTACAAGGTATATAACACATCTCTATTTGTTATTTATTTTATGATTTTGACTTTTAGAATTCTCTTCTAGTGATTTTAAATTCCAAGATGGCAATGATGCTTTTAGAATTGCATCTGATTCATTTCAAGTTCGACTTTTGAGTTCCTCTTTATTAAATTAATTATCAAAGATTATAAATAATGTGGATGTACCCATTTAGGGTGATATAATTGTAAAACAGTGTGGTTCAAGCCTTTAGCTATTATCACCCAGTTGTTTTAATCTTGCTCTTTTTGAAGCCACACAAGGTATTTAACTCCTTGACAATTATCAACTTAAATTTTTGCGTCTTTTGGCCCTCCAAATTAATGTAGAGATAGTACTTCGGAATAAAAAGAAGTTTTCTTGAGTGCTTGCCTGTCAGCCTGCTTCGGAATAAATCACTCATGCTTGCCTGTCAGCCTGCTTGGATGTATGCAATTTTGTGTAATCTTTCTTTTGTATGTAATTGAATAATAATGTCGATTTTCAACTACAAGGACCGATTTCTTGCTGCTTTGCCAGCACCTCGTCGAGCAAGTGCTGACTTCAGTTGGCCTGTTTTCACAGCCATTGCATTCTACTTGTGTGCAAAAAGACACAAGGTAGCTGATCATTGAAATCCTTTCTTCTCTTTCTGTTTCAACTTGCCTGATTTTTTAAATTGTTTCTTATGCTTCAGTGTTTACCTGTTTTCAGAGCTTTACTGTGAATGAGATCGAGTGTTATGTCTTGTATATTTTTTTATATCTATTTATACAAACTAACATTTCAGTTTTATCCTATTTTGATATATCCAAGGGCTACTCAGAATTCAATCAAGGTTGCTGAAGTATGTATTTACTGATTGCTGGTTTTTTTTTTTGCTGCTTATTATTTTGGATAATTCATTATTCAGATAGGTTGAGTTTTTAATGTGTTTCACAGTGGATGCTAGTGCTACAAATTCCTGGTGTGACCAGTCATATGGGTTGCATTAGGAATATTTTGGGTGTTATAGGTGGATGAGAGGACTCTTGATTTGTTACTTGGTTCATACCATTACAAAATACAAACTGAGATTTTGCCTTCACAATAGAAAAGTGATCTTCAAACAACAAAAGTATTCGAGAAAATGTAAGGATTCTGCACTTGTGTTTGAATTTTGATTTTTACCTTTCTGATTCAGAAAAGCTCTGATCAGTATTTTCATATTTAAGGAATTGTTTGATATGCCTTTTTCTCAATTAGAGAAATCACCACATACAAGCACTGCATGTGAACCTTCACGTACAACCCTGTCTTTCTCACCCAAGTATTGTCTTAGGACATTTGAGCCATGCAACAGATGGGCCGCATGTTCATTGTCGAAAATCAAGCTGATCCACTCATCGATGACGCCTGTATGTATGTTGCGTAAAACATCCTTCTCTCTATTAAATTCTGAAATGTGGCCTGCCCAACACATGGACCAACCTGATTTGCACCTGTAGTGTCCTTTATGGTGCGGTGCACCTTTTTCACGACTTAGATGTGTGACGCAAGTGACACATTTGGTGGGAAAGATGGGGTTGTATGTTGAAATTCACATACAATGGTTGTATGTGGCCATTTCTCTCTCAATCATACAACTTTGGAAATAATTAAAGTGGTATTCGCTAGTTGCAGCTACAAGCCAAAATTGCTATAAAAAAAAAAAAAAAAAAAAAAAAAAGAGGCACCAATATCTGCAATGGCTGTGATACTTTCTCTTTGGCTCTATCCTATAATGATTTTTTATGTGGTCAATCGACAAGCCAGGTTTTTTAAACATTAGTATGAGAAGGACATTTGAATCTCGTTGCTACCAGTGGATTTGCGGAATTCATGAATTTAACAATTCCCTACCTCAAATGCCTTCTCAAACAGTCCCTAAATTCATATTTCACATTATATTTTCATTTTTCTTTTTTATTTCTTTCCTCAATTTTGTGATGGGGGAGGTTTTTAGGTAAAAACTTCCTTGAAACAGCGGAGCAAACTTCCAATGTTTGTATATTCCTTTTTAAACATTACAGAAAAATGCATGGGTGGATGTAAGTCTTGTGAATGATGTTTAGTCTATAGGGAGTTTGGTATCGGGTTTTCTAAGAATCAAAACAGATTCAAATAGAGAATTATCCCCAATTAGCTTAATCCTGTTAAGATATGCCACATTGATGAAGTGTACCACCCTCATAGTTTGTAGCCGTCCGTCTATCGAACGGACGGCTCTGATTTCTTTTCTTTCTTTGCTGTTTTTTCTGGTTCTGTTTCCTGTTCTGGTAGTGGGTTTGGGAGAAGGCTCTGCGTTTCAATCTATTGGGAGTTCAGGATGAGGGTTTTCTAAGAAGCAGAACAGATTAACATAGAGAATTATCCCAATTAACTAAGATTTGCCCTATCAATGAAGTGTATGGCTCTCGATCGGATGGTATTCGTAGTTTGTACAAGTGGGCCCATGATTTAGTGATCCAGACCATTGATCAGCTGTGCCTACTGTGGATGGACCAGATTGCCAGGTTGCATGACCCTTGGCAATAGTCTTGAGCCCCTTGTTCTCTATTGAATGCATTTCTCTTCTCAATTGTCTATATGCTGTTGTGGGAATTTTCCTGGTATGGTCCATCCATGGTGAGGTCCGACTAGTCAATGGTCTAGATCTCTGAATCATGGGTCCCACTTGTATAAATTGAAAAGCCAAGTCTACTGTGCCTAGCCCCTGTTTGAGGATTATATGCTTCATGTTGCGTTAGGTTTTGTAGTGGAAATCTTTTGGACACTAGGGTTTCCAGTAGTGAAATTTGCTGGAGGAGAGATGTGACTGCTACTCGCAGAGGTATTTTGAATCCAAGTTCCCCACGAGTGTCAATTCGCTCCTTTCTCTCTTTCTAAGGTTTGTAGAAACACTTATGAAATATGGATATAAAGGCGAGTACATGTCAAAGCGTTGGCTACAACAACCTGTCTTTCTTCAGTCCTTTGCTCCAAGTTCACTTATATATATGTCAAACCTTACATTCCATTCCAAATGCCCCAAATCTCTTAATTGATGATGTGACTGTACCAACTCAAGACACAAATCAGGTATCTCTTCTTACATGTTTTGATTTCTGATTGGTTATTCATCTATGCCAATTAGTCAGTATTAAATAGAAAGGAATTTTTTACTGTTTTGAGCCTATGTAGCTGACATTCTTATGTTTTTATTTAAATTTGAATGTGCCTAATATGGAATGGATTCTTTGTATATTATATAAGGCCATTGATGGGATGGGTAGCCCATTGCTCTTTTCAGGGCCCATTGCTCTTTTCAGGCTCAACCCATGTTTGGACAGGCTTAGTTAACTTTAAACCCTGCCCCATGTTTGGACAGGCTTGGTTTAAATTTAAAGCCCATGATGGGTTTGGTTGGATATTGTACACACTCGACAAGTTGACATTTTGACATTTACATTAGTTGGGCAATAACACACTGGTCAAGTAATTGTGTGTGAGACCTCCTTCGGTCATAATGATGATGATAAATTTTCTGATTTAGCATTTGCTACTCTTGTTTTGTAATAGGTTATGGAAGCACTTACCACCAAAAAATGTCAAGAGGAATTTTCTTTGGAGTCATTGGAGACTCTTGGTGACTCTTTTCTAAAATATGCAGCTAGTCAACAACTATTCAGAGATCATGAGCATCATCATGAGGGCCTTCTTAGTGCTAAGAAGAGGAGAAAATGATATCAAACAGCGCCCTTTATGAGTTGGGATGCAAACAGAAACTGCAGGTATTTTACTGCCAAGTAACTAAAGTGTATGGAAATTTGCAGATGGCATCATCTTCCTTATGTATGGATGCTGTAGCTTTGATAACGATGTTTAATTTGTGACTTTAAGATTGACAACATGGATTCAAAATTGCATGTTACAATACCCTTTCATATATAGGTCCATCTGTTTTTTTTTTTTTTTTTTTTTTAAATATTTTTTATTTCCTTCTTTTTGCTCACTTCGTTCCCAGTTATGCTTTACAAACAGTCTTAAGGTGTTTGTTAGTTCATTTATCTAATGCCTCACTATATTTCTTCTGGATATAAAGGATTTCACTTATTTGCTGTCTATATAATTTTTAATTAGCACTATACTTTTTCAGAGATTGATTCTAACCGTAAATTTTGGCAGTCACATAAGCAATTTGACACAATCCATTTTGGGTGGTATGCTTTTGGATTGCATCTCTTTGAAGATAATCCATTTACTTAAAATGAAGCCACTTTCTCAAGCTTTCCCATCTTTCATGTCTATCTTTAGAATCCCCATCAATATAGCAAATTAAATTGAAAGAATCCAACATGATTTCTCTTGGGCTTAAGTCATTAACTAGAGAGACCATTTAATCAAGAAGCTGATTCATTTCCTTAAGCTGATTTGAATGGAGTTGATCCCTATGCTTGGCAATGTTAGTTTTCACATGGAGAAGAAGGAGAAGAATTGGAAAAAGAAGGAAATAAATGCTTGGCATGAGTTTTTCTTGAGGGTACTCATCTTCCTCTTGGTCCATGATATCCTAGCTTTTTGTCATTTCATTCGTATAATTTTTTTGTTCTGTCAATGCAGCTAGGTACAACATTGGTGCAGTTATCTTGCTCTGGGCACCCGTAGTCTTGGTATGTCTTATTGTCCTTCAATAATTTAATATATCGAGATTTCTTTCCCATCATCATTTACATTTTTCTTCTTAATCGATACTTGGAAGTTAATATAATCATTTACTCTGTTTTACAATCTTTAAAATCTTTATTTGTAAATCTGTGCCCATATGCATTTTTGAAGAAACTAAAAAACTTACTCATTCTCAGATTGCATTGTGGAATATGCATCCATTATTCAAAGAAAGGGCGACATTCCAAGCACTCACACTTTCTCTCCTTGCTAGCTAAATTAGTGAGTCTTCTTTCCTTCATACTATATGATACATTGATGAAGTGGCCTAGCCATTTGGACAGGCCCATGTTTATATATTATCTCAAAATTGATGAAGCAGATCCGGATGTGCGTCGGAGCTATCCGGATGTTGAGCGGGGGTCCCTGGAAGGTGGGAACCGCTGTTATGACCGTGATGAAGCTGTCCATTTCCTATGGACGGCATTGGAGGGGCCTGGCCATTTGGACAGGCCGTGTTTATGTATTTGCTCGAGATTAATGGAGCAGACCCGGATGTGCGTCGGAGCTATCGGAAGAGCGGGGGTCCCTGGAAGGTGGGAACCGTTGTTATGACCATGATGAAGCTGTCCATTTCTTATGGACGGCATTGGAGGGGCCTGGCCATTTGGACAGGCCGTGTTTATGTATTTGCTCGAGATTAATGGAGCAGACCCGGATGTGCGTCGGAGCTATCCGAAAGAGCGGGGGTCCCTGGAAGGTGGGAACCGTTATGACCATGATGAAGCTGTCCATTTCCTATGGACGGCATTGGAGGGGCCTGGCCATTTGGACAGGCCGTTGTTTATGTATTTGCTCGAGATTAATGGAGCAGACCCGGATGTGCGTCGGAGCTATCGGAAGAGCGGGGGTCCCTGGAAGGTGGGAACGCTGTTATGACCATGATGAAGCTGTCCATTTCCTATGGACGGCATTGGGAAGGGCCTGGCCATTCGGACAGGCCGTGTTTATATTTGTATATATTTGTATTTGCAGGGACCACACCCGAACCCATTCTCAAATCCTATAACCTATAACCAAAACCTATAACCTATAACCTATAACCTAAATCAAAACCCCTAACCTAAACCTAAACCTAAACTTGAAAACCCAAACTTAAATCCAATCCCGAACCCAAACCCGATTTCTTAAACCTAAACCTTAACCTATTCTCAAATCCCTAAACCAAAACCTACACCTAATCATAAATCTGAACTCCCTAACCTAAACTTAAACCCTAAACTTGAAAACCCAAACTTAAACCCGATGCCGAACCCGAACCCAATTTCCTCAACCTAAACCTTAACCTATTCTCAATTCCCTAAACCTTAACCTACAACCTAACCTAAACCTAAACCTAAACTTGAAAACCCAAACTTAAACCGATCCCGAACCCGAAACCGATTTTCTAAACCTAAACCTTAACCTACAAACTAACCTATACCTAACTACCTAACTAAACCTAAACCTAAACCTAAACTTGAAAACCCAAACTTAAACCCGATCCCAACCTGAACCCGAACCCAGTTTCCTCAACCTAAACCTTAACCTATTCTCAATTCCCTAAACCTTAACCTACAACCTAACCTAAACCTAACTCCCTAACCTAATCATAAACCTAAACTTGAAAACCCAAACTTAAACCCGAACCCGGTTTCCTAAACCTAAACCTTAACCTATTCTCAATTCCCTAAACCTTAACCTACAACCTAACCTCAACCTAACTCCCTAACCTAAACCTAAACCTAAACTTGAAAACCCAAAATTAAACCCGATCCCGAACCCGAACCCGGTTTCCTAAACCTAAACCTTCACCTATTCTCAATTCTCAAAACCTTAACCTACAACCTAACCTAAACCTAACTACCTAACCTAAACCTAAACCTAAACTTGAAAACCCAAACTTAAACCCGATGCCGAACCCGAACCCACTTTCTCAACCTAAACCTTAACCTATTCTCAATTCCCTAAACCTTAACCTACAACATAACCTAAACCTAACTCCCTAACCTAAACCTAAACCAAAACCAAAACCTATAACCTAAAACCTAAACCTAAAAAACCTTAACCTAAAACTTTAACCAAAAACTGTAACCTAAACCCGAGCCCATTCTCAAATCCCAAAAACCTAAAACCTAAACCAAAACCAAAACCAAAAACCTATAACATAAACCCGAACCCATACTTAACTCCAAAACCTAAACCTTAACGAGACAAAACCCAAAACCTATACCTAAACCAAACCTATAACCTAAACTCAAATCCCTAAACCAAACCTATAACCTAAACCTAAATCAAAACTAAACCGAACCCATTCTCAAATCCAAAAAACCCCTATAACCTTAACCTAAACCAAAACCTATAACCTAAACCCGAACCCATTCTCAAATCCAAAACCTAAACCTTAACCAAAACCTATAACCTAAACTTAACCAAAACCTATAACCTAATCCCGAACATTCTCAAATCCAAAAAACCTAAACCTCAGCCTAACCAAAACCATAACCTATAACCTAAACCCGAACCCATTCTCAAATCTCAAAACCTATAACCTAAACCCAAAACCAAAAACCTATAACCTAAACCCGAACCCATTCTCAAATCCGAAAACCTATAACCTAAACCTAAACCTTAACCTAAACCTAAACCAAAACCATAACCTAAACCAAAGACTATAACCTAAACCCGAACCCATTCTCAAATCCCATAACCTATAACCTAAACCAAAGCCAAAACCTATAACTTAAAAACGCGAAACCATTCTCAAATCCAAAAACCTAAACCTTAACCAAGACCTATAACCTAAACCAAAACCAAAACTAACCTATAACCTAAACCCGAACCCATTCTCAAATCCAAAAACCTAAACCTGAACCAAAACTTAAACCAAAACCAAAAACATATAACCTAAACCCAAACCCATAAAACGAAAACCAAAAAACCCAAAACAAAACTAAAACCAAAAAACCTATAACCTAAACCTAAACCTTAACCTAAACCTAAACCAAAACCTATAACCTAAACCAAACCAAAAACCATAACCTAAACCCGAACCCATTCTCAATTCCCAAAACCAAAACCTATAACCTAAACCAAAACCAAAACCTATAACCTAAAACCGAACCCATTCTCAAATCCCAAAAACTATAAACCTATAACTAAACCAAAGATAACCTAAACCAAAATCAAAACAAAACCTATAACTAAACCCGAACCCATTCTCAAATCCAATAACCTAAACCTTAACCTAAACCAAAACCAATAACCTATAACCTAAACTCAAATCCCTAAAACCTTAACCTATAACCTAAACTCAAATCCCTAATCCCGAACCCATTCTCAAATCCCATAACCTATAACCTAAAACCAAACCAAAAACCTATAACCTAACCTAAACCTATACTTATAAACGTAAAACTATCCCAAATCCCAAATCCCAAAACCTATAACCTAAACCTAACCTTTCCCTAAACCTATAACCTAAACTCAATTCCCTAGAGCTAACCTACACCTAATCCTAATCTCAACTCTCTAAACTAAACCTAAACCTAAACTTGAAAACCAAGACTTAAACGCAATCCCGAACATGAACCCGATTCCTAAACCTAAACCATAACCCATTCTTAAATCCCAAAAAACCTATACCTAAACTTAAACCTAAACCTTAACCTAAACCTTAACAAAACCTGTAACCTAAACCCGAGCCCATTCTCAAATCCCAAAACCTATCTAAACCAAAACCAAAACTTATAGCCTAAACCCGAACCCATTCTCAAATCTCAAAACCTATAACCTATAACCTAAACCAAAACCTATAACCTAAACCAAAACTAAAACCAAAACCTATAACCTAAACCCGAACCCATTCTTAAATCCAAAAATCTAAACCTTAACCTAAATCAAAACCTATACCCTAAAACTCAAATCCCTAAACCAAAATCTATAACCTAAACTCAAATCCCTAAACCAAAACCTATAACCCAAACTCGAAAACCTAAACCTTAACCTAAATCAAAACCTAAACCCGAACCCATTCTCAAATCCAAAAACCTAGACCTTAACCTAAACCAAACCTATAACCTAAACCCGAACCCATTCTCAATTCCCAAAACCAAAAACTATAACCTAAACTCAAATCCCTAAACCAAAACCTAAAACCTAAACTCAAATCCCTAAACCAAAACCTATAACCTAAAACCGAAAACCTAAACCTTAACCTAAATCAAAACCTAAACCCGAACCCATTCTCAAATCGAAAAACCTAAACCTTAACCTAAACCAAAACCTATAACCTAAACCTTAACCTAAACCTAAATCAAAACCTATAACCTAAACCAAAACAAAAACCTATAACCTAATTAACCCTAAACCTAAACCATAAACCCAATCCCGAACATGAACCCAATTCCTAAACCTAAACCATAACCCATTCTCAAATCAAAAAAAACCTATAACCTAAACCTAAACCAAAAACCTATAACCTAAACCAAAACTAAAAAGTATAACCTAAACCCGAACCCATTCTCAAATCCCAAAACCTATAACCTAAATCTAAACCTTAACCAAAACCTATAACCGAAACCAAAACCAAACCTATTATCTAAACCCGAATCCATTCTCAAATCCCAAAACCTATAACCTAAACCAAAACCAAAACTTATAACCTAATCCCGAACCTATTCTTAAATCCCAAAAAACTATAACCTAAACCTAAACCTAAACCTTAACCTAAACCTTAACCAAAACCTGTAACCTAAACCCGAGCCCATTCTCAAATCCCAAACCTATAACCTAAACCAAAACCAAAACCAAAACCTATAACAAAACCCGAACCCATACTTAAATCTAAAAACCTAAACCAAAAAACCTATAACCTAAACAAAACCTATAACCTAAACTCAAATCCCTAAACCAAACCTATAACCTAAACCTAAATCAAAACCTAAACCCGAACCCATTCTCAAATCCAAAAACCTAAACCTTAACCTAAACCAAAACCTATACCTAAACCCGAACCCATTCTCAAATCCAAAAACCTAAACCTTAACCAAAACCTATAACCTAAACCTTAACCAAAACCTATAACCTAATCCCGAACCCATTCTCAAATCCCAAAAAACCTAAACCTCAGCCTAAACCAAAACCATAACCTATAACCTAAACCCGAACCCATTCTCAAATCTCAAAACCTATAACCTAAACCAAAACCAAAACCTATAACCTAAACCCGAACCCATTCTCAAATCCGAAAACCTATAACCTAAACCTAAACCTTAACCTAAACCTAAACCAAAACCTATAACCTAAACCAAAGACTATAACCTAAACCCGAACCCATTCTCAAATCCCATAACCTATAACCTAAACCAAAGCCAAAATCTATAACTTAAACGCGAAACCATTCTCAAATCCAAAAACCTAAACCTTAACCAAGACCTATAACCTAAACCAAAACCAAAACCAAAACCTATAACCTAAACCCGAACCCATTCTCAAATCCAAAAACCTAAACTTTAACCAAAACTTATAACCAAAACTAAAACCTATAACCTAAACCCAAACCCATTCTCAAATCAAAAAACCAAAACCTAACCAACCAAAACCTATAACTTATAACCTAAACCTTAACCTAAACCTAAACCAAAACCCTATAACCTAAACCAAAACCAAAACCTATAACCTAAACCCGAACCCATTCTCAATTCCCAAAACCAAAACCTATAACCTAAACCAAAACAAAAACCTATAACCTAAACCCGAACCCATTCTCAAATCCCAAAACCTATAACCTAAACCCGAACCCATTCTCAAATCTAAAAAACCTAAACTTTAACCAAAACCTATAACCTAAACTAAAACTTATAACCTAAACCCGAGCCCATTCTCAAATCCCAAAACCTATAACCAAAACCTGTAACCTAAACCCAAACTCATTCTCAAATCCCAAAACCTATAACCTAAACCTAAACCTATAATCATATGGTGAGACCATTTCTTTTGTGTTAATTTCATTCCTCTTTAAGTTTTTTTTTTTAATTTATTAAGAAAAAAATGGTTATACATGATGCACTTCTTTCACTTTGTCTTTCTTTTCTCCAATGGGTATTCTAATTTATGAGTGACATGACTGTTTGTAGGATGATGGAATATACGAAGCTGTTGAAATTTCATGCTGAAGTGCAAGCACATTAATTTCTCTAATGAAGCCAAAGACTTGTATTTTCAGTATTATTGTAATTGTAATTGTAATTGATTGAATGAATTGGATTGTAATTGATTGTAATTGTAATTGATTGAATGACGGATTGTAATTGTAATTGATTGAATGAAGGATTGTAATTGAATGAATGAATGATTGTACAGGTGGTAATTGAATGAACAAATGATAATATAAAATTTTTTAATGTCCAAAATAGCTACGGATACTAACCGTAGCCACTAATGACAGGTGAAATTTGGCATATTGGTAAGAACTATTAATATTTTGCTATGGATTATAACCGTAGCTATTGGAATATATAGCTACGGATTAAATCTGTAGCCATAGGTTGCATCGCGCCAATGAGTACGAAAGTGCTATGGACTAAAACCGTAGCCATAGATCTCTGGTACAGATTTGGTCTGTAGCCTTTGCCAGTTTCTGGTAGTTATTGCTACGGATCATATCCGTAGCTATAGGTTCCAAACCTTTTCTTTGGGGCCTACGACTACGCTAGTGCTACGGACTAGACCCGTAGCCATACATCTATGGCTACGGATTTAATCCGTAGCCTTTGTCCAATTTTCTGGTAGTGTCCGTAGCTATAGTAACCTACAGCTACGGATATAATTGCTACGGCTTATATCCGTAGCGGTTTCCAGATATAGCTACGGACTAAATACGTAGCAGTGATGATTAAATCCGTAGCTGTTGTAACCTATAGCTACGGATATAACTGCTACGGATAAAATCCGTGGCCATATCGACCTATAGCTACGGATTAAATCCGTAGCTATAGGTTCCAGACCTATGTTATGGCACCTACGACTACGGTCGTGCTACGGACTAAATCCGTAGCCATAGGTCTATGGCTACGGATTTAGTCCGTAGCCTTTGCCCATTTTTCTGGTAGTGCATACATACCGCCTCACTTTGATCGTTGAATTTAATGATTTATATATTTCATTCCTAGTCAACATACGGTAATAATTTCCCCCATATCGAGAATTGATTGGCCACGTTTTGATGGGTTCTATACACACCTTAAGGCAGTAGCCTCATGAGCCGGGGATGGTGGTATGAGACCTATGCCTGAGCTATCGGCCTACGTTGGTGTTGCCCCCGTAATGACCTTGAGCTACTTAAAATGACTTATTGTAATTGAACTAATAATGGTTTGGCTAATCATGCATACATGGCACAGACCATCGTCTATCGCTATCGTACGTGATATACGTTAGGAAATCGTTATGCCGCACTTAGTATGCTTCGCTAACGACTAGCCTCTATCCGACTGGATGTTTTTTCCAGGTCGATGATTGCATGGGTGACAAGCCCAACTCCACACGGATGTGCATCCCCGGGGCGATGACTGCATTCACGCATCCATGCACATAATAAGACTGCATTTACTATGTTTTGGATTGCCTGTATGTTTTATGTTTTTCCTTGTCGAGGACGGCAGTGTGTAATCTTGAAGAGATATCACACTGAGTTGGCCACTTATTCATCAATGCTTAACCATACAGATGAGACAAGTACGAGAGCTGTCAAACATGCAGCGGATCCGGAGCCAGCCACCACCGAAGAAGAGTTTTATGACAAGGAGTCGCACTAGGAAGCGGCTGTGTACTATGATTTGAATTAGTAGGATAGTTTGTTTTCGTTAAAACAATTATATTTTGGGATTTTGTATATGGGCTCCAGCTGAGTGGACCAGAATATTTATGTTGTTATGGTTTGGGATACTTCTATACTACGCTTTACTTCCATTAAACGCACTTTGATTTAATTGAGTTATCCATTGATCACCAGTTAACACCAGGTTTTCAGGAAACAGGTTGTATACTTGGTTCTCGAAAACCGGGGTGTTACAGGAGCTTCCACGGAGCCGTCCTTCTTTTTCTATTTCTCAAATCTAGTTTGTCTTTTTAAGATGATTAGCCATGTTAGGCTAATCTCTTAGCTAAGGCTAAGAGATGAAGCTTGTAGTTCAATTATAGTAATTAGTTTATTTGATTCAGCAACAATGGTTTGAATGAAGATAATAGATTGATTTGGTTTGGATTTACTTTAAAATCTTTGAGTTGTTTATTTATGGATCTTCTATGCACTCTGGGTACAATGAATGTTTTGATTTAACAATTGTGTAGCCAAAATAAAAAATGGATTCAATCAATATATTGATCGATCTATTTTCGCTTAAGGGTGCTTTAGACTCTTTTAATTCTCTAAGATTGAGATCCTAGTGCTTCATGAGAGAATCGTTCAATCGAAATCATATATTATTGGTGTTGATGATTGGTTTAACAAAATTATCTTTTGATTGGAAATGATAGGACTTCGATTCCAATTGAGTTATATATTGAATTAATGAATGTGACATTTTCATTATTATGAGTGGATTCCTGGATCCTTAGTATTTTATTTTATTATTTTAAAACCCTTTTTTTCTTGCTGGATTAAAAATCCTAACAAACCTTTACTTTTAGATTAGTTTTAAGTCGTGTTCCCCATTCCCCGAGGATTCGACCTCGGTTTCACTGAGTAATTACTACATTACAGCTTTGCACTTCGTGTTATCAAGTCTTAGGTTCAATTAAGTTTTTGGTGTCGTTGCTAGGGAGTGGCGCAAACACAATTTGGTTTAAGTTTTTTAGTTTAATTTCTATTTTGGGTTAGGTTTTTCTATTTTCTGATTTTTTTTTTTCTAATTTAGGTTTTCATTTTTCTAGAATTTTCATAATTTTATTTTTAGGGTTTATTTTATTGTAGACTTTCTAACATTATTAACACTGTTTATTTATTTCTGTTTTACAGGATCTTCTAGTCTAGTTCTTCCTTACCGATCATAACATTCTTCCTTACTCTCTCTACTTGCTTTCTTAATTGTTATAACACTTAACAGTTATGGCTAGAATTAGGGTTTTGTGTGGTTCATGCCCAAGTGGGTAAGGGACCAAACATTGAGACTTCTGAGTGAAGGAGGTTTAGTCGACAAGCTCACAATCCATTGACAAGTTAAAAAACACCTAAATACTCATGAAACATCATCCGAAAATATGACCGAAACTGAACAACACTTCAATAAGAATTGTGTACGGAACATACCATCGGTTAGGACAGTGCGTGATGAGAATGATGTACAACAAGTTCTATTGGTTCGGACCTTACGTGATTACTTATAACTGGCAAGAACAAGTACACATTCCTTCATGATTTTTCCAACCAATGTAGGAAATGTGGATTTTAAGATAGGGATGATCCAATTACTCCCTAAATTTCATGGACTCGATTCAGAAAGTCCATGCTTATACATAAAAGTTTTAAGAGATTGTCGTAACCAACTTTAACAACATTCCTTCTGATGTGATTAGATTGAAATTATTTCGATTTTCCATTAAGGAGAAGGCCAAAGCATGGCTTCATTCCTTACAGCCGAGATCCATTGGCACATGTGTCGAGATGACCTGAGAATTCCTTAAAAAGTTTTCCTGGCTCATAAAACCAACAAACTCAGGCGTGACATTATGAACTTATCCTAAAAAGGAGATAAAACTTTTTTTAGTGTTGGGAATGGTTCAAGGACTTAATTCTCACTTGCTCACACCATGACTACGAGATTTGACGGATGATTTTCTTTTTCTATGAGGGATAAAGCTCAAACATACACCAATTCATAGGGATGATGTGTAACGACAAATTTATGAATAATGATTCGGAAGATGCCTGGGATTACCTAGACATGCTACTTGAAAATGCCCAATCATGGGACACGCATCTAACCAAGCTAGTAACCCCAGGGTAGTGCCAAGGGAGAGGGGAGTACATGTACTCAAGGAGGAAGATGTTATGTAAGGTTGAAAGATCTCACAAGGAATATTGAGACCTTGGAATCTAGGAAGGAAGCAATCTAACCCATTGTGTTCATTGAAACCATATGTGGTATTTATGAGAGCGGTGTTTTCTTAACTAAGGATTGTCCTACAATCCTCACTTTTCAAGAGGTATTACATGCTTAAGTGAATGCTATGAACGCATATCAACGGCCCTTCAGTGCACCACATTCTAACACAGACTTCCAATTGGCAGAATCATCCAAATTTTAGTTGGAGAAACAGACTGACTGGGAATGCACCCAATGTGAGACCCATATCCTAGACCATACAGTTCCATAGGCTTCTGCGGTCTTCTCGGTCGAATTTCGGTAACCCGCGACCTGTAATAGGCATTTGCGCGCGACCTTGAGTTATATCCTGTTGATCTGAGTCGGCTCGGCCCGAGACTTGTATCATTGTGACTGCGCCGTCACCGCAGTTCCGGCACCGCGTCTCGTGCGTTGAGGCGATACCCGGGATAGGAGATGTGGGCCCGCGTTCAGTTCGAGGAAAACACCGCGCGTTGCAATCCCAAGAGAATGTCCCATCAATCACATCAATCAAGTACACATCACCCCCATCACTCACACCCATCCCCAAGTACAACCACCCATCCCTAAAGTCAACTCTCTCTCTCTCTCTCTCTCTCTCTCTCTCTCTCTCTTACACAAGTACTCCCATAACTCACATCTCCCATCTCTCTCATCTCTCTTATCTCTCTCATCTCTCCCATTCTCCCAAGCAACTCCAACGTCCCAACCTCCATGAGAGAAGCTTAGTGTGGCCCACTCCCTACCACTCAATCCAACCATTCAAAGCCAATCTCAACCGTTAAAATCCACCCCTTGGAGCTCTAGATCGCATCGGTGGAAGGAGGAGTCCAAGAAGATCAAAGGTGGGTGATCCACCGTTGAATTTCATTTAGGACCCACTTGTGATGGGATCCATGTTGATGTATGTATTGTAAGAAATGGAGGGCCCATAGTAGCGGGGTCCCTCCCCTCCATCATGATCTCTCTTTCTCTCTCTCTCTCTATCCCTCTCTTCCATACTTTGTGGACCCCACCTGATGATTGTGTGGACTCCACCATCCAGCAATGGACGGTGGGGATCCACCTTGATATATACATGTGTCTGATCCTGGCCGTCCATATTAGACGGGCCTGGATGAAGGAAACCACAAATACTAGTTGATTTAGAGCTCTGGTGGGCCACGCTGACGTGGACCCACCCTGATATTTGTATTTTATCCTCACCGTCCATCTATGGACGGTGAAATGGAGGAGGATTGGCTGGTGTACCTTAACCAACTAAATAGCTATTGTAATGTCAGCAGCTATGTGGGCTGCCGTGATGTTTATGTTTTATATATGCACCGTCCATCTGCTTTGGACGTGGGCTCACCCACACGTGTGGCATGTGTGGGGGTGAGACCCACCTTGATGTACATATTCAGCGGCCCACTATCCATCTACATGGACTCCAGCTGCTGCTATATTAACGGCAGCAAGCTTGTGGGTCTGATCATGAAGGTACATGTTATATTCCAACTGTCCATATGTGGGGCCCACCCTGCACGTGTCACACGTGCAGTGATGGGGCAGCTGTACATGTGTCTGATCCAGGCCGTCCGTCCAGTGTACCTAGACGCTGGATGCTGGAGCCTCCTTATATATAATATAATAATAATAATAATAATAATAATATATTATATTATATATATATATATATATATATATATATATATATATATATATCATGATATAATATATAATAATATTATATTATATTACATACATTATGGTGGCCCCACGTGGGACCCACCTGAGATATGTACTATATATAATATATAATATATATCTATATGTATATCTGGTGGGCCCCACGTGGGACCCACTTGAGATATGTATTATATCCACACCGTCCCTGCACGTGGGACGATGTGACCCACCGTGATATATGTACTTAGTTCCCACCATCCATCTGGTTGGTGGGGACCACGTGATGATGGGTTTTTATCAACATCGTCCATCTGCTTGGCTGATGGATGTTAGTAAGTTCTGTGGGACCCACCTTAATAGTATGTGTTTCATCTGCACCGTCTACCCCATCATGGTGCAGTGTTGTATCTGCACTATTTGTGCAGTGGCCCACCTTGATGCTTGTGTCTATCATGCTGTCCATCTGTTGAAAACACACTCGATATATGTGTTGTATATCCAAGTTGTTCATCTAGTGGGCCCATTTGGAAGTGCAGGCCCACCTGCTATATGTGTAGGGCCCACCGGTTGTGTATGTGAAGCCCATTAGTGCTGCCCATTGATGTAGTCCACTTGATGTGTATGAGGCCCATTAGTGCGGCCCATTGATGTAGTCCACTTGATGTGTATGAGGCCCATTAGTGCGATCCATTGATGTAGCCCACTTGATGTGTATGAGGCCCATTAGTGCGGCCCATTGATGTAGCCCACTTGATGTGTATGAGGCCCATTAGTGCGGCCTATTGATGTAGCCCACTTGATGTGTATGAGGTCCATTAGTGCGGCCCATTGATGTAGTCCACTTGATGTGTATGAGGCCCATTAGTGCGCCCCATTGATGTAGTCCACTTGATGTGTATGAGGCCCATTAGTGCGGCCCATTGATGTAGTCCACTTGATGTGTATGAGGCCCATTAGTGTGGCCCATTGATGTAGCCCACTTGATTTGTATGAGGCCCATTAGTGCGGCTCGTGTGATGCGGCCTATTGTGATGTATGTGGCCCATCGTGATGCGGCCATGTGTGAGGCCCGATGTGTTGTATATGAGGCCCATATGATGGGGCCCAATGTGGTATATTTGCGGCCCATTGAGGAGGCCCAAAAGTGATGTATTCATGCCCCATTTGGTAAGGCCCATTGAGATGTATTTGGGGCCCATGGGTTGAGGCCCATTGTGATGAACTGAGGCCCATGGGTCGTGGCCCGTTGAGATGTATTAATGGCCCATGTGCAGGGCCTACCTGTTATGTATTTAAGGCCCATGGAAGTAGCCCAATGTGATGTATTTATGGTCCTTATGCCAAGGCCCATGGTGATGTATATGCGGCCCATGAGTGAGGCCCGATGTGATGTAATTATGGCCCATGGTGAGTATATTAGGCCCTTGTGTGAGGCCTTGGGCCCATTATATGTGCACCACTCCTTGGGAGCAATGTTGGTTAAATGTCCACATTGATGGGCAATGATGGTTAAATGTTCTTATTGTGACCTTCCCTTAGGCCCTTCGTTAGGCCAATTTCGATTGTTGAGGCCGATTCAGATCATCGAGGCCGATTCCGATTGTCAAGGCCAATTCCGATTCTGATTATCTAGGCCAATTCTGATTGCCGAGGCTGATTCCGATTATCGAGGCCGATTCTGATTGCCAAGGCTGATTTTAATTGTCGATGCCGATTATCGAGGCCAATTCCGACTGTCGAGGCCTATTGTTGGGGCCAATTCCGATTTCGATTATCGAGGCCGATTTCGATTGTCGAGGCCTATTGTCGGGGCCGATTCCAATTCTGATTATCGAGGCCGATTCTGATTGTCGAGGCCGATTCCGATTGTCGAGGCCAATTATTGAGGCCGATTTGATTTCGATTATCGAGGCCGATTCCGATTGTTGAGGCCGATTCCAATTCCGATTGTCGAGGCTGATTATCGAGGTCTATTTCGATTGTGGGGGCTATTGTTAAGGCCAATTCTGATTCTGATTATCGATGTCGATTCCGACTGTCGAGGTCGAATCCGATTGTCGAGGCCGATTATTGAGGCCGATTTCGATTCTGATTATCGAGGCCGATTCCGATTGTCGCGGCGGTTGTCGAGGTTGATTCCGATTCCAATTGTCGAGGCCGATTGTCGATGCCGATTCTGATTGTCGAGGACGATTATTGAGGCCAATTCCGATTTTGATTATCGAGGCGGATTTCGATTGTCGAGGCCGATTGTTGAGGCCGATTCCGATTCCGATTGTCGAGGCTGGATATTGAGGCCAATTGTCGAGGCCCAATGTGATGTATATGCGGCCCGTATTTGAGGCCCGTTGTGATGTGTATTCAGCTTGTGTTTAAGGCCCAATGTGATGTATATGAGGCCTATGTGATGAGGTCCATTGTGGTGCATTTGAGGGCCAGGCGATGGAGCCCATCGTGATATATATTAGGCCCATATGAGAGGCCCATCGTGATGTGTATTAATCTCTCGAGTTAAGCCCATGGTGTTGTATATTAGGCCCTTGTGTGAGGCCATGGGTCCACTATATGTTAGGCTCTATGTGGGTCATTCCTTGGGGCAATGTTGGTTAAATGTCCACGTTGTCGAGGCCGACTGTTGATGCCGGTTATTGATACCGATTATGAGTATGTGACAGCATAACATCATAATACATGCCCATACGCATCATCTGCATGTTTATTATGAGATTTGATTGACCATTGAATATGTCATAGTACAGATGATTTATGGGACTCCCGGATAGGTGAAATTATCCTACATGAGCGCACGGTATGCGCAGGATTGATGCATGATTGGACCACATGACTCATGCATCTTGCATTGTGTGATTGTAATTATTATACCCCCTAGCGACATCAAGGTTGTGCCTCCACAGGCATATTGTGGATGGCCAGATGAGATAAAGAAAATGTTTGGTTTAAGCATCTGGATGCTTTGGATGTCCGTGGGTGAAAGTCTCTAAATCTCCGAGGCCAGGAGACGCCCCAACGTTTAGACCGAGTGGATACATGAGCGCCCAAGTGCCGAATACCAGTAGGCCGTGTCTCCCACTATGTCGTGGTCGGTTGGGAGGGGGTGTGACTTTATCCGCCCAAGTGAGGGGGTTGTAAGCTAGGCTGAGTTTGACGAGCTCCCAAATGGGTCTGCTATCGACGAGCCGGGTAGGCATTGGTATACTACTGACAGGCGGGGGTAGTGAGGTCTTTTCCACTCACTGGGCTACGCGGCCGGCCGGGGCGGTAGCTTGCTTGGAGTGTACTAGACCCCGGTGATGATCCCAGAGATATACAGTATTGTTATGTTGATTATTGAGCAGGAGTTGCATACTCATTCATTCATTCATTCACTATCCACTCGGGCTGATGGTGCGCGACTGTTTGTTATGTATACCTTCGCAATGGCTAGGATTTCGGTTAAGGCGCGCGACTAACCTGAGATCAGGAGTTTACCACATTGGTCTGACTATCCAAATTTAGGTATGGGACTGGTTTGGATAGAAGTCCCTTGTGGTGGACCCCGTAGCCTGCGATACTACGTAGTATCATCCCGACTTCACACTCCAGCTTGGTCATTTCATTATCATCACATATTGCATTACATCTTTAGGCATATGACATTTTGTGTTGCTAGGTTTCTGCACTTATATAGCCTAGACGGACTTAGCAAGATTTACATATTGCATTATATCCTTGGCATCTGATATTTGGCTCTCTATGACTCCTCATTTGCTGTAACATCCCGGATTTTTGCCAACCTGGGATTAGACATCCTTAGGCATTGGGTCAATCTTAACACCTGATTAACTTTTCAAACGCTCAATTCAAAGCCTCAAATCCCGTCTTAAAACCATTTTCTTCACAAATCCCACCCTTCACTACCTCGTGCTTTAAAATTTTCAAAGCACTTTCGCCCTAGACACTAACTTAAACTAGCTAAGTAGTAAAACTGGGATCACTTATATACAAACTACAATGGACTAAGTACCACCTCAGACAGAGATCTTACAGGACTAAATCCTTTAGAAATTTGGCGAGATTTAGCTAGTGTTAAACTTGAGTGCCTGTGAAATTAGCACCAGTCGCTTTAAATACGATCTGCAAGACCTAAAACTTGCAAAATCAGTGACTCTAGGTTTCCCTAAAGTTTAGAACCAAACTCATTTCCCGTCTGCTCTCGGGAATGAAACGAAACTTCGTATTAGGTCTAGACCGCACATCGGGAGTCCGATTAACACGAAGCTAAGGAACTAGGACCGCCTCACTGGGCTTGACAATCATCTCAAAAATCAGATCCAGCCGATGTCCCACGGCCATTCGTTTCGATCCGGAGCGAGGGTGTGTGAAAAACACTATTCCCTTTGAAATTAAAATATCTGGAATAGTGATCTGGCACCTTTCGCTTGTGCATCAGTATTAAGCAACCAGACCGTCATAATTAGACCAAATTACACCCTCGAATCAGGAAAAATTTCAGGAACATTTACATGTACTTGGAATTTCGGATCATGGCCCACTGACCGTTGAACTGAAAGTGGTCCGCCACGTGCGATCTGGGAATCCGATCGAGTCGAAAACGTAATCCCTCATAGATCCATGTGTGGTGAGCTTAAGTCTGACGTTTGGCTCAAGGAGGGCCACCAGAACCTCTCTTTTGAGCTGAAAAAGTGACGAAATACCTATATTAGCAGTAACCTTTGAACAGGAGTCTATTTCGGTGAGTTTTGAGACTATATAAGGACCTTAAACCCTCTCTCATGGCAGCCATACGAATTTGGAATTGAGAGAGAGAGGGAAAAGAGAGAGAAAGTGAGGGAGAAGTGGGAGAATCTCCCTGCCGTCGTTCCCTACCACCACACGGGCTGCACCATCCCTTTCTTGACGCTTTTCCGGCGTTTCTGGCATCGTTTCTAGGTAAGAAACCCTAACCCTAATCTGTTTTGGGGTTTAGACTGTTGTAGGTTGTGAAATAGCTAACCTATTTCGTTCTCTAGGTTGCCAAACTGCCGAATACGGAAGCTTAGCGAACCTATCAACTCCGTTACGATTCTACGACAAAAGGTGCGGACTTTAGGTGCATAGGTTAGGGTTTTCAACGCTTTCAATGTCAGATAATGATAGATTCATGATCTGCATGCAATTGCACATGTACAAAGTGCTTTCCGTTTCCTGTTTCGATTAACGTTGTAGAATATGGAATTTCACATACTCTAGGTATACGTAGAAATACCGTATACGTATTTTTTTTGGAGAAATGTTTGACATGTTTATTTAATGTATGATTATACTATATATGGATAAAATACTAGTTTGGCAGAAGGAATCGCCGTAATACATGTTCACTTGTAAATGCTATGTATGTTGAAATTGCGTATTCTAGAAAAATACATACGTATAAATTTTGGATATGTATTTATCATGATATTTGCTGTATGTAGTATATATAATATATATATAGATAAAATACTTGCTTGGCTAAAGGATAGCCCATACATGTTTTGTTAACATGCACCATGTATGTTGTAATAGTGTATTCTAAGTGTTTGTGAAGTGGCTGAATGAGTATAGAATTCTCATTCGTGCTCGCCATGACTAATTGTCATGGATTCATGATTGATGTATTGGCGATACCCCCTTTGACGAAAGGATTTGCCCTAAGTCACGCCACGGCCAATATACACTATATATGCTAAAATGTGTGGCCCAAGTGTTTGTGGAAATGACTGAATGGATATGGAACTTGGATCCCTGCTTGCCATGACTATCCGTCGTGGGTGTACGCGTGTTATGATTGGGGCAACTCCCCAGTGAAAGGATTTGGCCTAATGCCTATGTGATCGACACATGTCGTGTATGTTGATGTATGTTTGTTTAAGTGTTTCTTGAAATGTCTGAATGAGTAGTAGTTAGCAAATTGTAAAGTATAAGGGTGTTGAGATATGATTCTCAACCTTTTTTTACTATGTGTATGATCTCCTTTGATAGTTGTGTGATTAGGAATTGAACATGTACAAACGCATGCTTGTGTTGTGATTCATAACATGCTCAACTGCTTTATGATTTTAACTATGTAATGCGTATGTTTAAATTTATATTTACGTTGTATGATCCGTCATGGTGATGGGGGAGCGGAGCAACGAGTGCGTGCAACAGCCCTGACAGCCCTAAACGGATAATACCAGACCTTGACTGTATGAGTTGAATCTTGATCCATTACTGCTTTATTTATCTGCAATTGATTGTGTTTGGGGCTATGATTATGGCCCAGGCAATCGGTAACGAGATTGAACTCGTGGCTGAGATTCATTTGCACGTGGGATGTGTTCGACGAACTCGAGTCGGGCGTTGCCTGTCGGCAGTGGCTAGGCCACACGAAGTTGTTTATGCACTTCATGTCGTGCAGCTTAACGGGCGATCGTGCTAGTCGAGCTCGTCAAGTAACCCGATCTGCCTTATGCATGTTCACCCTGTTTGGACGCTACTGCTTGAACCTAGGGTACCAAACTTACCAGTGAAACCCCCTTTTAACCATGGTACCTCGATCCGCTAAGACGCATGAGCCGGGCATGGTGGTATGGGACACCGTGGTCGAGCTGTCGGCCTACGCTGGGGCCATGTGCCTCCCCGTAGTGACCATTGCGCAACCAACTCGTGAGCCGAATATGGTGGTATGGGACACTATATTCGAGCTGTCGATACTTACGGCGAGAGCCGAGTACGGTGAGACCTGTGCTCGTGCTGACGGGCGACGAGTCCTCCGTAGTATCTTCGAGTATACTCCAAGGGTCTGTGATTGGCGACGAGTCTTTCACAGCAACTAGAGTATGAGTGGAGCCGAGTACGGTGAGACCTGTACTCGAGCTGATGGCTAGTGATTGAGCCGAGTACGGTGAGACCTGTACTCGAGCTGATGGCTAGTGATTGAGCCGAGTACGGTGAGACCTGTACTCGAGCTGACGGTCAGCAATTGAGCTCATACGGTGAGATCTGTATCCGCGCTGACGGGTGACGAGCCTTTCCGATGCCTTCACTATGCTTCTCGAACCATAATATCGTATGAGATTAACTAGGATTGACGACCCTAGAATGGATCATGTTTGGGAATGATACGAGGGAGGTACCTTAGTTTCCCAATACTGCTGGTTGAAATTGACTAATAATAACTTGGTAATCATGAGCATCATCGCACCGCATGTGCTTTGTAGATGTGGCGCACTGAGGGAGTAAGCATTCGCGAACGTAAGATGATGTCGCTTGAGGGTGGTTTGGCAAGGGCATACAGCATCATGTCATTACATTCTCGCATTTAATAAGAGTAGTTAAACTTGTTTGATTTGTACTGCTTTATCATTACTGCTTGATTGAATTGATAACATGTTAACCTATGCTTTACTGTTCCACTGAGTTGATCACTCACTCCCACGTTACGGGACGGTGTTGTACACACCAACCAGATTTGTTGAGTTTCAGGTGGTGGCGATGCTTGTGAAGCAGAGCCGGACTACTTCTATGATGATAGGAGGGATTCTCCTATCTGTATCTCTCTGGCAGGTCAATGAAGACCTGATATGTATTGACGGGGCTATGGTACATGGGATAGGAGGCATTACACTTCCTCACATTTGGTACATTTTAGAACTGCACTTGTATTTATTTAACCTGGTAATGTTATCACACTCTGGAGACTCATCATAAGTTATATATTTTATCTATCTATCACAGTCTTCTGCTTGCAAACTTAACTGTCTCTGGAGTATGATATGCTGTTTTGGCTTAATCTCACTCATGTTCAATGCACGAATACAGTCAACATTCAATCATCATTCATTTTGTTGCATAAGTGATGTTCTGGAACTCGGGAGTTGAGTTTATGCTCGACCCCCAATTTTCAGAGCGTTACATTTGCATAGCTGATTTTTATTGCGTACTCTGATATTGTATGATTATAGACTTGGTATTTTCGCTTACTCTGTTATCGTATGACTCATGATCTTGTCAGTATTTCCGATACTGTATGATTATGGCATTGTATTGAATACTTGACACTTACCTTGAGCACACACTTTCACCACCCTTTAAGCTTTCTATAAGCTTATGCACGATAGATGCGTGCAGGTGGCGATAGGTTACAACAACATTGAGCTTCGAGTGTACAACAGTCTTCTGAAGCTTTAATTTTGACATATGTATTTCCCTTTCAACATTGTATTCAAACGTTTATATTAGCGGATATGTGATGATGACGTTGCCTTTGTGATTTGGGTATACTTGTGGTTATGCTTCTTATGAGATAAATGTACGTTGGAAAATCCTCCTTCTAGGATCCCAGGATCAGAACCTGGTGTATGGGCACTGGGAGCGAGAATGGGGTACTACGGAGGCTGTCGGCACCGGATTCGGTGATTGAAAATTTTGTTAGCCCGGTTTCCGAGTTTGGGGCGTGACACCCAATAATCCCCAAGGGGCCATCTACTGGACCCCCATCTAGGAGAACCCTTGAGGATACGTTGAATACATTCATGCAAGGGCAAATGCAGGCTATAAATGAACTTAAAACTTCAGTTACAAGAATTGAGACACGACTAAATCGTTAGGGAGAAAGGGACCTTCTCGGCCCAACCTTAGCGTAACCCTAAAGGAAATTCACGATAAGTGATCCCAATTCTTCAACCCAACTTGTGGAACATGTTAAATTCATCCCCACACTAAGAAGTGATAAAGAGATTGACAAGGTGATTCCTAAGAAGGTTGAGAAACTTGAGGAATCTAAAAACTTGAAGGATGATGGTGAATCTGACAATGCTCCACATAACATAGAACCAATACAAGAATATAATCCTGTGGCCCTGTTTGCCCAACGCATTACCTCATTAAAACAATCAAATGAAAATAAGGACATTTTAGAGGTTTTCTAACAAGTCAAGATTAACATCTCATTGTTAGATGCAATTAGATAGTTCTCATTTTATGCCAAATTCTAAAAGGATCTATGTACGATAAAGTGTAAATTAAACGTGCATAAGAAAGTCTTCTTGATAGAACAAGTGAGTACCATCATAAATCAAAATACTCCCCAAAATACAAAGATCCCAAAAGTCCTATGATCTCATGTATAATAGGAAACTTCTTGGTTCACAATAGAGTATTTTAATCTGATATCATACTCTATATATGAGTAATTAAACCTTGGTGAGTTGAAACCCACCAAGACAATGTTACAATTAGCTCACCGCTCGACTAGAATACCGAGAGGGGTGGTGGAAGATGTGTTGGTCTAAGTGGATAGATTCTACTATCTGGTAGACTTTATTATCTTGGATACATACCCAGTTATAAATGTGAGTACTTAAATCCCTGTCATATTAGGCCGACCATTCCTGGTTACCGCTAATGCTATAATCAATTGCAGGAATGGGATCATGAAGATATCTTTCGGGAATATGACCTTAAAGCTGAATGTGTTTAATTTGTATAAACCGCAAGAGAATGATGATGTGATTCATGAGGTAAATTTTATTGGTATATTTAAAAATGATGAGCCTCTTTTAACTGAAATTCCCAAGCCTCTACAAGTATGCTTGGCACACTTTGCGGATTTAGATGATCCTATGATTAGAGACATAATGAATGCCTTGAGGGATTGTGTCCCGGTGCTTGACACTGACTGGAAAGAGATTTTTTTTCTGAACAACCTCCTTCCACCAATTCTGAATGTTTACCGTTAAAGGTGGAGGAGCTGGATTATAAACCAAAGTCTGAAACTTCGGATTCTATGGAGACTACGTTGAATAAATAGAACTTTTCTAGTATTTAACTTTTTTAGTCTCTTATTCACCACGGTCCACTAATATTGAAGTTTTTTTTTTTTGCCACAGGTGAATCATACATTCTTTGGACACCTCACGATAATAAAAATAAAATTTTTAATAAGGTGCATAAATTTCTTTAGACGATCATGATCCAGGACATCCAAACTTACTCTAAAGTTGGCTTATGAATGATCTCGTAGAAAACATTGCCAAGAAATTTGCTAAGATACTTATCAGAGAAAGAATCGATGCCTTTGGATGATTGATAGGGACTGTGCCAAATTAAAAATTAACTGCAGAATTGAAGTACGATATCCTTATAAACAGATAAATAAAGAACATTACTTTAAATAAATCAAGAACTGAAATGAAAAACAATCCTAAAAAGACCTTGATACTAACGTTGTTCTAAGGACAACCTTTGTACCATAAAAACCAAGGGTTTATGGCAGGACAACCTTACTAGAACAAATTGAATATCAAAACTCAAATAGAAAGGAAATAAAGAAAATAGCAAGAAATAAATTCTAAACTATTATAACATTCTCCACTTTGCTTGAAATGTAAATATTACAACATTCACATCCACATATACATTCCACAAATCTGAATGATTAAAGATATAGAATTAAAAGAACATTCAAATCATAAAACACACCGATATATAGTGGTTCACCTGTGTGTTCACCAACTGTTAAACAACAGCCACAGCTTGCTACTCCACTCCTAATATCCTCACACAGGGGATGTCAGCGTTCACTATTAAAATAGGTTTCACAGGTTGTAAGTGCTATGGTCTCATGCTCCTTTGGTTGTCAAATTTTGATGTGTCAAAACATCTATCTGTGTCTTGTGCTTGTATGGTGATTTATATGAATTCAAGACACTGCATAAACACTTCATGCCATTTGAAGTTCAAGAAGCTACAATGTTGAAGTCTCAAGAAGCTACATGTTGAAGCCTTCAAGAAGCTACATGTTGAAGTCTCAAGAAGCTACATGTTGAAGTCTCAAGAAGCTACAATGTTGAAGTTCAAGTCTGAAGAAGCAACGCATGATGTAGTTTTATGTTGATGAAGATCTCAAGTTTAAAGCTACAACAAGTTCAAGATCTCAAGCCTGATATGGTTCAAAATATCTACATTCGTTGAATGGTTGAATTTCAATGTCCATACGACATGGTTCAGGTTTGAATGACCTTAGGTTGACCCTTTAAGTAGGTCACTTTGGATACATTAATCAAATGTTTATTTTACATAAGTTTGGTTTATTCTAAGACCAGTCCTAGCTCTTGTTCGACCAGTCCTAGCATTGGTTCGACTAGTCCAAGAATTTCACGACCAGTCTTAAGTTGTTGAAGATTTTTCAGAATTTTTGGTACGCCCACGACCAGTCCTGGAGGTCCTTCGACCGGTCGTAGGAATGGCTTCGACTCGTCCACGACCAGTCGTAGAGCTACGACTCAAAGTCCAGCAACGAAATCTCTGGTCTTACGACCAGTCGTAGATATCCACGACCAGTCGTAGGTGACCCACGACCAGTCGTAGGCTACTCACGACCAGTCGTGGAACGACTTTCAAAGATATCGCTTAATTTTTCAAAAATCTGTTAGAGCTACGACCAGTCGTAGGTTTCTAAGACCAGTCGTAGGAACGATTTTTGCTTCTATAAATTGAACATGAAATTCAGAGTTTTCATACTTCAACTCGATTCAATTCAAGATTTTTAAAGTGATTACTCTGAGATAAGTCTGTGTTTATTTTAAGCTACATTGTGCTTATTTAATATTCCTTTTTGCTAGCTTATTTAATTTGATTTTGTTTCTGTATTCCAATCTTTTATTTGAAAAGAGGAATTATCTTATTCCTTCTTCTTGGAATCAAAATCAAATATAGCTACGCCCAACTCGTTAAAATCTAAAATCAATTAGAATTTAGAACCTTATAAATGTGAGTATTGGAAATTGAACTTTGACATTCAATCATCTACTCCGATTGGTTCTACCGGGCTGCTACGAAAAGGAAAATTCAGGTATTTTACAATTCTGTAAAATTTCATTTCTTTTGGTTTTGTTTGAGGTTAAGCCAGAAAAATCTCATTGTATTGGTTATCTGAGGAGAGCCAGAAAACTCGGAAAAGAGGGGTTTTTGAATTGTGTAAGCCCAAGTGAAAAAGACACAATTGTAAAGGTTTTTGGTGAACCTGTGAAAACCTATTTGATAGTGAACGCTAATATCCCCTGTGTGAGGATATTAGGAGTGGAGTAGCTTTTTGTGTGGCTGTTGGAAAACAGTTGGTGTACACACAGGCGAACCACTATAACTCTTTGTCTTGTGGATTGAATGCTTGCTTATATTCATATCTTTTATCATTCGATTGTGTGGAATATACAAGTGGATGTGAATGTTGTAACTATTTACATTTCAAGCAAGTGTGGGGATTGTTGTAATAATTTAGATCTTACTTCTGCATTTAATTTCAATTCCTTGCTATTTCATTTACTTATATTAAAATTGAGTCCTTGATCCAAAAGAGGTTCTAGAAATAAGGTTGTCCTACCATAAGCCCTTGTTTATTATGGTGTAAGGTTGTCCTTAGAACTGAATTTGTATCAATCTCTCAATACCTATTTATCAAGGTGATTTAAATTTAGCTTTGTGAATTGATTCATATTGTAAGGCTATTGGTTTAATTTATTTCTGCTAATTTTATTTTAAATTTGGCATAGTCCTATTCAACCCCCCTCTAGGACATATAGCTTGGCCTTTTCACAGGTTCACCTAAAACCTTCACAATTGTGTCTTTTTAACTTGGGCTTACACAATCCAAAAACCCACACTTTCTGAGTTTTCTGGCTTTCCTCAGATAACCAACACAATAAGATTTTTCTGGCGAATCTCAAACAAAACCAAAACAATGAATTTACAATAAATGTAAAATACCTGAATTTCTCTTTTTGTAGCAGCCTGGTAGAACCAATCAGAGTAGAAGTTCGAATCAACGTTCAATGTCGAATACTCACTTAAGAAATGGTTCTAGGTTCTAATTGATTTTAAATTAAACCAAATTGGGTGTAGCTCTATTTGATTTTGATTTTAAAAAGAAGGAATACAACAATTCCTCTTTTCAAATAAGATTGGAATATAGAAATAAAATCAAATAAGAAAAGCTAACAAAAAGAATATTAAATATGCACAGCGTAACTTAAAAATGAACACAACTTATCTCAGAGTGAAGGCTTAAAATTTCTCAAATTAAATCGATGAAAAACTCTAAAATTTGTGTTCAATTTATAGATGCAAAAATCGCTTCTACAACTAGTCTTAGGAACCCTTCAACTGGTCGTAGCACTAACGACATTTTGAAATTTTACGCGATCTGAAAAATCCGTTTTACGACTAGTCTTAGGATTCTACGACTGGTCTTAGACCACCTACGACTGATCGTAGCTGACCCAGGACTGGTCGTAGACAACCAGATTTGGTTGCTGGAGTTTGAGTCGTAGTTTTAGGACTGGTCGAAGGACGAGTCATGACACCCCTACGACCGGTCGAACAGTTTCCAGGACTGGTCGTAGAATAATCAAAAAATTCTAAAAATCTTCAACAACTTAGGATTGGTCATAAAATTTCTTGGACTGGTAGAACCAGGTTTAGGACTAGTCGAACAAGGTCTAGGACTAGTCTTAGAACAGACCAAATTCATGTAAGAAGACTCATCTTGAATTATGTATACAAAATGACCTACCCTAAGGTCAAACTAAGGTTTATCATACCTAGGACATGAAGTATGAACATTGAACTTCATTCTTTCAAATGATGGTTAACCTTTGAAGCTTGAGATCTCTACTTGATGTAGCTTGATCTTGAGATCTTTTACAGCTTGAATTTAAACTTCAACTTGAGTTGCACTTGAGTCTTGAAATGCACTTGAGTCTTGAACAAACACTCTTCTTATCAAGTAGCTCTGAACATTGACGCTTACAGAAGAGGACAAAGTACATAACCTTGCATTCCTTGAAGTAGAGCACCGTACATGTCTTGAACCCTTATAATGTCATCTTGAATCATATATATATATCAACATATAAGTACAAGACACACAGATAGAGGTTTTGGCACCACAAAATTTGACAATCAAAAGAGCATGAGACCATAGCACTTAAATATTTTGATAGCAAGTTTGCATTAACTTATCTGTTTGTCATCTTTCAAGTACTTTTCATCTACTCTTTATTTTAGTTGCTCTCATGTTGCTCTTATTGTATATGTTTATACATTGAGGACAATATAGCATTTAGGTTGGGGGTAGGGTTTCCTTTGAAAATTCTTCATATTTGTACTAAATGTTTGAATTTTTGAGCTAAAAATTTTCAAAAATTTAAAATTTTCTATGAATTTATGTATCTATATATTAGAACGATAAGATACTTATTGTTGATGATTTTTTAAACCTGAATTTTAGTTATTTGAAAGATTTTAAAATTAAGTTTGAAATTATTAACTTTTAATTAGAAGTTTTAAATATTGTTCGAGTCATGTAATTCACATATCTCATCTAGCTTACATGTTAAAATTTTATTTGGATACTGAATTGTTAACTTGATGATTATTGAGAATAATAGGAACCAAACCTGGGGAATTTGTCCATCATGTTCAAGTGATTTTTTTTTAAAAAAAACATCGATCTACAAAAATAATTGTCTTTGAAAAGGGATACCTATCAAAGTTTCATTAAAGGACTGTTGTGAAAAAAAAGAAGAAGAAAAGATTAAAATTAGTGTGAAAGCCGTTGATGGAAAAATCAAAAGCCAAAAGAGTAGAGAATATTGAACTGTAAGGCAAGTTTAGTTTAGGTTTTGGTTATCCTGAATAATCTTTTGAATGTTAATGTTATCTTGAAAGTAGAGAGTTGAACCTTTGGTTGTGTTAAGTTTATACTTCACTATGTACTCATGGAACTCAATCATTAGAAATTTTCTAATTATAAGATTAATGCTTTGAACTTGATTATGATATTTACCAAGTGTTATAGTTTAGGTGAAAGTAGTGCTCTCCATTAATGTACTTTAGATTTATATAATTTGGATCAATTTTTGAATTGTTTGAGTTTATAAGAAATTGTTCATTTGGTTTCAAAATATCTTTCGCATGTTTTGCTCGGGACTAGTAAAATGCTTGTTGGTGGGTCTGATAACACCTAAATATTGTATATATATCCTCTCAATTACATTAGTTTCCCTTACAATTAAGTGCTAATATAATATAATTATATATATTTTTACGTGCGAGGTGATTCGGAAGCTTAAGATGAATACATGTTTAAAGAGAATATTTAGAGCTCAAAAGAATGATTGATGAAAAATTGAAGATTTGGAAGACATTAATGAAGATTTCACATATCAAATATCCAAAGAAACCAATTGCCAAAGAGAGAGAAAAGATTGGAAAAATCACAAAGTGTATTAAATAGAAATAACAAACTGTTTGGTCCCACCCGAGGTTGGTTCGGTCCGATCGAATGTGCACATAACGGTCTAGCAAGAAATTGTGATTTTTAGAGTTAATTCCGCTCGACACTTAGGTGCGACCAAAGCCATATTCGGTGCCATCGAAGGAGATTTTGGTGTGACCTAAGGGAGACAGAGACTTTAGACTTATTTTAAAGAAATTTGACTCCTGAAGGAGAGTTCGGTGCAACCGTAGGTATGTTCGGATGCAAATGAAGGCTATCATCGATGCAGCGGAAGCGTAACATAAGTGCATAAATTTGAAGTATATTTCAAGTCAGTGTGAGTTTTCTCGATTTAAAGGGGTGTTCTAAGCTTTCCTATGTATGAATTAGAGCTTGGAAGAGAGACCTAGGGGTGACGAAGCTTCCATGGAGCTGTCTTTCTTCTTTGATCCCTCAAACCTATTTTGTCTTTTTAGTTTTTCTTTTTAAGGTGATTAGCCATGTGAGGCTAGCCATGTTAGGCTAATCTCTTAACTAAGGTTAATGGATGAAGCTTGTAATTTAATCACAGTAATTAGTTTACTTGATTCAGTAACAATGGTTTGAATGGTGATAGTGGATTGATTTGCTTTGGATTTACTTTAAATTCTTTAATTTGTTTATTTCTGTATTTGTTGTACACTCCGGGTATAATGAATGTTTTAATTTAACAATTGTTTAGCCTGAATTAGAAAAGGATTCAATTAGAATAATTGATTAATATACTATTGCCTAAGGGTAATTTAAACGCTTTTCATTCCCTGCAATTGAGCTTTGAGTACTTCATGAGAGAATTGTTCAATCAAAATCATATCTTATTGGTGTTGATAATTTGTTTAACAGAACTATCTTCTGGCTGGATAGGATAGGACTTCGATTATAATGGAGTTATATATTCGATCGATGAATGAGATATTATGATTGCTATGAGTAGATTCCTGCATCCTTAGTATTTTATTTTATTACTTTAAAACCCTTTTTATCTCGCTGGATTAAAAACTCAGAAAAACCTTTACTGTTAGATTAGTTATAGGTCGTGTTTCCCATTCCCTGAAGATTTGACCTCGATCTTACCGAGTTATTACTTCAGCATAGCCTTGCACTTGGGGTTATCAACCCTTGGGTTTGATCAAATCTCCTATAACTAAAGATTATAGTTGGTTCCTAGTAGGGATTCACCTAGATGAGTGTTCTCGAGGATTTAGATAAGAATATGCCTATAGGCTTGTGTCTAATATCTAGAACAATTTGAAAATCAAGTTCATCTTTCTAATGGAGGTTGAACTCCTCATTATAGTAGCAAAGCTAAAGAAGAAGACATGAATCTCATAGGTTTAGAGGCTTAGGATGAGGAATATGAGTGAGGAATTACCTAAGCTCTATTTACACCAAAAACCCATTAAAATGCCCAAGGTCCGACTACGATTTATAAAGAAATAGATTTGCAACAATAAATAAATAAAAAAAGATTAAAATGTCACATTCGATCAATCAATCGATGCCTAACGGGCCTTTGATTCGATCGAGAAATTACATATAAATTCAATTTTCTTGCTCGACATATCTGGTTGTTGTCGATTCAAACCTTTGATCGATCAAAGGTCTGTCGATTCGATCGAGCTTCAATCGACAAAACCTATGATTCTCTTATGTTGAGTTATATATTTTACAACAGTTTTGAACCTCTTTAAAGCTTAACTAAGCATGTTCTAATGAAGCTCCTAAGGCTAAATGATGATTAATAAGGGTTTACCTATTTTGAAATGATCATTTAGAGGTTAGGTTGTTTTAGGTCTAAGGTTAAGGTAACCAAGGCACCTCATGATTTACTTGTTCTTCACTCATTGATGCTTTATGTCCTCAGTGTATTCGGTCTTCAGCTTCTATGGGCTCAATCGACTCACTAATACACAGACACAAGTGATTAACAAATAGGTGCACAAATAAGTGCACTAACACAATTTACTTGTTGCAACCGCCTAACCCTACTAACATGGACACACTAGTATACACAATGGCACATTGAACCCTTCATTCTTTCGCTACATCTACCCTCCCGCTTTGGCATTTATGTGAATCTCAACAAGTCTCCAAGCCTATTGAATAGCTCACTATGGGCCCTACCTTTTTAATGGCTTGGATGAGCAAATCTGAATATTTCTCATTTTCTTTTTCATTTGTTCTTCTTCTTATTTATTTATTTATTTATATTATATACTAGTAAACTACAGTTTAAAGTAGACTAAAACAAAATGATCAACAACCAAGATTCAAAGACATGACTAGGCAATGGAGGAAAAAAAATTGAATAAATCATTGCCATCTATCCTCGCCTTTCAGCTTATACTGTTTAATAAAGATCACTAAACAAAAGATTTCTTCCAATAAAGGCTCAATTACATTGTCCTGAGGGTAGGCTTCTATGGTTGTGATTGTCCATCAATATGGACTGTTCGACTTTGATCTCTTCTCTATTTTGCAAATGTGTTACATATAGTTCTAGATTCAATGGCTCGATTCAAAACTCGGAAAAGTCAAGTCGACTAAAAAAAGAGTTCAAACCGAGTCTATTGGATACTTGATGAAGAATGTGACTGTCGAAACTCAATAAGACTCATTGACAGGCTCAGTCATTTAACTCAACAAAGCTCAGGACGACTAAACTGAGTCACTCACCTAGCCAGTTGTTTTTCAATAAAATATGAAAACATCCATGTCAAAATCTTTGCATCACCTCTTTGCTTAGTGCAAGCTAGCGACCAAGGTATGGAGATACTTCAATACAATTTTTTTATATTTCTTTTTTAGAGGGTTAACAAGTGGTTGGGCATCCTCCAAATGGTAAATTATTTTTCCTCGTTGTGGGGTTTTATTCCCAGTTTGATCTTTTGAGAAATTTGAAAAGAAAGAAATGGTCACCACTACGAAGACATTCAAGTGGGCGTGGGTAGAACTATCATCTGAGTTCAAAGGTGGTTAAGGCTCATAAGCTCGACCTTACTTCCTATTAGGACCAACCATCTTTCTCATCACTTGGCTTTCAAGGATTTGGGGATCATCTTGACGCCCCTACATAGAAAAATGATAACGACTAAATATTGCATATTTATCCTCTCAATTATATTAGCTTTTCTGGTATTTAAGTACTAAATTGATTTATTAATATGTGTATTTTTACATACGATGAGATTTTAGACCAAAGATAGATTAAAGTTGTAAATAATGATCATTGAAGAATTAGAGATTTGGAGGACATTAATGAAGATTTTTAAGTGTCAAAGATCCAATAAAACCAAGTACAAAGGATGGAGAAAAGATTGAAAAATCACAAAGTACAATAATAGAGATAACAAGTCCTACTTGAGGCTGGTTCGGTCCAACCGAAAGTGCCCAGAATTGTCAAATGAGAAACAATGATTTTCAAGTCAATTCGGCTCGATACTTAGGTGCGACCGAAGTTAGGTTCGGTTTACCGAAAGAGAGTTCGGTGCAACATGAAGGAGACAGAGGCTTCAAATGAATATTCAGGAAATTCGGCTATAATCGAGTGACTCATTCGATGCGATTGAAGTGATGTTCGGTGCAACTGAATGCTACAGTCAATGTGACCGAAGTGTAAAAAAAGTGCATAAATTTAAAGTCGGATCCAAATCAGTGCGAATTTTTCCTATTTAAAGGTGTGTCTGAGCTATTTCAAATACGAATGAGGGCTTGGAAGAAAGACTTAGGGGTGACGGAGCTTCCATGGAGCCGTCCTTCTTCCTCAATCATTCAGTTCAAGTTTATCATTTATATTTTTCTTTTGTTCTATGATGTTACCTATGCTAGGCTAACATCTTAGCTAATGCTAAGGATGGAGCTTGTAGTTATTTTAAACATTTAGTTTACTTGATTCGATAACATTGGTATGAATGATGATAGTAGATTGAAATATATTTGAATTTTACTTAAAGTCTTTGAGTTGTTTATTTCTATATTTATTGTGTACTACGGGTACAATGAATGCTTTGATTTAACAATTGTTTATCCTGAATCAGAGAATGATTCAATCTGTATAATTGATTGATCTATTATTACATAAGGGTGCTTTAGACACTTTTGATTCCCTATAATTGAAATACGAGATATTGGTATTTTATTGGTATTAATGAATTGTTTAACAAAATTATTCTCCGATTGAATAGGATAGAACTTTGATTCTACTTGAGTTATATATTAAATTAATGAATGAGATATTGTAATTACTATAAGTGGATTCTTGGATCATTGGTCTTTTATTTATTATTTTAAACCCTTTTTTACTTCGCTGAATTAAAAACCCAAACAACCCATTACCTTTAGATTAGTTCTAGGTTGTGTTCCTCATTCCTTGAGGATTTGACCTTGGTCTCACCGAGTGATTACTGTATCGTAGCCTTGTACTTGGGGTTGTTAACTCATGGGTTCGATCACAAAACCCTAATGCTTTTGAAATTGGAGAGGCTTGAAAAGGGCTCAATGCATGGTAACCCTATCATTGGATCAAGATCAATGTGGACGGCTCGATGCGTGGTAACTCGGGGGCCTTCTAGTGGTGGGGGAGTGTGTAGAGGAAGGAACAGAGAATTCATCTTGCTTTTTTAGAGGGTATGGGATGTATCAAATGTTTCACTGAAGTCCGTGCGTTGGTCGAGAGCATGTCCCTTTGTATGGATCGTGGGTTCTCCAAAATTTTGGTGGAGAGCGACTAGAAGATTACAGTGAACATGCTTAACATTAGAGGTGTACACGAGTTGAGTTAGCTCGTTAGCTCACTCGTATCAACTAGGAAAAGCTTGACTCGACTTAGATCAAAACTGTGAGTTGAGATAGTTTTATTGAGCTCGAAACTTTTCGAGTCAAGTCCGAGATGGACCTAACTCGACTTGACTCGACTTGGTATTGAGCTCGAACTTGACTCGATTCGGCTTGGATTGATTTTTAAGTAAGTATATATAAAAAAAATCAGACGCCCAAAATAGGTTTTTAAAAAAAACCCTAACCCCCCAACGCCATCTCGTTTCGACCGTTCCCCCAATCCTAAAAACCCTAACCCCAGCTCCAACTCGACTCTCTTCAGCGCCCGAACGGTGACCGATACCACTCTCCTCTCCTCTAATTCTCGCCATTCTCTAGCACCCGACAATGATGTTGCTCACTAAGTGTTTGATGATGTAAGACCTGTACCCTAGTCCGTACCGTTTCGTATGCGTCCGCGATCCTTCGGATCGAATTTTGGCAACCATCGACCCGTTCTGACGTTTGCGCACGATCCTAAGCCGAGTCCTGCCTACCGAAGGCGGCTCGATCCGAAACTCATACCTTGGCGACCGCGGCGACGAACGCCGCAACTCGCGCACCGATCCGATACCCAGGGTAGAAGATGTCGGTCTGCGTTCATTCTGAAGAAACACCGCACGTTGCGAATTACGAGGGAATCTCTACGAGATGTCCCATCAAATCATGTCAAGTACACACCATGCCAAGAGTACAACAACCCATCCCTCCCTTTTCACAAGTCAACTCTCTCTCTCTCTCTTAACCATCCCTCTTTTACAAAAAAATCAAACCAAGCCATACCTCCACATTACCCTTCCTTACAACCACCATGTCACCCATCCTTATCACCCCATCAGTCCTCTCTCTCTCCCTCATTTCTCAAAATCTCTCCCAAGCAACATCATACGTCCAAGCTCTCTCCCTCTCCCCAAACACCAAGCATGGCCCACCCTCTCATCTCTCTTCCCCACCATCAAACTCCTATCTACCTCCATCAAATTCATAGGCAAGGAGCTAAGAAGGCTAAGGGACCAAGGAGGAGTGCAAGAGGTGGGTGATCCACCGTTAATTTCAGTTTTAAAGGTCACTTGTTGTGGGACCCAAAATGGCGTATGCAATGTAAAGAGGGGCCCATACTGGCGGGGTCCCTCTATCTCACCGTCTCTCTCTCTCTCTCTCTCTCTCTCTCTCTCTCTCTCTCTCTCTTTCCTCTCCCTAGGATGTAGTGGGCCCCACCGAATTGTGTTAAATCTACTCCATCCATCAGACAAAGTGGCCCACCACATTTCAGGGAGATCCCATCCGTTACCTTAATATATATGAAATATATTTATATTATATTAACATATATATAATTTATATATAAATATATACATGAATGCATGGTGGGCCACATCCTTGTGGGACCCACCATGATGTTGTGCTTATCCATGCCGTCCAGCGTCCCTGGACGCTGGACGTGCAACAGGAGTGTTAACATGGTGTGCGGTGCACTGACAAGGATGTGTACTTACAAGCTAACAAAAAAGAAAATTACTTTTAGGGTGGGCTGCTCATGCAGGCCCCACCTTGATGTATGGGGTTGATCCACGCCATCCATTCCGTTCTCCAACTAGTTTTAGGTGTTGAGCCAAAAAATGAAGCTGATCCAATTATCTGGCGGCCGTGGTGTTGAGAATGCTAGTATTTCCCGTTAAAACTTGAAAAAAAATGATTGTTGGGGTCCACAAGAAGCTTGGACCCACCTGAAACTTGGTTTGGACCCCTAATTTTATGGGACACAGACAATGGACGGGATGGATCTAGTTAATGTGGGTCCCATCTAGAAAAAAAAGAAGAAGCAGCGCTGCTGCTGCTACAGACGCAGGCAGCGCCTGCACTACATGGGTGGTGAGCGGATGGGCTGGGCCCTCATGGCCCAGCTGTGGGCCCCACCGTGATGCGTTTCGAACATCAGTACCGTCCATCATGGGGCCCTCCTAATAAGGGCCTGCCCCAAAAATCAGTCGTAAATAAACATTACCGTGGGCCCCCCTGGCCCACGTGTTCTTATGAACAGGTTGCATGACAAATAAACATTCCAGTGGGCCCCCCCTTGGTCCGAGTGACCTCATGAACAGGTTGGGTGGCAAGTAAACATTACAGTGGGTTGTAGGCCATGTGACCGTATGAACAGCTTGGGTGAAAAATAAATATTATGGTGGGCCCAGTGACCTTGTCAACGGAAATAAATATTATGGTATGCCTCACATGAGACCCACCATGATGTGTGCATTATTCACACTGTTCACTTATTTTGTGGGGCCCATCCTATTTATGTGCCCCAAACATGGGCTACCTTAGATAAGCCCACCGTGATGAATGTGTTGGACCCACTGTCCTTCTAATTTTGCCAATCATGGGCTGCCACATGAGGACGATATGATTAGGCCCATTTTGATGTATTTGTAGCCCAATGTTGATGCCCACTTTGATATATATGAGGCCCATGTAACTAGGCCTATCCTGATGTACTTATGGCCCGTTGTTGAGGCCCACTTTATTATACATAAGCCCCATGATTATGTGGCCCATTTGATGTAATGAAGGCCCATGGGTTGAGGCCTAATGGGACGTACCTTAGGCCTATTGTAGTGTGATTTCACCATGGTATATGTGTTGACCTTTATAGTGGGTCATGCCTTAGGAGTAATGATGGTTTGACGTCCACATTGAAGGATGATGTTGGTTAGATGTCCGCATTATCACTCTCCCTAAAGTCCACTGATAGGCCCATACTTGTAGTGGGTAGGCCGCCTAGGCCCATCTTCGCTTTGCTCAGAGCCCATCATTGTACAACATGTTTAGTATAGATACATGATTCATGATCATACGCATCATATGTATGCTTGTTATGAGAAGTGACTGATCATAGCATAAGCCTTCAGGCAGACTGTTTACGGGCTCCCTGATAGGCAGAGTTGTCTACATGAGCGCGTGCCTCACATAGGATGGTTGCATGACTGATAGTGTGATACATGCACTCGCATTTGTGTGATTGTGATATGTCCTAGCGACATCAGGGCCATAGCCTCCACAGACACACCGTGGGTGGTTGGTTGGATACTGAAAACCCTGTTCTAAGCAATTGGGGTGCCATAGATGTCCCTGGGTGAAAGTCCCTGAACCCGATGGTACCAGAGGATGACTCCAACGTCGAGACCGAGTGGATATATGAGCGTATGAGGGCCGAATACCAGGAGGCCGCGTCTCCCACTGTGTCGTGGTCGGTTGGAAAGGGGTGTGACCTTACTCGCCCGAGAGTAGGGGCATTACTAGGCTGAGTTTGACCAGCTCGAAAATGGGTTCGCTATCGACTTACCGGATAGATATTGGCAGACTATTGGCCAGGCGGATAGTGAGGTTTCTTACGCTCACTTGGACTGTGCTGCTAGGAGAGAGACAGTGCCATTTGGAGTGTACTGAACCCCGGTGATTATCCAGACTGAGAACCGTACTAATTTGATGCTCTAGTGAGGAGCTGCATTGGTACGTGGATTGGCATGCTTGACTTGCATTATGCATCGCATGGCCTTAACATGGCTGATAGTATTCATATCTTGCACCGCATAGCCTTGGTACGACTGACTGCATTCATGTACTCATCAGCATGTTTCCGCATTACTCTGACCTTGCATTCTGAGCACGCTCATATTGCGCACACACTTACACCACCCTCTAAGCTTTCTATAAGCTTATGCACGATTGATGCGTGCAGGTGACGCCAGGACGCAGCCGTAGTCTCGCTGCAGTTGGAGCGTGCAGCCGAGCTTTTGGAGTTTTTGTCATTTTCAGTATATTGTATTTCCCTTTCATACGCCTTGTACTCAAAAGTTTTTTATCATAGTGGATTTTGTGATGGTGTTCTTGTGGTTATTGTTTGTGGGTTATGCTTATTACAAATCAAATCAAATTGATTATTAGAAACCCTCCTTGTAGCATCCCAGGATCGGAACCTGGTATATGGGTGCCGGAGCCGAGAATGAGGTACTACGGAGGCTGTCGGCGCCGGATTCGACGATCGGGAATTTTGTGAGCCCGGTTTCCGAGTTCGGGTGTGACAGATGAGATGACTCAACGAAGTGTGGCTGGTAGCAAGAAAGGTATGTATATGAAACAAATACCCTTTTTTTCTTGATTTTTATGTTGCTTAGAAGGTGTTTGAGGAAATACCTGTAAAACCACTACTGTTGTTTTACATACAGTGAGGTTTTGAAGGTGCAGTCCATGTGTTTGTGAAAATGCTGCACAGGCGAACTCGACTCGATCTTGGCTCAAACTCGGCTCGAATTGGCCCGAGTTGTTGACCGAACCGAGCCGAGCTGGCCTGAGCTGTTGTCCGAACCGAGCCGAGCTGGCCAATTAGGCTGAAGGACCGAGCCCAGCCGAGCTCAAGCTGGGGTTAGCAAGTGGCCGAGCCAAGTTAAGCCGTGCCCAGCTCGACTTGGTTCGACTTGTGTACACCTCTACTTAACATGGAGCGGCCCTCTAGGTAGAGCATGTAGTACTGGTGGGCCGGATGAACTTTCTCAGGAAAGATGCTAAAGTTAGAATTGTTCATGCTCTAAGGGAGGTAAGTGGTGTTGTTGATGGTCTGGCTAGGTTGCGCAGCGACTCTCAATCTTTTCAGGCTTTCCAAGTTGTGTCCAATCTATTAGGGGATCCTCCTTTTGGATCGTGCTGGGCTGGGGCAAATTAGAGATAGAAATGCCCCTCTGAAGTCCTCTTGAGTTTAGGCTATAGTGGTAAATGGTAGGTTGTCCGAGGTGGTTTTTGTGCCATCGGCCTGCTCGAATATGGCTTCCTGGTTGTATATCTCCGTTGTTTTATTAATTCATCAATAAAATTTTATGAACAAAAAAAAGGTGTGTACACTAGCTACTAAGCCTACCCAAGCACTTCAACTAAGTTATTTTTCCATTGGATTTATTTATTTATTTTTCACATGTTCAGAAACCTTAATATTAATCATCACACAGAATAATTTGTATTGTGTTGCTAACAAAATCTGGACTACCCTTCGCTTGGATCTTCTAACTCCGAGCTGTGTATGAACCCCGAACCCGCACAACACTGGTGTACAAAGGAGACCCTGTCTTGCACAGGGGACCCTCCGATGCCTAAGTCAGGTCAAGGGAATCTGGGTCTAAGTTGAAGTGTAGAGGGAGAGTGCGAGATATTGAGTACCTGTTTCCTTCCCACAAGATGCTATTTATACCCCCTTCGCCTAAGGTGGACATGTCCGCATAACTTGGCACATCTTAGGGCATGATGGGCATGTCTGCCTAACTAGGCTCATCTTGGGGCATTTGTCTCATCCTGCGGGTGATTTGGCTACCCAGTCATTGTATGGTTGTGCAAACGTGGGTGGTTGAGTAACCGTCGCCAATCGTGCAGTAGTGGGACACCTCATGACCTTCCTCATTAGTAGATCAATCCGAGCCGATTGCCTCGGCGTCAGATCATTCCAGGATCCTGCTTTGAATCCCGAGTCGACATCCCTGGCCCCAGATCACTCCGCCTAGGACGTTAGAGCGGAAGCGTAACTGATGTCAAATTGGAAGTCCTTCCCTCGACTATCCTAGTAACTTTGAGTTTAGTCATATGCCTCAAGTCGGCTCTAAATAGCCTTGGAGCTCGGAGTCGAAACATCTCCCATCTTCCCTTAACATATTTAATTATGTAATTATCAAGCCCAGTTAACTAAAAAATCGATCGAGTCTACGAGCGGACTGAACCGAGTGGAACATCAAGGTGAATCGAGTTTTTGGGTTTTAAACTATGGTGTTAACTGTGGGTTACTGGATTCAAGCTCCCCAAGGATGGAACAAAACGTTTCACTGATCCCACGCGTGTGCAAGATCCAACCCCTATTTGCAGGTGCCCTTGATCAAGGGTCAGGCTCTCTCTCTCTCTCTCTCTCATGTTCCATTAGATTCATACATGTATCCATCCTCATTGACTGGACCGACCTGAACCTTGGGCCCTGCATGATGAACGGTTCAGATCTCACCCACGTGCGCCACATATGCACAGATGGGGCTAAATACAACAAACTAGAATTTCGTGCAACCTGTACAGTACATAAGTTGTTGATACAATCATACAATGCATTGGGGTTTCACTCAGTATGGAACTTATAGGGGCACAAGATGGGGGTGTATAGAGTATCATTTCATTTATATTGCGACTGGGACAGATCATGCTATTTTCAGCCAATACAGCCGATATAGTTGTATAGTTCCGGACAAGACCGATATGTCTCGGGCAATATGAATCGGTTTCAGACGATACTTTAAACCTTTGTTGCCAGTGCAAGAAGAAAATCCCTGTAGTCACCCTTTGGAATGCTCTCACATATGGCATCTTCTAGCTTCAGGCCATACTTCCCATGAAAGACACTTTGAATCTCATCCATGTCTATCTCTGCCCTGCTCACCATCACACGTGCCAAGGCACTTTTGTCCGTCATCGTCCCCCCGATGCACGTGTACAACACCTGAAACATGTTGCAACGAAAATTGCAATCTAAAGGGACATTTGTATCATAAGTTACTTCAGATAAGCTACTTATGTCTTAAGTAGCTTATCTTGGTTTATATTTGATTAAGTAGATAAGCATGTTTGGTACATAACATACTTTTGTAGTTTCCTACATCACATAAGTATTTAACCCACAAGTTTCTTTAGTCCATCCTCATATTGGGCCAACCTTTGATGTGGGCCATTAATTGTGTGGGCCCCACCTTTGATGTGGGCCATCCATTATGCAGGGCCCACCTTTAATATCCACCACCCATTTTATGGAGCCCACCTTTGATATAGACCATCAATCATGTGGGGCCCACCTTGGATGTGGGCTACTCATCATTAGGGTTGAGCTTTGATGTGAACTGTCCATCATGTGGGGCACACCTTGATGTGGGGACCACGTTCATTATCATTTGCCCATCCTATGAAGCCCACCTTTGATATGGATTGTCCATCATGTGGGTCCCACCTTCAATGTAGGTCACCCATCATGTGGGGCTCACCTAGGATGTGGGTCATTCAACATTAATGGTTGACCTTTGATGTGGATTGTCCATCATGTGGGGCCCACCTTGATGTGGGTCATCCATCATGTGGGGGCCACATTCATTATCATTTGCACATCCTATGAAGCCCACCTTTGATGTGGATTGTCCATCATGTGGGTCCCACCTTCAATGTAGGTCACCCATCATGCGGGGCTCACCTTGGATGTGGGTCATTCAACATTAAGGGTTGACCTTTGATGTGGATTGTCCATCATGTGAGGCCACCTCGATGTGGGCCATCCATCAGGTGGGCCCCAACTTCAATGTCCAATGCGGATAGTCCATCAATGTCCTACCTTTGATGTCGGCTATCCATCGTGTGGGCCCTACCTTCAATGTGGATAGTCCATCATGTGGGGCCTCCTTTGATATGGATGGAGAGAAAGAAGTAGAAAAGTAATAAGTGAAAAAGTTAAAAAAATAAAAATAAAATCTTATTGAGATAATTAGTTTTCAGCACATGTAAATTGCTTTGATAATAATGCTTAGGAAACTACCTTAACTCACATAATTAAAAAGAAGTTACTTATTAGGTGGTATCCAAACCAGCCCTAAAAATGATGCGCTTGCCAAACAAGTTCAAACTATCATGTTCTTTTCATTTTCACACGAACTCACACCAACACACCACATGGCACTCAACCCATGACCTCCTGTTGAAACACACCTCTCTGCCACTGAGCCATGAGTAGGAACCGTTCCAGTTTAAACTATCATGTTCAAACTGATAGATCGAACTAAAATGTTCATTCGATGCCATGTCTTAGTGTTCCAAGACATTGACCTGGTGGGCCCATCATGAATGAACCCATCATAATATCTATTAGATGATCTTATCCATCTATGGAAAACAGGCAATTAAATAGCCCTCATTAATGTGCAAATGCTGGATTATTATGTTCATCTTAGAGTTTTTTTTTTTTTTTTGGGGGGGGGGGGTGTCTCCCATCTACCATGATTTCCACCATAGGAACAATTTGGATCACCATGAAATGCCAGACCCACATAAATAACTTATTAGGAATGTATGGTCATTATCATTATCATCATTTAAGCATTATCCTAACTAATTGGGGTCAATTATACAAATATATTCCACTCAGAGTAATCATGATAAAAGTTGTGGCAAAAGTTTCAAGTTAGCTTCCATCTGATTCAATCCTCCATCTGCATATGAGACTAGCAATTAGGGAATGGATATCCACAAGTAGTGTTCCGCATATATGATATAAATGGTTAATAGATGGGCTTGTATGTGGCCTATGTAATTTTTTATTTTATTTTATTTTTCTTCTTCTTTTAAGATGTGTCAATGAATTCATCAAAAGAAAGAAAATACTTGTTACCTTTGCATAATACTTAGATGGTGTGTACATGCATTTCATAGCTACCCTTAAGGAATCTTCAAACTCCCCGGAGGTTTCCTTCTTCAGCGACTGCACGATGGATTGCAAAAAATCATATAAACATTTTGTGTGCCTATCCAGAAATTGCACTTGGCTGCGTTTGGATGCACTATCTAATTAAATCACAATCAACGACAATCACCAAATTGTAATTTCCTTCCCTAGCTTTCATACTGGGCCCTATTTTTCAACCACATTACTTTCAAGTTGTACTATTGCTAGGTACCATTGTTCACTTCCGTGATTTCCACTTTATTTGGCAGAATGTTTGCAATTCAATTAGCTTGTGGATCCAAACACGGCCTTAATTGCAGTTACCTTTACATAGTCGTGTCCATAGATGTGTTTGTAGCAAGAGAGTGTGAGCTTGAGTTGGGGGATGCTCCTCTTAGTGAGTATCTCAAGGACTATCGACTCGTCAATTGCTCCGATACTTCCCTCCCCGGCTTCGAACAACCTCTTCGCATCGCATTTCGCAACATGTTGGCTAATGTCAGCATGGTGGGATTTGTGAGATGTCGCAAGGGCGACGAGAATCTAAAATGCCAATTCATATATATAGCTTTGTTAGTAATAATGCATGCCTAACCATGTGTATTAGATACTTTCTTACAGTTTTTTTTTTTTTTTTTTCCTTTTTAGAGTAGTCTAAAAGTAGACTAAAGAGGTGTGTATATAAAAAATGGAGAGATCAGATCCTTTACAACACGTTTGTAGAATAAGCATTTTCTACAACTCTTGTTCACCAGCATGGAAATGTAATTAACTTGCTTTTTAAATGTTATTCAACTGTCAATACGCGGTTCACTGTATTGTGCGTGTGGCGTTCAACCTGCCCATCAGGTGCGCTCCACCATGTCAATGGGATTATCCAAAATTCAGGTCAATACAATCATTGGGTGGGCCGCACCATAGAAAATAATGTGCATCTAAAACCAACCAAATTCATCTGGTGGTCCACCTGATGGTTGAATCGGCCTTTATTTGGGGATTCTACACAAATCAAAATGAACACTACAAGCAGAGTTGCAGAATAAGCTTAATCTACAATCGTCACATAGGATAGGGCGGGGATGGTTTGCTACAAGTCCCCACTTACTGGTATATTTATGTCCGTACTGAGACGTAGCTCTTGGATCTCGGATCATTTTCAATAATTCAAACCGTTTATATGACATACTCATCATATATGGGGGACATAAAATAAAAATAAAAAACTCTCATATTAAAATATCTCAACCCTTTGATAATTTAACCTTGAACCGTCTCCTTCAACAGTGGTTTTGTTGGCTTTTCATAAGATTAATCTCCAAATCTTAAAGAATATTTGGGATATAAGCCATACCCTGTAAGGCCCATCATATAAATGGTTTGGATCATTGCAGCTTGACCTGGAGCCAATTGTTACCATCCGAATGAATTAAAAATAAATAAATAAAATTGGTCTGGGCTCGAACGGGTACGAAGGTTTTTGGCACTGTGGACTGTCACCATGCAACTTACTCTTTGGTAAGGGGTGGGAGGTTCGGTGATGCTGATATCTTGGTCTAGATGGCTCTTAAACTTTGCAATGTAGGCCTGTTGTGTGAGGAGTAGCTGGCTCGATTTCCGCCCGGTGTAGATCTCGATGAGAGCTTTGTGCATGGTATCTCCTTGCTCGATCGCATCCCTTGCCACGACGGCGTCCCGCTCATGTGGGTCCACCACCCACATGGCCAAGATAGAACATATCTAGACAAAGGAAAGGGCATGCATGATGATGCATTATCATTGTGATGTCACTAAAAGAACGATGTCTTGTGCGGATGGAATGGGAGTGTCACCTGATTCTTGGGGTTAGTTGCATGGATCTTTTGGAGTCGATGGGCCAGGTCTTCTCCATACATGGCCATGTATGTGTCCCTGATCTGCCGTAGTTCGATGCGGGTCTTGTGGGCCAGGGCTTGGCCCAAGTGGTTTAGTCGGTCCCATGTGTCATGTATCTCCTTGCAAGCCTTCTCGTGATTTTGCCTTGAGGAACTAGGATTTGTAGCCATGTGAGTAGCCCAGAGCATTCGTGAATGTACATACCATTCATATATTTATAGATGTAGGAGCCATGTTATAGTTATTCGCAAGAGTAGTCATCCAAATCCTACTCTCCCCACACGCGCCAACATGGCATGCATGTGAGAGATTCGGGTCATTATTCTTTAGGTGGGCCCCGTCGAACCCCGGTCTTAAAAATTAGGTCACTCCACTCATCAGTGTAGGACGGATGTGCATGAGAAGAATTGAAAAAGGAGGACACATGACCAATGTCAAATTTTTGCGTCACCCAGTTAATGAATGGTGAGACCTAGTTTTTGGGATACTGCATATTCACGATGGGTGCTACTTGATGAACGGCCTGGATCTCTCAGACACACGCCAGATTGGCACATCTGCCGTGAGGAAACCTGCCCACTTCAGGAAAAGGTAGCTATAGCATTTCCCAACTTGTAGTCATGCTCATAGTTGGCAAAATACCGTAGGTATGGTATATGTGTGGGTTTAATTCAGTCCTGATCAGTAAAACGACTGTAAAATTTTAGTTAAAATTGAAAACTAAAAAAACATCGAGAAAGAAAAGTTGGGGGGTTAATATGTCCTGATACAATAAAAAAGAAGGGAGAAAAGGGTGTGTGTAGAGAGATGATCACACACAACTAGTCATCCAATTAATTAGCATGTGGGGCTTCCATAGTGTTTGTGTGATATCTCACCCATCTAACAAGGTTGTCTTATCTTGAAATTGGAACTCTCCAAATATCAGGTCAATCCAATCATCAAATGGGATAGCTCACATAATATTGAGTTTTTTGAATGGTTGTTCATGATTTTCTATTGCGTGCCCTACCTAATAGTTGGATCAACCTGATTTTTAGGAAGGTAAAATATCTCACAAACACCATGGTGGCCCCACATGTCAATTAGTTGGATGTATAACTAGTTGTGTGAGTATATCTCGTGTGTGCGCTCGCATGTATGAATAACAAAATTAGATAAGGTTAAATTTATTTTTTTAATTAAAATTCATAAATACAACACCAATTATGTATATGGTTTTGCTAATGACCCTTTCATGGGAAGGTTAGCCATGTCTCAAAATTGTTTTGAGGTTGGGAGGCATAATCATCAATCGGGACTGTTCATTGAATAATACCATTAGGGGCAAACCATGCCACAAAAATCATGCTAATTGGATGATCACAAACGCCTAATTAGTAGCATAAAAAATGTACAATCAAGATTGAGTGGAGAAAAAAAAGTTGGTCCGATCATCATCTTGAAACGTCTATTCAATAGATCTTAATTTGTATGGCCCATAAATATCCAATGGTTTTAAAAAATTGGTCCCATCCACAAGGGTTAGCACTATCTGATCCGTGTGATTTTCTCCCTATGACTTTGCTCCTAATAATACTATGGAATAAACCATCCTAATTGATGGTTGTACCTCCCATATGTCATTCAAGAGCTATGGTGACGTTGCTAATGTCCCATATAAAATAGATTAAGCACAAAAGGATTATCTCTCAATCTCAACATAAGATCTTAATTTCTCTATTGGTATTTGCAGAAATGTATTAATATCGGTTACAATGAAATAAATTACAAGAGTAAACTACTAAAGTCATGGTAGGAGAAATTAGAGGTGTGATTGAGAAAATGATCGTGAGGATTATAAATTATCCTTTTGTTGACTATCGCACTGAAAATGGGATCCAAATATGTATATAGGTAATGGAATAGTGGGTTAATATAATCTTTTCCCTCTCTTTAATCCATTTTTAAAGTATTCCCCATCAATACATCTCTACTAAAATCTTCCACCATTTACTTCATTAGTTTAATGGTGGCTACTGCCAATTTCTAGCTTTTAACTTTTTTTTTTTTTTACACACCACACATACACACCCATGCACGCCGTAGTGGGATTTCACCACCTATAGATATCCAACCCAAGACCTCATGTTGAAACTCCTCCGGGTCTGTCTATTTTTTTGTTTTTTTTTTTTTTTTTGTTTTTTTTGTTTTTTTTTAACACGCACCCACCACACACCCACGCACACCATAGTTAGATTTCACCACTTGTGGGTTTCGAACCCAAGACCTACCACCGAGGTAAGGACTCCAACCCAATTTCTAACTTTAACTTGCCTCCAAAAGTTTTTTACAATAAAAATCCACCGTGAGGAAAACCACTCACCTTGCCAATGGGTGGTATAGCATTTCTCAACATGCAGTGATGCCTTGCGTGCCAAGGAAGGTACCTTTTTTGATCTGTATCACAGCCTCTGTTGGGTGGGCCATAGTAGGTGCTGGCAGTGGATTCATGTCTAGATAAAGTACAAATCTCGTCTAAAGTAGTATAAACTAGGAGAAGTGTGATCGCTAAGAAGTAGATTTTCCATATAAAAAAGAGTTTCTGTTGCTCATTGACGCAAAGACTTCATGGATTCCTTGTAGACATTGAGTGTGAAGTGGGTTTCTTTATTTCTCCACTTTTTGAGACTTTTCCTTCTTTTGGTAGATTAAGACTATGCTTTCAGAGACTTTTTGCTCAGCCCATCTACACGCCCCCACATGTGCTAGTGTGGCACACGACCATGATATCTAGGGCTTCCATCAGGTGGGTTATGTTGTTTTGATATTCTCTGGAACAAATGTGAGGCTGATAAGGTAAACATATAGAGCCACAATTTATCAAAATTCTACATAAACGCAGGAAAATAAAACCATGGTTTTAAATATGGGCTGATACATCCTGGGTAACCGTCATGACTGATATAAGAAATTATACTTATTATTATTTTTTTAGAAAATAAGAATTCTTTATTTTATAAAAAAAAAAATAGTTAAAAATATAAGAGGAGGCCCACACTTAGGATAAATGAGAGGAAAAGAAAAGAACAAAACAGATCAACAAAAGAAAACCTACCCAGTGTCAAGAGTCAAAGAGACGCCTACACCCCGGCTAGGGAAAAGCCCACATCTTGGGCTGATAAATTATACTTATTGCATATCAAAGAAAAATTACGAGAAGAAAAAAAATAAAAAATAAAAACTACATGTTTTGGATTAAAACATCTCAGGCTGATAAATTATAGTTATTCGATGTCAAAGAAAAATCATGAGAAAAAAAAAAAAAAAAAAACTACATATTTTGTTATTTAATCCTCCAACAGAATACAACCTCTCAATTGCTAATATAAAGATTATCTAAAATTCAGAAATTGAAAAAATATATATATATACAAGCACATGATGTGTTATATTTTTTTCAGTATTTTATGTTCTTTACAAAATTCACAACATATACGTCCAATAAATCAGTATTGTCCATGAACGATACTGTTCAATCACCTGTACTGGCCTGAAACAGCAACATTAATACAAAGCGATACAAGCCGTAGCGTTAGTGAATGATTATATGCCCATAGACTGACTTGCATCACCGGATACAATACATATCGCATGTACTGGTGTTCACCCATACGGTTGTAATGCAGAAGATAATTTGAACCATGGAAAAAAAATTTGGGTCTGGTAAAGTTGGGAGAATTTACCTGATTTCAGTAGATATACATGGCGGACCTCATGATGGACGACTTCTATTTCATGCCCTTTTGCCACGTTGGTGGATATGATGGATTTTACATGAGTCGCATTATGCACGCCTGTGGACCTAGCAAACCTCTTTCTTTCCATTTATTTCATTCAATGGAAAACTACGACAATCCAAAACTATGTGCAGACACGGTGAATGCACCTCAACCGAAACCATTTAAATCATGGGCCCACTGTAGATGGGTCTTAAAATCATTTTAAAAATTGTACTTTAACATATGATCGCAATTGGACAGTTGAAAATAAGTCTCAGTGTCCAACGGATATATGGTCCTACTTTCGTACATATGCCTCATACATACATTCATGAATGATACGTGATATGGGGAAAACCGAACCAACCACTACATGGGACACATGTACACCATGAAGGGAGACCAGAGTAATGCTGGCGAACAATTGTCTGAACAGGCTCCTCGAACGACCAAAGTATCGACCATTTGGATGAGCCGAGCAGATCTCCAAGGGAAACCCTAGATATTAGCTCCAATGAGGGACTCACTTGCTGAGCTAAATTACTCGAATTCAGAGCTCAGTGATAGAACTTACCGGCTGAGCTGATCACACCGGTATTGACCTCGGATGAGAGATATCCAAAAAAAATAAAATCCCGCACCATACCAGGCAAGGATAGATCCGATGAGATCCTATCCGAAGATCACACCGATCAAGACGGGATCAGAGATGTTCTCGGGAGCATATCCTCATTCAAATTCGGACCATTCAATGTATTTGACCGATCCCACTTAGATACACAAACTGCCTAAGCATCTTATAAATACACCACCTGCCTTGGGAGAAAGGTATGCACAAAAATTCCCTACTCAGATCCTATTCATGTGATAAACCTACTCACTTAACTTAGGCATCAAAGGGTCCCGGCCAACACCGGCGCCATTGTGATCCTTTACCTCTTTACTGGTGCAGGTATCCAAGTGCTTACAGATGTAGCCGCAAGGTCATCCAAGTTTAAACGATAGTAGAGCATTCAACATCGGGTCAATGCAGCCTACTATTCTCCCCACCTCCTAACTCAATGAAAAAGAAGAAAGGGAGAGATGGTCGTCACTGAGCCTATGCGGGAGGAATAACATGAGGATCCTCAGGCCTCCCAATCAGACCCCCGGTCTTAGCCACCCTCACCGGTGATCGCCCAAAGATCTCGAAATAGAGGAAGTCAACTTGTCTCCTTAGAGAACCAAGTAGGAGCTCTTACCAGCAACATCAACTGCATCATGAGGTTGTTGGAAAGGCAGCACACCCTTCTTGACGATTAAAACATAGATTTGGGTGCAGAAACTGAGCAATCTCGCCCAGTACCTATGCCTCCCACACCGTATGCCGCGAAGAACCAACAAGGAAGCAATATGCATATCTCAACACACCTCGGGACCACTGAGCTCGTTGAGTCGGACTTGCATTATAAAAGAAGAGGAAGAATAGGGGAAAGGCCTTAGAGGTTACTGTCGAGAATGAGGTCCCCTGGGGAGCAGAAATGAAAGAAATCCGAGACTAGCTTGGGGATATTCAGCAGGCCTGCCGAGCTAAGGCCTTGGCATTCGTAGCCCCTTATTGAGTAGACAGGACCTCTGTTTACTGATGACATTATGTAGGCCTAATTGCCATCTAGATTCCTAATACCCCAGATAACTCCCTATTCATGTTCGGGAGACTCGGGGAGCATTTACAGTCTTTCCGAACATGGATGGAACTATATGGTGCTTCAAGACTTGTAGTGTGCAGAGCATTCTCCCTAAAGCTGACAAGGGGCTGCATGGAAATGGTACAGGCATCTGAAACCCAAGTCCATTAGCTCATTCACTCAACTTAAGAGGGTGTTTGCCACCCAATTCATTAGGGGGAAACGCATAAGGAAACTCTCGACCCACCTCCTCACAATAACATAGAGGGAAGATGAGCTCTTAAGACACTACATCGTATGTTTTAATGCTGAGTATTGTGTGTCAAATATCGCATATTCTCCCCTATTTATATCTTGGTTTTAAGAACATGATAATGCTTAATGGTATATTTTATACATGTTTGTGTTACAAGGTGAATCTGAGAGCTTGGATTGAAAAGAATGCTAAAAGCATGGATTTGATACTCAAGAATCACCAAGGCATAGGATGGATCTTAGGAGACCAAGAATGAAGAATTCACATGCCAAAGATCTAAGGAAACCAAGTACAAAAGCTGAAGAAAGGACTTGAAAGATCGCAGAATCTGTAGCAAAAAACAGATAGGTTCGGTTCGACTGAACCCATGTTCGATCCGATTGAACTTGCACAAAACAGTCTAGCGACAAACAATGGAATTCAGAAGCTAATTCGGTTCAGCCGATGGACAATTCAATCTAACCGAAACCCAGTTCAGTCCGACCGAAGGGAGGATTCGGTATGACCGAAAGTGTACAAAAAGCTCCAGCGCTGAAAGAAGTTAATTCGGTTCGACTGAAAATTAATTCGGTCCGACCGATGACTTAAGTTCGGTCCGATCGAACACAGCTCGATCAGAATGAAATCGGGCAATTGTTGAAACAGAATCCTTTCTAAATTTGGACTCGATTTTAGATTCAACTTCAGTCCGACCGAAGCATAGTGTGGAAAAACTGCGGATTGCGTAATTCAAGTGGGTTTGCAGAAATTCCAAGTCGGTGTATAAGGTGGAGCTTCACAACTATAAATAGGAATCCTTAGGACGTTCTTAGGCATCTTCTAGGGTTTGAGGAGTGGAGCCAAAGGATGGAGAGCCGCCGCCAAGAGTCTTTCTTCTTCTTCCTTAGTTTGTTTTTATGTTTTTCTTAAGAGTTCTTAGTTCAATCATGTATATGGTTGGCTACACCTCTTAGCTAGGGCTAAGAGGTGAAGCTTGTAGTGTGATTGGGATGTTTACTTTACTTTAATTCATGTTTATGTTGAACTTCATTGATTTCTAGTTGATTTTAAGGAATATTTTCAGTTTTCAATGGTTTATTGTGACTCAAATTACAATAGGCACTGCGATAGCATTAAATTCACAAGTTTCAATTACAAAACTCACAATTACTCTCTCTATTATTTCAGATTTAGATATAGATATTCTTCTAGTTCAAGTTCTAGTTCTTTTTAGAATATGTACGAGTTTAGTCCTTATAGATTCAACATCGGTCTTACCGAGATTATTACTACATCGCGACCCTATACTTGGGGTTGTGAACACTGAGGTTGTTCAAGTGAACGACTACTCTAATCAGGTAGCTCTCATGGCCATGATGGCTGGACTTAAACAGAGGATTTCCTTTTTTCTATTAGGAAAAAACCTCCGATGACTCTTGCCGACCTCCTTAACCGAGCCCAAAAATATTCAAACGCGGAGGAATTATTTGGCGCACGTAGAGCCATTCAAGGAGAAAATAGTTCGGCTAAAGAGAGAGCGAAAGGAAGAAGGAGAGACACCTTGTATGAACCTTAAGAGAAGAAAAGACGATGACTAAAGCAATGGTCCAGGATCGAGCCGACCTCCAGAAAGTCGGTTATGCAGATACACCCCCCTGAACACCATGCCAGAACAAGTACTAATGGAGGTCAGGGATAAAAGTATCTTGAGATGGCCAAGTAAGATGAGAGCCGACCCCAAGAAGAGATACAAGAAGAAATACTGCCACTTCCATCGAGATGATGGTCATAACACAACCGAGTGTTTTAATCTTAAGGAAGAGATTAATGCCCTTATTCGAAAGGGACACTTGCGTGAATTTATCGACAAAGGCAGTGAAGATCGACCGACCAGAGAACAAGTGCAACAAGATGAGCAGGTTGACAATGATGTGATAGGCAAAATATGGACCATCTTCGGGGGTCCCGTCAGAGGTGGGGACTCAATCGGGCACGCTAAGCCCACGTGCGAAGAATGACCAACAGTGAAAGAGAGCATCAAGTCTACCTGACTGGATGAGCTAGCAAGAAACTCAGGATGAACTCATGTAGCCTCACCTTCACTAAAGATAATGCACGAGGGCTTCATTATCCACATGATGAAGCCCTAGTAGTCGCCATGACTGTCACTAACCACAAAGTGCATCGAATACTGGTCGACACGGGGAGCTTGGCCGACATCCTATTCACAGCTGCATTTGATAAAATGGGGGTCGAAAGGTCAAGATTGCGACCCATTCGAACACCTTACTTGGCTTCGCCAGGGAAAAGGTAACCTCTGAAGGAAGCATTCTCCTACCTGTAACAGCTGGCGAAGGTACTAACTAGGTGACCACCATGGTTGATTTTCTTGTGATAGATTGTCGCTCAGTCTATAACATGATTATGGACAGGTCATGTTTAAAAGCCATGAGAGCTATGGTGTCCACTTATCACCTTACTATGAAGTTCCCAACTGAGCATGGATCCAGTCAGGTCAGGGGTGACCAACATGAGGCCTGACAATGCTATTTGACAGCGCACCAAGTAAAAATACAACAACAATAAGTGATGCAAATCATCTCTCTGGACCTACGAGAGAAAATTGTCGAAAGGGGTTCATTGGTGGAAGACCTCATTTCGATACAACTCTTCGAAGCTGACCTGTCTCGTACTATTCAGGTCAGGTCGTTACTTGAGCCACGCCTGTAGGCGAAAATAGTCGACCTGTTAAGACGTCATGCTGATGTATTTTCCAGGTCCCACCAGGATATGCCTGGTATAAATAAAGAGGTCATGGTCCATCAACTCAACCTAAACCCCGATTATAAACTTGTAAGGTAGAAAAGATGAGCGTTCGACCCCAAGAGATATGCGGCAAGGAGGTCGGCAAGCTCCTCGAAGCCGGGTTCATCAAAGATATCCATTATCCCGACTGACTAGCTAATGTCGTGCTGGTAAAAAAGGCCTGTGGGAAATGGCGAGTACACTGGCTTGAATAAGGTAGGTTCGAAGGATAGTTTTCCCCTCCCAAGGATTGACCGACTAGTGGATGGCATTGTTCGTCACACCTCCTCAGCTTCATGGATGCATATTCAGGGTATAATCAAATCACAATACACATATATGATAAGCAAAAAATGACCTTAGTCATCGACAAAGGGTTGTACTATAACTGGGAAATGCCATTCGGGCTAAAGAATGCAGGAGCAATGTACCAACGCTTGTTGAACAAAATGTTCGCCAAGCATATCGAGAAAACAATTGAAGTATGCATCGATGATATGCTCATCAAGAGTTGCAAGGCCAGTGACAACATGACCGACCTAAAGGAGATGTTTGAAATCTTATGGAAGTATCAGATGAAGCTGAACCTGAGAAAGTGTGTCTTCGGTGTCAGCTCAGGAAAATTCCTAGGCTTTTTAGTCAATCAGAGGGAAATAGAGGCAAACCCTGATAAGATCCAAGCTCTCCTAGAGATGAGCTCCCCCAGCACGAAAAAAAATAATAATTTCAACTCCTGATGGGAAAAATAGCGACCTTAAACAAATTCGTCTCTCGGGCCACGTACGAATGCCTTCCTTTCTTTAAGCAGTTGAAAGGGAGTAAGAAGTCGACCTGGACCAAAGAATGTGAGCAAAAGATTCAACAGCTCAAAACATTCCTAGGGTTCCATCATTGCTATTCAAGCCATAACTCGGTGAGTAGCTACAACTGTATCTAGTGTGTTGACCATAGCGGTCAGCTTAACCTTAATACAAGAAGAGGAAAACAAGCAACGACCAGTCTATTATGTAAGCAAATCCATGACTGGAGCGAAGACACGATACCCAAAAATAGAAAAGATGGTGTTGACATTGATCATATCGTCTCGACATCTTCGACCTTATGTCCAAGCTCATATGATCGTAGTCTTAACTAACTAGCCACTCCAACAGTTGTTGTAGAAAACAGAGGTATCAGGGTGACTAGCCAAGTGGGCAATCGAGCTAGGTGAGTTCAACATCATATACTAACCACGAGCGGTGATTAAAGGACATGTTGTCACTGATTTTATCGTTGAATTCACCTATTCATCCCCTAAGCAACAAACTGAGGTTAAACAAAGCTTGGATCATAGGAGTGGACTCTCCACATGGATGGGTCATTGAATTCCCGATGAAGCAAAGTAGGGCTGATCCTCGTCTCACCCGACCAGGCTAATATAGAATATGCTATAAGATTTGGCTTTCTGGCTTCCAACAATGGAGCTGAATACGAAGCACTCCTCGCTACATTAAGACTAGCCAATGCCATGGTAGATAGAGCGTTGAGAATCTGCAACAATTCCTAGTTGGTGGTAAATCAAATCACTACAGAATATCAGGCTAGAGGAGAGAAGATGATCACTTATCTATAGAAATCTCGGAACTTGCTCAGTGAGTTTGACAAGTACAAAGTCACGCTAGTGAAATTGCGACTTTAGCATTGTAAGTGAAGCTTGAAGATATGGCTAATGTCCTAGAGGGGGTTTATAGGACATTTTAAATTTTAACTAAACAATTAATATATACTTACTTCTAAATATGTATGTAAAGGAATACAAGCAAGAAGAAATGCAGAAATAAAGTCTATTTAGTGAAAACATCATTTAGGCATTTTGTCATGCTGCAAAAAATAAACCAAATATATTATTTAATAAAACATAACAAATAAAGATTTAAATAATTCACCACAATATACAAAATGTATAGTGATTTGGCTATGTGCCTACTTTACTCCCTGCTGACCCACTTTCTCCTAAAGTGTGCCAGATTTTACTATTCAGATGGTTTTAAATCAGGTTCACCATAAACCTTCATAACCTATACAAGGTATACCGGTATACCTTTTTCATCCGTCGATGGCCTACATGAGGTTTTACTAAGTCTTACACAAGAACTTAAGAAGTCCTACACAAGGACAATAAAAACGTACTCTCACGTCGAAGGCCTATACAGGGACTTCTCGAGTTTGGTAGTTCAAACTCTAAAATCCAATCCTACACAAGGAATAGTTTCCAAACTCTATGGACTTAAAAATACTTTCTTACTTAAAAGTGGTTGAGCCCCATTAAGCACCTTGATGAAGAACTTCTCGAATCGTGAATGTCTTCAGCTCCCTTGTACCGCAATCGTATGATGATATGATGTTAAAGATACGAGGCTTTTGGGTTAAGGGTTTAGTGAATCCTAACTTGATATTAATGAGTCTTTATGAACTAGTTAAGGATTCCCACGACCAAGCATTCAACGCAAGCTAGCATAAAGATTTTCCTATAAGTGAGGTTGCTAGAGCATTAACAAATGTTGGAGTTCATTGTTCAATCCAAGCTTTGAATGCTTCAATAAATATATTTAAGACATGAATTGAATGATTAACTCTGTGAGGAAAGAAAGCTTTGGGAAGATGGGCAATAACTATGGGTATTCACTCACACAAGACTCTTTCTTTTTCACTGAATTGCTAAGAAACCATTCTTTCATATATGTAAAGAAGATTCGCAATAGTAAAAAAAATGGACAGAAATCTATCAGTTTTGATGTCATCAGATGACCTTCGATGGCATCAAAGTGTCCCTTCAATGTCATCGATCAACCTTCGATATTATCGAGAAAGTCTAAAAAAAAAAATTGAATCTTTCCTGAACAGTTCTGCATCTAAATTTGTTGCCATCGAGTGACCTTCAATGTCATTGTTGAGACTCAAATATTGCATAATTTCTCCCATTTATATCTTGGTTTTATGAACATGAATTAGCTTAATGTTCTATTTTACTCATATTTGTGTTGCAAGGTGAATTTAAGAGCTTGGATTGAAAAGGGTGTTAAAAGCATGAATTTTATGCTCAAGAATTACCAAGGCAAGGGATGGATCTTAGGAGACTAAGATTGAAGAATTCATATGTCAAAGATCCAAGAAAACCAATTGAGGAATGAAGAGAATCAAATATTTGAAGTGAAAAAAAGGAATCCTGAAATTGTCCTGAAAAAATATATTTTGAAACTTTAAAGTCTATTTTGAAAAACTGCGCAGCGTGAAGTCTATTTTAGCAAACTACGTAAATTTGAAGCAGTTTCTAGAGTTTTCCAACTAGGTGCGAAAGTTAGAGTTCCCCATTTATAAATAGGGCTTCCCATGGCATTCCTAAGCATCATTCAAGGCATTCCAAAGCAAGATCTAGAGAGTTTTATCTAGGATTTTTGAAAAGTTTCATAGTTTTAATTTATTTTTCTTTACAAGCTTTTAGATATTTATTCTTTCTTGTTGCTTTCTTTTTCAATTCTAGTTATATTTTTCTAGTTTCCTCTAGCCCAAGCTAGAAGCGAAGCACATGGGTTTAATAATTCTTTAAGTTTTGATAATTGATTGTTTTTAATAATGAAATGAATGGTGTATGCATGTTATCAATCATCTAGATTAAGGCTTTTGATCCTCATATGAGATCCATATTGATGGATATACTTAACCCAGATTAGTTAGATTTCCTAGATGGGAGATGTTCTCAACCTGATACATTTCTTTGATTCATTATCTCATGGATATTGAATACTTAAAATCACTGACACTTGAGAATCTATATCAATGGTGCAAATCCATGATTTTCTAATCTTTTATATCATTTATTTAAAATGTTTAAACTGTTTTATTTTTTGATTAGGCCGACCATAGTGCTCAGATCCTAATTGTGTTATCCAAGTCATTATGATTTTAAAACATTAACCTATGTGTCGAACTTTGAAGCTTGGGTGTTGTTTTATTTCAGTTGAATTACATCCATTTAAAACTCCCCAAATCAAATTATCTGTTTAGTTTTTATTACTTCGTTTGTTTTACATTTGATTTTCTCATTCTCGCAATTCATCTCCATGTGGGATCAACCCCGTATTCACGAGATATTACTTACGAACCTCTGCACTTGGAGGCAAGCAATCAAGTTTTTGGCGCCATTGCTGGGGAGAGACTGAGATAGCTTAGATCTGTGCAAAATAGCTAAAGTAAGTTCTTGTCTAAGGTAAGTTCTCTTTTAAACCCTCCAAGAATTTTGTAGATTTTCTGTTTTTCTTTGAAAGTAAATTTAGTTGGGTCTTTCAAGCACTAACTGTGACATATGGTTGCCCTGCTTGGGATTTTATCACCCAAGTGCTATGGTTGTCCTACAGTTGCTGTTTGATCACAAAGATCATCCGCTGAATCTATTTTCCAGACTAGCATAGTTTAATTTCTGCGTTAGTTTTACTTTTGTTGATTTATTTTTTATTTTTCATTTGTGGTTTGAACCCTTATGGTCGTCCCTGCTGCCTGGGTTGTTGATTTATTTTACTTTGTGAATTGAACCCTCATGATTAGATCTGTCGCCTGGGTTATTGATTAATTTTGCTTTGTGGATTGAACCCTCATGGTCAGCTCTGCCGCTTGGGTTGTTGGATAAGTTTTTATTTTTTACTTTAAGTATCATACTCACTATTTGAAGTAGTATTTTTTTGTTATGTGGTGTGGATGGTATATGTCCCGTTGGGGTAGGGATAAAAACAATCGACTCTCCTCCAAAGGCGGACTAGTTCCAGGCCTTAATCATTCACTTAGGAGAGGCAGTCAACACCACTTGGATTCCATGACAGACCCAGTTGATAATGTAAATCCAAATTTGCCAGATCCAACTATAAACAGAGAAAATCAACACAATCCTCCTCTTGAGGATGAGAATGAAATTCATAGGAATGTGTTACACCAACCACAGACTTTACGTGAACATCTACACCCTGAGAGATCAAGTTTACCATCTTGCATTGTGCTCCCTGCTCACACAGGGAACATTGATTTTAAACCAGCAATCCTCCTCTTAAGGATGAGAATGAAGTTCATAGGAATGTGTTACACCAACCACAGACTTTACGTAAACATCTACACCCTGAGAGATCAACTTTACCATCTTCCATTGTGTTCCCTGCTCACACATGGAACATTGATTTTAAACCAGGTGTGATTCAATTGATTCCTAAACTTCATGGCTTGGATTCTGAAAGCCCCTACTTGCACCTCAAGGACTTAATTTGAGGAAGTAATTGCAACATTACAAATAAACAATGACAATAGGGATGTACTCAAACTTAGGTTATTCTCATTTTCTCTAAAGGATCGGGCCAAAGAATAGCTCAACTTCTAAGACCTCATACCATCACTACATGGCAAGCCTTAAGTAGAGAGTTTTTGAAAAAATTCTCTCCCACGCACAAAACAAATGCACTGAAACAGGAAATCATGTCGTTCTCCCAAAAGGGGAATGAAATATTTTTTCAAGCTTGGGAGCGCTTCAAAGACCTTCTACTTACTTACCCACATCATGGTTATGAACCACGACACTTGATTGATGCGTTCCGAAAAGGGCTCACCATGGATACCCGTCAGTTCATAGAAATGATATGTGGTGGAACCTTTCTTCACAAAGATCATAATGAGGCTTGGGATTTTTTTAGACATATTAGCAGAGAATACTCAGACATGAGATGTCTCTGCTAAACTAGATCAAACTAGACCCATTCCTAGAGAGAAAGTGAGGATGCATGTCCTAAGGGAGAAAGACGACCTTAATGCAAAATTCGCTGCATTGGGTAGAAAGGTCGAAGCCTTAGAAATTAGGAAGGTTGATATGGTTAAAGCAAACACTTCCTTAGATAATTTTTGTAGCATTTGTGGTGGTGCAGACCATGACTTAAAGGAATCTCCAGTAATCCCAGTTGTACAAAATATCACGCATGAACATGAGCAAGCAAATGCTATAAATAACTACCAAAGGTCAGTTATGCAACTAATGGGAAACACATACAATCCAAATTGGCGTAACCATCCTAATCTTAGTTAGAAGAATGGACCACAAATTAATGTGCCCAATACACCTCAAGGCCCACCACAAAATAACTTCTTTGGGGCACTTCGCAATGCACCATATGTGTCCCCACCAAAGCGATCATCTGTGGAGGATGCATTGACCGCATTCATGAACTCTTAACCTCAAATGAATCAGTTTCTAATCCAATCAAATCAGGAATTAAAAACGGCCGTGGCTAGGATTGAGACTCAACTAAATGTTAGGGAAAAAGGCACCCTTCCTTCTCAACCTATACCAAACCCTAAAAATACACATTTCATTGGATACTCAAATCCAAGCGAGCTATATCATGAACAAGCCAAGGCCATCATTACCATGAGAAGTGGAAAAGAGGTCGATAACAAGATAATGCGACCGGTAGAAATACCGGAGGATAAGCCACCGTCTCAAAAGAATGATGAACCGACTATGGTTCAAGAGCCGCAACAACAAAAGGATAAAGAGAATAAGTCACATGAGCCTCCAATTCCATTCTCATCTAGACTTCGAAACCCGATTGTCCCCATGACGTATCAAGAGGTGTTGGATGTGCTCCAAAAGGTTACTGTCAATATTCCTCTACTTGATGCCATTAGACAAATTCCATTATATGCTAAATATCTCAAGGACTTGTGCACTGTAATGAGAAAATTAAATGTGCACAAAAAGGCCTTCCTTACTGAGAAAGTAAGCGCTATCATTCAACAAAGGACCGTATCCAAATACAAAGACACGGGAAGTCCCACTATTCCTTGTATTATTGGGAATTTCTAAATTAAGCATGCATTGCTAGATTTGGGTGCAAGTGTCAACTTAGTACCTTATTCGGTTTACAAACAAATGGGGTTAGGTGAGCTTAAACCAACCACGATTACACTCCAACTCGCTGACCACTCCATTAAGGTACCAAGGGAAATTTTAGAGGACGTGCTAGTCCAAGTGGAGAAATTCTACATCCCTGTGGATTTTATTGTACTAGACATTGAACCTTGTGTAAACGCTAGCACTAAGTTCCCATCATTTTAGGCCGCCCATTCCTAGCAACTTCGAATGAAATCATAAATTGCAGGAATGGAATGATGAACTTGTCTTTTGGTAACATGACTCTAGAGCTAAATATTTTCAATCTATGTAAGCAGCCCATTGACAATAATGAGATTCATGAGCTGAATTTCATGGACTGCTTGATAGAAGAAGAAGAACTGGAACCTAGTCTAACGAAGTAATTGATTCAAGTCTTTGGAGACTTAAAAAATTTTGATTTAGAAAAAGTGCTTGCTGAAATTTGTGATGGTAATGAGAGAACTACCACCCAGAACATTATTATGTACCAATGGAGACCACGCACTCAAATCATATCTATCGAGGACTCGCGACCTCTGCCGTCACCAACCAATGTTCCAAAGCTTAATTTAAAACCACTATCAAATGAGCTTAAGTATGTATAATTAGGTGAAAATAAAACTTATCCTGTGGTGATCTCTTTATTTTTAGACAAGGATAAGAGATTAAATTGTTGAATATTCTAAGGGACCACAAAGGATCCTTGGGCTGGACCATTTCTGACATCAAGGGTATAAGCCCTTCCATATGCACCCATCGGATCCACCTCGATGAGGACGCCAAACCAATTAAACAACCTCAAAGACATCTCAATCCAAACATGATGGAAGTTGTAAAAAATGAGGTGATCAAACTGTTAGATATGGGAATCATCTACCCAATATCCGATAGTGTTTGGGTGAGTCCAACTTAAGTAGTCCTAAAGAAATTCGGAATAACTATCATAGAGAATTCTGAAAGTGCCCTACTTGTGCCCTGGTTTGTCAAGTTACGTGTGTGGTGAGTCAGACTGGCTACAGAGATCGATAGGAAGAACAATTCAAGTGTCTGCCTCGACCGGATGTGTGGAAGCTCACAATAGGTAAATCGTAGCCTCACATCCGATGTCCCAAAACACCAGGTGATTAAAACCCTTAAAACAAGATAAACATTTTAGTGTTTTTGTGGTGAGAAAACTTTTTGTAAAATAGGAAAATCTTTAAGTTTTTCTCGTCTTGTCGATTTTATCGAAACACCCTTGATATAATCGATCTGTTCTGTCGATGTCCTCGATACCTTAATGATATTATTGATAAGATGACCAAAATGTCCAGCAACTAAATATTCATCTGGATGGATTTATCGATGTATCGATAAGCCTATCGATATCATCGATAAAGGCACTAAATATGTTCAGCAACTGCACAATATATCTGGACGAATTATCGATGTATCGATACTCATATCGATACCATCGATATTCAAATCTCGAGACCATCGAGAGTGGCTCGATAAGATCGACAGGCAGATTTTCGGCGCCCCTGTTTTTTTAAAGAAAATCTCAAAACTCTTCGATAGAATCGATGCTCTTCCGATATGATCTGAATTCAAATATCGATAACATCGGAAGTCCATCGATGATATCGATCGTGGGCGCGTACTTCTTACAGCAGATATTTCAGGATGTTTTTTTTAACTATGATCGGGGGCCCTTCGATTTAATCGATATTCAAATATTGATGATATCGACACCAGATCGATTGCATCGAACTAAGCCATAATCTGTCCAGCAAGTTCAAAGATAAATCTGCTGGAATTATCGATGCCTCGACTCTGATCACAATATCATCGACATTCAAATTCCAATGACCTTGACGGTTCCCCCGATCATTCATGAAAACCTGAAATATTTTCCAAGTCAAATCTCTCTCATTTTTCATGTGTCGAGGGATCGATCCAGTCATCGATGGAATCAGAGTTCGAAATCCGATGACATCGACAACTGTTTCGATTCATCGACCTATTGGTAAGGAGTTTCAAAAGCGTATGACATCGAGTCCGAGTCATCGAGCAGACCATCGATGCTATCGAGAGTATACGCCCGATGATATCGAACCTGCTCGATGATATCGAACTTTGTCATAAATGTGACCATTTTATATTCGTTGGAACTTCTTGCCTATATATGAGGACTTGTTCTTTGTTGAGAGAGAAAAGAGAGAGCTTTTGTGTGTTTCAACTTACATCTTATACCTAAAGCCTTTCTCTCTAGGGAGTTCATCTTCCAATCCACCCTTACCATTGATATTAAATAGAGTGGATTGGGGAATGAACTTCTGCATTCAAGGATCCTTCAACTACCACCTGTGTGCAACACAATAGTTCAAGACATGTACGGTGCTCTGCTTCAAGAAATACAAGGTTATGTACTTTGTCCTCTTCTGTATGCATCAATATCCAAAGCTACATCGATAAGAAGAGTGTTTGTTCAAGACTCAAGTGCATTTCAAGACTCAAGTACAACTCAAGTTAAAGTTTAAATTCAAGCTGTAGAAGATCTCAAGATCAAGCTATATCAAGTAGAGATCTTAAGCTTTAAAGGTTAACGATCATCTGAAAGAATGAAGTTCAATGTTCATACTTCATGTTCCAGACCTTAGTTTGACCTTAGGATAGGTCATTTTGTATACATAATTCAAGATAAATCTTTTTACATGAATTTGGTTGATTCAAAGACTAGTCCTGGACCTTATTCGACTAGTCCTAGACCTGGTTTGACCAGTCCAAGAAATTCCACGACCAGTCCTAAGTTATTGAAGATTTTCAGAATTTTTTGGTTATTCTTCGACCAGTCTTGGAGACTGTTCGACCGGTTGTAAGATGTCACGACTTATCCTTCGACCAGTCCTAGAACTATGACTCAAATTCCAGCAACCAAATCTAGTTGCCTACGACCAGTCCTGGGTCAGATACGACCAGTCGTAGGTGGTCTACGACCAGTCGTAGAACGGATTTTTCAGATTGCGCTTAAAATTTCAAAATGTCGTTGGTGCTACGACCAGTCTGTTGAGGGTCGAATATTTCATATCAGACCCCAGTTATTGCCTGAATATATGAACATAATACTGTTTAACGGCCTGTTGTAATCGTGTTTACATTGCAAGGTGGATTTATAAGCATGGACGAAAACAGGGTGCTAAAAGCATGGAATTAATGCTCAGAATTCACCAAGGCAAGGGATAGACTCCATGGGACCAAAATCAACGGATTTATACGCCAAGGATCCGAGAAGATCAAGCCGTTCATGTTAAAGAGGCCCGAAAATGATCCAGAATGCAAGATCACAGGGTTCCCGCCATCCGATTGACTCGAAACGTTATACATGGGATGTGGGCCATAAATTAATCGTACATATCAAATTTTAGCTATTGAAGATCTTGGGAAGTGGGCCAACGGACAGATCAACCCCTTAATTCATTAAGTGGGTCCCACATGCTATCTGGATATGCTTCAAAATTGTCCTTGACGGCTAGAATAATATGAGAAAAAGGATGGACGGTTCAGATTTCTGATAAGCATCATAGTGGGCCCTGCATATGCTGCATGTACATCATGTACACCGTATGTACGCCGTGCACCACGCCACCTTCCAATTTCAAGCCAGCGCCCGCCCGACTTTATTCAAAACGGCAGTTGCCGTTTTCGGCCTTCCGTGTAATGGACGGACTCTGTCCGTTTTTACGGACGTCAGTGGGCCCCATCCATGGACCGTCCGGCCAATCCGAACCATTCACCATGTAGATGGCTGTGAAAACTTCAAAACCATGTTGACCTTTCACATCCATGCGTGCACACGTGTGCGGTACAGAGGCCACAAAAGGACTGCCCTGCAATGTTTAAATCTGATCTTTTTGTGATTTCTTCTCTGGGACGCGTCAATGGACGTTCAAAACCACCCATTCTTGACTGAAATTTCATCCTGAATCCAATGGATGGGGTGGATTTTCCTGAAAATACCTATGTGGGGTCCACTGAGCCACGCAACGTTCAAAGTACGAAAGGTTTCACACATCCGCGAAAACCGACTTTGTCAAGCGGTTGTGGCCCACCATCCTTTATCATACGCAGATCTGAACCGTCTATCATGTAGAAGACCCAAAAAAGTCATAAGAGACGGTGTTTCTTTAGAAATTGAGCGAGAAAAGTGGCGATTTTTGAGGCACTGAACTTGGCTGTGAAAAAGCTTTCGCTGCGCTGCGACAACTCATCCACCACCCCTATCGTCTATAAAAGGAGCTTGAGATGTCTGTAGGAGGGATCCAGAATTGGAGGAGAGCCAAAGAGGAGAGAGAGAAGATATTAGAGTTTTGTTTTGTTTTCTTTTTCTTTTATTTTCTTTTATATATTTGTCTAAGGGATTGGGCCCATTCATGTGGGGCTAAACCTCTTAGCTAGGGGTAAGAGGTGAAGCTTGTGGCATGATGGGAATAACTCTATGCTTTGATTCATGTTTTTAATTGAACTTTCTTTTGATTTTGGTTTGATTTTAAGGAATGCGTTTAGTCTTTAAGGGTTTGTTGTGACTAACATTACAATAGATCTGCAACGGCTTGAGTATTTCCTTTTCATTATCATGATTATGTAGTTAAGAAGCCCTGTTGTTCACCATCGCCCCTTGGACATGGTTGGATGACGACACTCTTCTTGACACTCATACATCACTCAGATTGGCTACAGATTGGTTGAATTCTGTTGTTTGCTTTGTTCATGGGCATGGTTTTGTGATGGAATCCATTCTAATTTACACCCGTCTGACCTCTTGAAACTAGATCAAAAGAAGTTCAGATTGAGCTTTAGTGGTATATCTTCCAACTGGATGAAGATGGGACTTGAAGTCCAGTTGAGTTCATGAATCAAGCGTAGATCTCCCTGATCTCTACAAGTGGATCCTTGGCACCCTAGTTTCTTACCTTTAAATTTTACCACTTTTAGATTAATATTTTCACCATTACTCCTTCATATTCACCTGATTAGATTTCATCTTAGTCTAGTTCTAGTTCTGGTTATTTTTAGACTACGTACAGGTTTCAGTCCCTATGAATTCGACCTCGGTCTTACCGAGTTTATTATTACATCACAACCCTATACTTGGGGAGTGAACAAGTTTTTGGCGCCGTTGCCGGGGATTGACAGTTATGTTTTCTGAAATTAACTAGTTTTAGGATTAGTTTAAGATTAAGATTTTTCTAACTTTAGGTTTAGGTTCTTCTGATTTCTAGAAACTAACTGTTCACTCCCCAAGTATAGGGTTGTGATGTAGTAATAAACTCGGTAAGACCGAGGTCGAATCCACAGGGACTGGTCGTCACAATTCAAATTCACAATTCTCCTTAACTAATTCAATAAATAATGGAGCAATTTACTAACACAATTCTATGGAAAATAACTATTGAGAATAAGGAAGAAAATTCAATCAGAGAGAGAGCACTAGGACTTTCGAATCCACCCCTAATTATCCTAACCATTGTTTTATCTGTTAATTCACCTTAAATTAGATTGATCAACTTATCTAGAGAAAGCACAATCTGTGTCCTTAATCGGGCATACAGATTGTCTAATTCCTTCAAGCAATGCTATGAATAACATATCCCATGTCCAAATCGGGCATATGGAATATGCAGTTCAGTAAAGCACCCTGTTTCTTCCTCTACAGGAACCTGTTCATGATCAGATACAAGCACCTAGAATAAGCATCCAGACCACATCCATCCATAGACTCTGATCAAGTTCATAGATGGAGAAGTATAGAAATTAAAGCAATCAAGCACACTAGGGAAAGAAACAAATCAATCTTAATTAAAGTAAAATCAACATAGAACAAAGGGTATTCAAATTAGGGGTTTCATCTCAGCCCTAGCTGAGAGATTAGTTACCCATAAACTCCATTAAACAGATGGATAAATAAAAATAAAAATTCATAAAAGGAATTTCAAACCAATTTCTCTCTCTCTTCTTTCTTCTCTTTCTTCTCTTTCTTCTCTCCCTTGCTGTAGATCTGGAGCTCCTCCCTGGTTCTGAATTTCTGAATGCTTTTCCATGTATAAAAACTCCTCTTTTATAGCTGTTGGAAGGCTGGAGTAAGTGGCAGAGTTGTAGCAGGACACGGAATGGAAATTTTCGCAACCATGATCGGTGGGCCCCACAGAGGTATTTTCTGGAGAATCCACCCCGTCCATTGGATTCAGGACGAAATTTCAGTCAAGAATGGGTGGTTTTGAACATCCATTATCGCGGCCCAGAGAAGAAAACACGAAGAGATCAGTTTTGAACGTTGCAGGGTAGCCCTTTTGTGGCCTCTGTATCATGCACGTGTGTACGCATGGGAGTGGAATATCAGCATGGGTTTGTAGTGCTCGCAGCCGTCTACAAGATGGACGGATTGGATCGGCCGGAAAGGTGACGTGTGGGGCCCACAGCGCTTCGCAAAAACGGCCCAGCGGCGTCCGCTCGCTGACGCAGAAACGCGGACGCAGTTTCGCTGCGAAAATGGTGGGGCCCACTGTGATGTTTTGTTGGAAAATCCACTCCGTCCATTTGATTTGGCTCGGAAAACTACTCAGACCTGATCGGTTTTGGATCGAAATAGTGATAGCCCATGGTTTTCTCACCCGACCGTTCGTCTGGTGTTTGAACGATTGAAATCGAATACGTGCCTCTTCTCGGAAATTCTGACACCTAGGCCATGATAACAGCCTTCATTTAGTGCTGATAGACGGTTCGGATCGACGGTTTGATGGACGTGTGGGGCCCACAACCGAAACCCATCGTCGGCAGCGGAAGACGCTGGAGACGTTTTTTTGAAAAGCGAAGAAGAGGGTCGGTCAGCGCTTGCGCTGACCGATCCAGCCGTCCGGTGCACGGCTGACGGTCCTTGGCATGGTGTACATGCATCACATGTGGGGTCCACTATAATGCTCACGAGCAATCTGCACCGTCCATCCTTTTTCCCATATTAATTAACCCGTTAATAATTAGTTGCAGCCTTTTCAGATGTCAGGTGGACCCCCAAACTGGAGATTTAATGGGCTGATCTGTCCGTTGACCCACTTCCTGAGATCGTCAATAGATGGAATTTAATATGTACGGTTAATTTGCGGCCCCCATCATATGTATGAAGTTTTGAGTTGATCGGATGGCGGGAACCATGTGATCTTGCGTTCTGGACCCTTTTCGGGCCCCTTTGGTGTGAATGGCTTGATTTCCTCGGGTCCCTGGCATGTAAATTCTTCAATATTGGTCCTCTGAGGTTCATCTTGTGCTTCGGTGGCTTTGGATCATAAATCCATGCTTTTAATCCTCTTTTCAGTCCAACGCCTATTATTACATCCTGCACAAAAAATACAATTAAAATATGATGTTTAGGCATTATCATGTACGTAAAATAGGTAATGATCGGGGTCTGATATGCAATATTTGACCCTGATCACAACCCCCGACCAGCATTTTGCTAGTCCTGAGCAAAACATGCGAAAAATAATTTCGGAAATAAAAGACAATTCCTGTAAATTCAAGTGACTTGTGAACAGATAGTCGAGATGTGATCATTCTACGATTCATGCATGGTGAGTGAAATTTTCTCCTGGAATCAAGTTCACTGTAAATTTCATAAACAAGTTCAAACTATTAAACCATGAATTAGAATAATTCGAAAACATTGAGTGTCATGAGTGTATAGTGTCATCTCAGCTTTCAACCATTAAGAGGTTCAATTGTCAATTTCATGATATCATTGGTAATTAACGACGGAGCTCATGTCACCCAACACTGGAACCAACACTTTCCTTACAGATTAACCTTTCATTCTACCATTTTTTTTTATTTTTTATTTTTTATTTTTATTTTTGATTTTCTTTATGAATAGTATGCCAAGGAGGAGAATCAAATCTGCACCTATAGGGAGCAAACCTATGGTGAAAATTTGTCGCCTAAATCTTTTCTTATGTCAACTATGAGGAATCGAATCTTCATCTATAGGGAGCAAACCTATGATGACGATTATGCGACTTATTCTTTCAATTCTTCTTTATAGACTGATGCTAAAAATTTTGTTTTTTCAGGCTGGTTCCTTTCATGCTTAGTGATTACCATGTTATCAATTAATATCGAACTGAAAACTTAATGTGTAAACGAGATCTGATATGTGAAATCATGGCTCAATCAATGTTTACAACTTCTAATTGTGGATTAGCAATTCAAACTTAAGTGTGAAATCTACCAGACAACCGAATCCAAGAGTCATAAATTTCTCACATTCTGAATCTTTGAATTTCAAAATCACTACTATCCTTCAAAATCACTTTGAATTAAATAGAAATTCCAGAAAAAAATTTCACAATTTTTACTCAAGACCAAGAAAATACTGATTAGGTAACCTAATCTCCCACCCCCAACCTAAAATCTACATTGTCCTCAATGTAAAAGAAATAAGCATGCAGTGTACATGAGACAATGAAAAGGAAAGAGGAGTAGGGAAAGATAGTACCTGGATGGAGAATCAAGAAGCTCTCAAAAATATCAGCGTAAAAGCGAGTCAGCACAAGAGAGAAATCAGTAAAATAAAAGATCCTACCTATACCACTTTCGCAGGTGCTCTCGATTGCATTTAGCATATGCAACAAGCCTTTAAACCCCTAGGTTACCCCTAGTGGACGAGTTGTAGTCTCGTGAGGGTTTGCAGTAATGTTACCCATAAACATTGAACTAACTAAAAAAAAACGAAATAGAATGAAATGCTGGGTTGCCTCCCAGGAGCGCTAAGTTTAACGTCTTCAGCCAGACAAAAACGGACCATGAATTCATTAATCTTTAAGACCAGGGTCCGCCAAAGAACTTACCTCAACACGTGGTTAACCAATCCCAGACAAGTGATGTAAGTTCCCTTGAGCTGAGCTATCTGAAATGAGGTAACTGACACTATTATCAAACAGTTTAAGGACTTCTGCTCGAACAACTTCCTCCATGTTAGGATCATGCTTCCTTTGTATTTTACGTGACATTTCCACAGCATGATCCTTACATACAGTGGGGCACACTCCTTGCATTTCTGCTATCTTCCGTTCAATTGATACCTTATATGTTCAAAGAACATTAAGCAACCTATTCTCTTTTGCCTTCTCAGAGTTAGAAGCTGTGCTGTCAGGAAGAGTCTCAGAGGGATGAAGAGGTTCCACTTTCGCTCTCCATCTTTCAGTCTCCAATACCGGAGTAGAGTCGAGCAGTGCATTGACTTCGTGGATGGGACTATCTATGTCAAAATCCGTGCCATGTTGTGCTAAGCAAGTCTCAAGTGGATCTTCAAAAGATTTCCGGAAGGAGTCCTGCACTAGACTCTCGATCATGTCCACTTCAAATATGTCGTCCAAATCCGCGGGTTGTTGTCCTGCATTAAAAACATTCAGTTTAATATTCATGTTACCAAATGACAACTTCATAATTCCATTCCTGCAATTTATAATAGCATTAGATGTGGCCAAAAATGGACGACCCAAAATGACTGGGATCTGACTATGAGGATTCTGAACAGGCTGAGTATCTATAACTATGAAATCCACTGGAAAATAAAATTTGTCAACCTGGATTAGCACATCTTCAATAACACCCCGGGGCACTTTGACAGATCTATCAGCTAGCTGTAACGTTATTTTAGTCGGTTTCAACTCACCAAGTCCTAGCTGCTCATAAACCGAATATGGTAACAAATTGACGCTCGCCCCTAAATCAAGTAATGCCTTCCCGATTTTATGATCTCCTATACCACAAGAGATGGTAGGAGCTCCTGGATCCCTAAATTTAGGAGGGGTGTTATGTTGAATCATGGAGCTGAGCTGCTCTGCAAGGAAGACTTTCTTATGAACATTCTGCTTACGCTTTTGAGTGCATAAATCTTTAAGAAACTTAGCGTAAGCAGGGACTTGCTTGATAGCGTCAAGCAACGGGATGTTGACTTGCACTTTTTTAAACACGTCCAGGATTTCATCAAAGTTGTTTCTTTTCTTCATTGGTGCCAGACGTTGAGGAAAAGGTGCTTTGGGCACGTAAGGTGGCACGTCAGCGGCTCTTGGAGAGTCAGAGAGTTTGTGGACTTTGGATGCATTGGTGTGTCTCTCTGCTTCACCTTGATTTGATTCATCCCTAGGTATCTCTATTTTGTTGTCAACCTGTTTGCCTGACCTAAGGGTAATGATCGATTTGGCTTGCTCATGGTATTGCCCTTGGTTGGAATTAGAGCCAATCTCATACTGTCCCTTTGGATTAGCCACAGGTTGGCCAGGGAACTTACCCTTCTCTCTCTCACTCAATGTGGCAGCTAGTTGACCCATTTGTACTTCCAGCTTGGCAATGGATTGTGCATTTGCATGTAAGCTTTGCTGGTTAGCTAGTAAGGTTTGTTGGGTGTCTTTTTGGAATTGGAGAGAACTCTGCATAAAAAGATGGAGTGTATCCTCAAGAGATGGTTTCCTTGATTGTGCAGGCAGTTGTTGATATTGTGGAAACTGCTGAGGTTGCATAGGAGGATTTCCAGATGGTCCTCCTTGTTACGGTACTTTTGCCCAAGAAAAATTTGGATGTCTAGCCCACCCTGGGTTGTATGTGTTCGAGTAAGGATCATTCCCAGGTTTCTGAAAGGTGTTCAAAGCATGAACTTGTTCAGAGAGGAATTCTGGAAATGTTGTACCAGATGGGCAAGATTGCGTAGGATGGGAAGGACTAGAACATATGGCACAAGCCTCGGCTTGAGTTGTTTGTGGAGGTCCATTATGCAACATCAGAGCATCAACCTTCTTTGTCAGGCCATCAATCTTGGCATGGAGATCTGATGTGACTCCTATCTCATATATGCCACCTCTCTTTTATGGTTGGGAATTTCTTTCACCTCTATCTGAATAGTCCCATTGCTGGGAGTTGTCACACAAGGTTTCAAAGAATTTCCACGCTTCGGTATCGCTCTTGGTCATGAAGGACCCTCCACTGGTGGCATCAACCATGAGACGGTTCTGGGGTGTCAGACCGTCATAAAAGTATTGTACTTGTTGCCACTTCTCAAAACCGTGGTGTGGACATTTAAGAAGCAAGTCCTTCCATCTTTCCCAGCATTCATGAAAGTGCTCTCCCTCTTTTTGTGTGAAATTAGTGATTTCTCTACGGAGAGCATTAGTTTTGTGAACAGGGAAGAACTTGTTTAAGAACTTCCTAGACAATTGGTCCTATGTAGTGATAGACCCAACTTCTAGAGATTTCAACCATGCTTTCGCCTTATCCTTCAAAGAAAAAGGAAACAGGCGTAGGCGGATCGAATCGTCTGAGAAGTTTTGGAATTTAAAGGTGGAGCAAATGTCTAGGAATTCTTTCACATGATGATATGGGTCCTCCTTGTCTAACCCATAAAAGGAAGGCAACAACTGTATACCCCAGTCTTGAGTTCAAAGTGTGCTGCTGTGGTGGTGGGCAACACTATGCATGAAGGCGCATTGAATTGGACAGGAGCTGAATAATCTCTAAGAGTTTTAGTTCCATTCTCTTCTGCCATTTCAACTGGGATGTCTTTCAATCTTCTATGGAATGTTCTTTCTATTTCAGGATCACAAGATGTTAGTTCTATATCTAGAGATCTACGTCCTAGCATAAACTAAGTAACAACCTAAGAGAAAGAAAAAACTAGAACTAGAAACAAGTCAAAACTATGTAAGTAAGAATGGGAAGAAAGAACCCGGAAAAGGAGATGATTGATGTCAGAAGATTTAAGAAGCTCCTCCTCACTTAGTAGCTTCCTTCCTTAATTCCTGAAAATAGAAACAAAAACAAATCAAGTTTCCTAAAATAATGATAGAAAAATCCTAAGCAACGGTTAATTTCTAAAAAAAAAAAAAAAAAAAAAAAAGAAAAAAGAAAGTTTCTAAAAACAAAAACCAAGTAAGTTTCTAAAAAGGAAAAAGAAATTTCTAAAACTAGAAAGTTACTTAAGAGAACAATCTAAATCCAAAAAAATAAAAAAATTCAAAAGAAATTCTAGAATTAGAAAAGTTCTAAAAAGTAGAAACCTAATTCTAAAAATAAAGAATAAAAAATTAAAAAAGTAAAGAATTTAGAAAGGGATTACCAAATTAGAAGTTTATCTCAGGACCCTACAAAACAGGAAATAGGTTAATTTCTAAAATAAAAAAAAAAGAACTCTAAGTTAGTAAAATCCTAAGCTATGAATTATGATAAGAGAGAATCCTAAATTCAATTTGGACTGAAACAGTCCCCGGCAACGACGCCAAAAACTTGTTCACTCCCCAAGTATAGGGTTGTGATGTAGTAATAAACTCGGTAAGACCGAGGTCGAATCCACAGGGACTGGTCGTCACAATTCAAATTCACAATTCTCCTTAACTAATTCAACAAATAATGGAGCAATTTACTAACACAATTCTATGAAAATAACTATTGAGAATAAGGAAGAAAATTCAATCAGAGAGAGAGCACTAGGACTTTCGAATCCACCCCTAATTATCCTAACCATTGTTTTGTCTGTTAATTCACCTTAAATTAGATTGATCAACTTATCTAGAGAAAGCACAATCTGTGTCCTTAATCGGGCATACAGATTGTCTAATTCCTTCAAGCAATGCTATGAATAACATATCCCATGTCCAAATCGGGCATATGGAATATGCAGTTCAGTAAAGCACCCTGTTTCTTCCTCTACAGGAACCTGTTCATGATCAGATACAAGCACCTAGAATAAGCATCCAGACCACATCCATCCATAGACTCTGATCAAGTTCATAGATGGAGAAGTATAGAAATTAAAGCAATCAAGCACACTAGGGAAAGAAACAAATCAATCTTAATTAAAGTAAAATCAACATAGAACAAAGGGTATTCAAATTAGGGGTTTCATCTCAGCCCTAGCTGAGAGATTAGTTACCCATAAACTCCATTAAACAGATGGATAAATAAAAATAAAAATTCATAAAAGGAATTTCAAACCAATTTCTCTCTCTCTTCTTTCTTCTCTTTTCTCTCTTCTTCTCTCCCTTGCTGTAGATCTGGAGCTCCTCCCTGGTTCTGAATTTCTGAATGCTTTTCCATGTATAAAAATTCCTCTTTTATAGCTGTTGGAAGGCTGGAGTAAGTGGCAGAGTTGTAGCAGGACACGGAATGGAAATTTTCGCAACCATGATCGGTGGGCCCCACAGAGGTATTTTCTGGAGAATCCACCACGTCCATTGGATTCAGGACAAAATTTCAGTCAAGAATGGGTGGTTTTGAACATCCATTATCGCGGCCCAGAGAAGAAAACAGGAAGAGATCAGTTTTGAACGTTGCAGGGTAGCCCTTTTGTGGCCTCTGTATCATGCACGTGTGTACGCATGGGAGTGGAATATCAGCATGGGTTTGTAGTGCTCGCAGCCGCGTCTACAAGATGGACGGATTGGATCGGCCGGAAAGGTGACGTGTGGGGCCCACAGCGCTTCGCAAAAACGGCCCAGCGGCGTCCGCTCGCTGACGCAGAAACGCGGACGCAGTTTCGCTGCGAAAATGGTGGGGCCCACTGTGATGTTTTGTTGGAAAATCCACTCCGTCCATTTGATTTGGCTCGGAAAACTACTCAGACCTGATCGGTTTTGGATCGAAATAGTGATAGCCCATGGTTTTCTCACCCGACCGTTCGTCTGGTGTTTGAACGATTGAAATCGAATACGTGCCTCTTCTCGAAATTCTGACACCTAGGCCATGATAACAGCCTTCATTTAGTGCTGATAGACGGTTCGGATCGGCGGTTTGATGGACGTGTGGGGCCCACAACCGAAACCCATCGTCGGCAGCGGAAGACGCTGGAGACGTTTTTTGAAAAGCGAAGAAGAGGGTCGGTCAGCGCTTGCGCTGACCGACCCAGCCGTCCGGTGCACGGCTGACGGTCCTTGGCATGGTGTACATGCATCACATGTGGGGTCCACTATAATGCTCACGAGCAATCTGCACCGTCCATCCTTTTTCCCATATTAATTAACCCGTTAATAATTAGTTGCAGCCTTTTCAGATGTCAGGTGGACCCCCAAACTGGAGATTTAATGGGCTGATCTGTCCGTTGACCCACTTCCTGAGATCGTCAATAGATGGAATTTAATATGTACGGTTAATTTGCGGCCCCCATCATATGTATGAAGTTTTGAGTTGATCGGATGGCGGGAACCATGTGATCTTGCGTTCTGGACCCTTTTCGGGCCCCTTTGGTGTGAATGGCTTGATTTCCTCGGGTCGCTGGCATGTAAATTCTTCAATATTGGTCCTCTGAGGTTCATCTTGTGCTTCGGTGGCTTTGGATCATTAAATCCATGCTTTTAATCCTCTTTTCAGTCCAACGCCTATTATTACATCCTGCAACAAAAATACAATTAAAATATGATGTTTAGGCATTATCATGTACGTAAAATAGGTAATGATCGGGGTCTGATATGCAATATTTGACCCTGATCACTAACTTGTTTTCCTGTTTTGTAGGATCCTGACAAACTTCTAATTTGGTAATCCCTTTCTAATTCCTCTACTTTTTCTATTTTTAGAAGTAAGATTTGAGTTTTAGAAATTTTCTAATTCTAGTATTTTTCTATTTTTAGGAACTAGTTTATTTTTAGAAACTTTCCTCTTTTGTTTTTAGAAACTAGGTTAGTTATTTTCCTTTTTAGAAACTCTTTCTAATTTTAGAAACTAACTCATCTTTCCTTTATTTTATTTTTAGAAACTTTCCTTTTTAGGAACTAGTTTATTTTTTTTAAAAAAATCTTTTTAATTTTAGGTTTTGATTTTGTATTTTAGAAACTTTCTTATTCTAGGTATTCTTTTTAGAAACTAACTTAGCTTCTAGGTTTAGGGAACTTTCCTTTTTAAGAAACTAACTTTCTATTTCAATTGTAGGAACTTTCTACTTTAGACTTTCTATTTTAGAAACTAATATATTTTGTTTTCTTTTACAGGATCTTAACATAGGAACTTCTATTTGGTACCTTCCTTCTAACTTCCCCTCCTCTTACTTTCCATACTGCTGTAGGATCTTTTCTTTTGTTTTTCTTAGGATTAGATTCAGAGTTCAGGTTTCACCATGTATATGCATGAGTGGGAACGTCAATATGCTGAGATAACATTTGAGCATGCGAAAAAGTGTGAAGGGATGTATGATGATTATGATATAAATCAACCTATGTCTCAGAATTTTCCTGAAACAATCATCGAGAACCGACCAGAGTATAACGCTCCATCGGTTAAGAAGTCCTTACGCGATCATATACGGGAGAACAATTCCACCCCACGGACAGTACGTGAGTGTTGGGGTTATCATAACTATGGGAGTGAGAATTATTATCACCCATCTGAGAAAAAGAAAACAATGCGTGATTATATTATGAGTGATAATAAGTATTACCAACCATTAGATTGTCCCACCTATGATCCGTATGACTATGGAAACATCAATGTCAGGAAGCTGAACCAGCTATATATCATAGTGATAATTCTCTTGGGTCCTCTACCTTTGAGACCCAATTAGAAACAATCCAAGAGGATTCACTTCAGAAGCTCATGAAAGCACAAGAGCAGTTCAATCAACTTGTCATACAATCATGTGAATTGCTCACAGACTCAATTCCAATCATTCAGTCAGAACTTATGGAGAAGGAAGAGGCTAGGTTATCCCAGCCTCATCCTAATCTAAAAGCAGAATGTGAAGAAAGTGATCATAACTCGCTTGTGTCAGAAACTGAAATTACGAATGAGGAATTGGATTCCATTAATGAGCAGATGGTTCAATTTTCCGATGAGTCGATCTCGATGACTGTCCAAAGGAATGATCAAGAGACGTGGGTGTCTTTCAAATATAATGATAGTGACATACTTCACTCACATGACACACATGATTTCACTGATGAGGTAGAGGTTAGTTTATTCGAACCTCAACTCAATCTAGGAATAGAATATGAGGAATGTGATCCCATCCCAAGTGCACACTGCATGGAACTGGTCGATGATGAGTACTGGGATTCAATCTCAAGTGTGGCCCCTGCCAATGATCACGAGGTTCAGAAAGTTGTCAACCATAATGATCTACTCCACCTGCCTGACATAACTGATTTGAATGTGGAGAATGAACCATTTTCAACTAACCCTTCCAACTCTTGTGATGCATGTTTGGACCACTGCCCTGAGTTGAATGATGATATGATTCGGGCGATGGACGATTTGCTTGATATAACTCTGGAATTTGAAACTACCCAGTTAAGGCTACAATCTGAACTACACACTTTAGACGATTCAATGCCTCCACTGAGAAGCTTCAATGACCAGAGTCTTCACATCAATTCTTCACCTATTGATTCTCCATCTGTCTGTGAAGGGCAAGAGCAAGCGAGCATGCATCCATCTACTTCAAAAGATGATGGAATCCTTAGGCTCATCATCACAGATTTTGATGCAGGAGACGAGTCACTCCCAGCTGATTTTCCCACATCTTTGAACTCATGCTTGGCACACCTTGTAGATTCCAACGACCTCATGATACAAGAAAAGGTGGATTCCTTGCATGACACTACCTCGGTGGTTGTCACGGACCAAGCGCACCCTTAATCTGAAGCCCCTTCTTCTCCAGACCCTGAATGTTTACCACTAAAGGAAGAGGAGCTAAAAATTTAACCGAAGTCTGGAACTTCGGAATGCATTGAGACTACATTACTTCCTAAAATTTTTTCTGAATTTTATCTACCTGTAGTCTCTGATTCACCATGGGATACTAACTTTGAGACTTTTTCTGACACAGGTGAATCATATATACTTTAGATACCTCAAGCGAATCAACGACAAATTTTTTCTAAGGTACATAGGTTTCTCAGGAACTCCATGCTCCAGGGCATCCAAGCCTATTGCAAAAAGGGCTTTTGGATGATCCTGTTGAGGAACTTACTGAGAAACTTATCAAGATATTGGCCGGAGGAGGAATCTTACGGCACGATTGATTGAGTAGTTTTTCCCTTCTTTCATAAGACTAGGGTAGTTTGCTTTATGTTGTTCTAGGATAGACGGTTTTATGCCGTTATCTTAGTTTACTTGATACGTTGCCATTAGGTTCGTTTGTTTTTGTGTTTTTCACTCTCGTACTGACATGCTCTTACACTGCGATCTTTGGAAAAAGCCTCTTGAGTCCCTCGTCCAGGTACTATATTTCCATCACTTATCTTTCAATTTCATTGTCTCATGTGCATTGCATGCTCGTATTTTTTACATTGAGGACAAAGTAGATTTTAGGTTGGGGGTGAGAGATTATGTAACCTAATTAGTGTTTTCTTGGTCTTGAGCAAAAATTGTGAAAAATTTTCAATTTTTCTGAAGTTTCTTGTGAATTCGAAGTGATTTTGATGGCCATCTATGATACTTAGAATTTTAAGATAAGTGATGTTGGTAATTTATGACTATTGGATTCCGTTAATTGTTAAATTTCACAGTTAAGTTCGAACTGTTAATCCATGATTTTACATGATATATCTCGCTTGCACATTAAGGTTTCAGTTCGATATTGAATTATAACTTGGTAATCACTAAGCATGTAAGGAACCGGCCTGGAAAATTTGTCTGTCATGATCAATTGAAGAAAAAGAAAATACATATATAAAAAAAAAAACAAAAACAGATACCTTTGGAAAGGGTTGGGCGAATAATCTTCACCATAGGTTTGCTCCCTATAGGTGTAGATTCAATTCCCCATGGGTGATATGTGAAAAGGGTCGGGTGTACGGTCTTCACTATAGGTTTGCTCCCTATAGGTGAGGATTTGATTCCCCTCCTTAGAGTTGCTTTTGATGAAAAAATAAAAACTGGAATAAGGATAAACGATCTGTAAGGCAAGTTCTAGTTTACGTTTTGGTTGTCCTGAATGCTCATTCAATCATCAATGTATCATGAAAATTGACAATTGGATCTCTTAATGATGGTAAGCCGAGATTACACTATACACTCATGGAATTCAATGTTTAGAATTTTTCTGATTGATGGATTAATATGTTGAACTTGACTTTGAAGTTTACTGTACGCTTGAGGCTAGGAGAAAATAATGCCCAACATTCATGATTCTTAGAATTCTTGTATCTGGATTATCTTGCAAAATTCACTAGAATTCGTATAAATTGTCCTGTAATTCTCAACTTATTTTTCGCATACTTTGCTCGAGACTAGCAAAATGCTGGTTGGAGATTGTGTTGAGGGTCGAATATTGCATATCAGACCCCAGTTATTGCCTGAATATATGAACATAATACTGTTTAACGGCTTTGAATGTGTTGTGTAATTGCAAGGTGGATTTATAAGCGTGGACGAAAACAGGGTGCTAAAAGCATGAAATTAATGCTCAGAATTCACCAAGGCAAGGGACAGACTCCATGGGACCAAAATCAACGAATTTATACGCCAGGGATCCGAGAAGATCAAGCCGTTCATGTTAAAGAGGCCCGAAAATGATCCAGAATGCAAGATCACAGGGTTCCCGCCATTCGATTGACTCGAAACGTTATACATGGGATGTGGACCATAAAGTAACCGTACATATCAAATTTCAGCTATTGAAGATCTCGGGAAGTGGGCCAACGGATAGATCATCCCCTTAATTCATTAAGTGGGGCCCACATGCTATCTGGATATGATTCAAAATTGTCTTTGACGGCTAGAATAATATGAGAAAAAGGATGGACGGTTCAGATTTCTGATAAGCATCATAGTGGGCCCTGCATATGCTGTATGTACATCATGTACACCGTATGTACGCCGTGCACCACGCCACCTTCCAATTTCAAGCCAGCGCCCGCCCGACTTTATTCAAAACGGCAGTTGCCGTTTTCGGCCTTCCGTGTAACGGACGGACTCTGTCCGTTTTTACGGACGTCAGTGGGCCCCATCCATGGCCCGTCCGGCCAATCCCAACCATTCACCATGTAGACGGCCGTGAAAACTTCAAAACCATGCTGACCTTTCACATCCATGCGTGCACACGTGTGTGGTACAGAGGCCACAAAAGGACTGCCCTGCAACGTTTAAATCTGATCTTTTTGTGATTTCTTCTCTGGGACGCGTCAATGGACGTTCAAAACCACCCATTCTTGACTGAAATTTCATCCTGAATCCAATGGACGGGGTGGATTTTCCAAAAATACCTATGTGGGGTCCACTGAGCCACGCAGCGTTCAAAGTACGAAAGGTTTCACACATCCGCGAAAATCGACTTTGTCAGGCGGTTGTGGCCCACCATCCTTTATCATACGGCAGATCTGAACCGTCTATCATATAAAGGACCCAAAAAAGTCATAAGAGACGGTGTTTCTTTAGAATTTGAGTAAGAAAAGTGGCGATTTTTGAGGCACCAAACTTGGCTGCGAAAAAGCTTTCGCTGCGCGTGCGAAACTGCTGCGACAGCTCATCCACCACCCCTGTCGTCTATAAAAGGAGCTTAAGATGTCTGTAGGAGGGATCCAGAGCTGGAGGAGAGCCAAAGAGGAGAGAGAGAAGATATTAGAGTTTTGTTTTGTTTTCTTTTTCTTTTATTTTCTTTTATATATTTGTCTAAGGGATTGGGCCCATTCATGTGGGGCTAAACCTCTTAGCTAGGGCTAAGAGGTGAAGCTTGTGGCATGATGGGAATAACTCTATGCTTTGATTCATGTTTCGAAGGGTTCCTAAGACCAGTCGTAGACGCGATCTTTTCATTTATAAATTGAACACGAATTTCAGAGTTTTTCATCGATTAATTTAAGAAAAGTCAAGCCTCCACTCTGAGATAAGTTGTGTTCATTTTAAGCTAATTTGTTCATATTTAATATTCTTTTTGTTAGCTTTCCTTATTTGATTTTATTCCTATATTCCAATCTTATTTGAAAAGAGGAATTGTTGTATTCCTTCTTCTTGGAATCAAAATCAAATAGAGCTATGCCCAATTTGGTTTAATTTAAAATCAATTAGAACCCATAACCATTTATTAAGTAAGTATTGGACATTGAACATTGATTCGAATTTCTACTCTGATTGGTTCTACCGGGCTGCTACAAAAGGAGTAATCCAGGTATTTTACATTTATTGTAAATTCATTACTTTGGTTTTGTTTGAGATTCGCCAGAAAAATCTCATTTTGTTGGTTATCTGAGGAGAGCCAGAAAACTCAGAAAGTGTGGGTTTTTGGATTGTGTAAGCCCAAGTTAAAAAGACACAATTGTGAAGGTTTTAGGTGAACCTGTAAAAACCTGTTTGATAGTGAATGCTGATATCCCCTGTGTGAGGATATTAGGAGTGGAGTAACAAGCTATGTGGCTATTGTTTAACAGTTGGTGAACACACAGGCGAACCACTATATATCGGTGTGTTTTGTGATTTGAATGTTCTTTTAATTTCTATATCTTTAATCATTCAGATATGTGGAATGTTTATGTGGATGTGAATGTTGTAATATTTATATTTCGAGCTAAGTGGGGAATGTTGTAATAGTTTAGAATTTATTTCTTGCTATTTCCTTTCAGTTGGAGTTTTGATATTCAATTTGTTCTAGTAAGGTTGTCCTACCATAAACCCTTGGTTTTTATGGTGCAAAGGTTGTCCTTAGAACAACATTAGTATCAAGTTCTTTATTTTGCGGTTGCTCTACATTCCTGTATTGTGGTTTGTTTTCTTTATTGTGTTGGCTATCATATTTCTTATTTTTCGCTGTTAAATTTTAATTTGTAACAGTCCTATTCACCCCCCCTCTAGGACATATAGCTTGGCCTTTTCAAGGTTAAGTTCGCTATCGTAGCAGTCAACTACTTCACCAAATAGGCAGAGGTCGAACCCGTTGTAAAAATTATAGAACAGAAGATGATTGATTTCGTTTGGAAAAACATCATCTGCCGGTTCGGGATCCAACACACCATTGTATCTGATAACGGTAGGCAGTTCGACAAGGACAAGTTCCGATGCATGTGCCAGGGGCTCGGCATCACAAATGCATATTCTTCGTCCCGACACCCACAGTCCAATGGATAGGTGGAAACGGTCAACAAGGTTATCAAACATTATCTCAAAATGAAGTTGGAAAAAGCGAAAGGCAGTTGGGCCGAGGAGCTCCCATTCGTCCTCTGGGCCTAAAGGACCACAGCGCAGTCCTCAACTGGAGAAACTCTATTCTCACTTTCCTACGGCTCGGAGGCAATGATGCTAGTTGAAATTGGTCTCCCTACTGCTCGAGTAAGGAATTTCAAGAAAACCAGAATTTCGAGCAGATTGCGGCTAACCTGGACCTGCTTGAAGAAGCCAAAGATATCTCAAGACTCCGAGTCGCCGCTTGGCATCAACAGGTGGCGCGATTCTATAATTCTAAAGTCAAAGTCAGGCAGTTCTGTCCAGGGGACTTAGTCTTTCGCTGGGTCTTCCAGAACATCGCGGAGTCGGGGGCTGGGACACTCGGGCCTAACTGGGAACATCCTTACCGTGTGGTCCAATCAACTAAACCAGGCTCCTACCACTTAGAAGATCTCGGGGGCCGCCACCTCCCCCACCGCTTCAATACATGCATCGAAGCTACAGTTGTAAAACTTGTTGGCTTCGGCTGCCCTCTCCTACGAGGCCTTGAAGGCGTCCACTACAGTAGCCACCGCTACGGCCAAGGAGGCCTCGTCCTCGGCTCGCTGAGCCTCCTTTGCCCTTGAGATGGCTCGACTTTGCTCTTCTATGGCCTCGACTCTGGTCCACTCCAGGACTTCCCCCAACCGAGCATTCTCCTTAGCAAGTGAGTCCGCGTGGGCCCTGGCCCGAGTTAGCTCAGAAGCAGTAGCACCGCAACTGGCTTCAAGATTACTCACGACACCCCGTAGTTGAAGCTCTCGAGCCATCCCGTCCTCTAGCTGCCGGCACAGCTCGCCCTGCTCTAACCGGAGGAAGGTAGCCTCATCCCATAAAACTCCTGTCTCGTTTTTTAAGGCTTCCACTTCAGCATCTACCTTCCGACGGTCCTGCACTCTCTCTCAAGCCAAGAGGAGCCTCGGAACGGACTAAACAAGAACAAAAGAATGAACATGCAAATATAAAGGGAAATAGAAATCAAGGAATAAGTGGCATAATGGGAAATACATTGTAAAAGACGGAAGCTAGGTCGTTCAAGAAAGAATCATCCGGTTTAGTGAGAAGGCTGGATATCTCCTCCTCCGGGGCATGTTTGGCAGCCCATTGAGCGAGACAAGACATATAGTAGCCCTACTCGAACCTTCCTCCGCTCATCCCCACTCGGGCCGACCTCGCCATTTCCCCGGCCCCGATCCTGCTGCCTGCCGAGGCTTGAGCTTTGGCCTTGGGATCATTCCCAACGTCGGGAGAAGCAAGCATGCGTCAGCCATCCGAACGGCTTCATCCTATTCGGAAGATGAAGGGGCGGCAATGCAGGGCTCAGGGGCTGCGGGAGGAGGCCCTACAGGAGGGGGAGCCGGAGCAGTGATGGCAGTGGCCTGAGCCACGACAGGCACTGCAGCCGGAGCTGTAGTAACAGAAATTGGAACTGCAGCCGAAGCTGCAGTGAGAAAAGCAACAGAAACTGGAGCGGCCTGCCTCCTCCGAACAGTGGTTTTCGTCCAGGGCTCGACCCTCAACATCTCCTCAACCATCGGGGCGACTTTCCTCTTCCGAGAACCAGATGCCTCAGCCATGCCTGTGTAAGAAATATCGGATCAGCAACCAAGTTAAGAATTTCAATCCCTCTAAAAGTGTGGGAGAAATACTTACTAAAGGAGGTGGGGAGCGGCTTGGATCTGCATAGCCCGGACCAATGGAGATTGGCAGCAAAGATCAGATCTAACCAGGAGCGAAATTCTCTCGATCGCGCCTTAGCCTTAGCGACCTAGTTCTTCTGGTCCGAGGTGAGAAGGGGCAAACCTCTTGGAAAATCTAAAAGGAGAAAAGAAAAAGCTCAGTCTGACTGTGATAGGAGGAAGAAGGATATAGAAGAAGAATGTACAAGGTTCAACTTGGAGTTGTGAATCGGGTGGGGACTCAAGTCGTCAAGCTCCCAAGCTCCGCTGTTGGCGCCTCCCATTCGCCCGAAGCCCAGAACCATTTATTTTTCTAGTCCTTATTAGAGGACGGAAAATTCATAACCAGTCCCGACCCTTTGTTGCCTTGGGTCGCGAGTAGTATCATGACTCTTGCCTATCATGCTTAACCAGGTACAGGCTTACTAACTCCTCTGGTGTCAGCTCGGGGTTACCAACTTGACGATAGATGATGAAGGAAGAGATGAGAACCCTCCAAGCATTGGGGGAAAATTGACCAGGAGCTAGTCCCGAGTAAGCAGTCAGGGCACGGACGAAAGAGTGCATGGGGAGTCAGAGTCTGCATTACAGCGCGCAGAGAAAAATGGTGACTTACCCTTTAGCCGGCGCGCCAGCAGTGTCTAGAGGCTAGGGTGCCCTTATCTGTACGGAGTCCGAGATCTCAAACTCTGAGCAGATCCATTCCATCTGAGACTCCATCAACACGGAGCCTCCCGGGACAGTCTCCGAGGCCCGCTCACTCGCGGGCATCTCGGTGGCCTCTGTAGCTGGGGCTTGAGGGGCTCGGGCAGCTTTCTTCTTGCCAACCCAGTGAGTCTGAGCCCCCACCTCCTTCTGTCTTCGGGGCGGAGGGTGTAGGAGCACGACTTCTGATCCCCCTCTCCCGCCATCAGAGCTCCCCGGATCGGAGTCATCATAAAAATCCTGGAACGTCTCCAGTTTAGACGACATTCTGAAGGGAAGAGAACTAGAGAAAAAAAGACTCACCGGACGATCACCGGGAATCGCCTCTACCATGAAATCCTTGATCGGTCAGAATCGCCTGCCAGAAACTTCAATATTGACCAGAATCGTCTTAGTCGAAATTGCCTCCTCCGATATCCACTCAAATACAGAATGCAAGGGTAGAGAAAGTGCTTCCAGAGGGACCTTATATAGGCCATGCGGAATCTTCGCATTAATGGTGAGGAATGATGGCCGCAGCCGAATCGGTGCGAGCCGACTTCGGATCACACGTGGCCACACGATACTGGTTCAGGCTCTGTCAAGGCGGTACGTCTCTGCCATTGAGAGGCGTGCTCCGGGTAGACAAAGCAACGCCCAGGCAGGGGAAGCATCTCTCGAATGCTTCTCAGAACATACGTGGCAGTCAGCCATAGGTTGAACGACAATTCAAAATCTTAACCGTCGTCACGCGTCAGCCAGAGATTAACCCAATGATGAGAAGACCCGAGGGTGTGTTTCTTCGACACAAGTCATAATGACAAAAGCATGCGAGAAGGGCGTGACAACGGAAACCATTGAAACCATTGCTCTTCTTTACATGTTTACTCTCCGAGCATATCTCCGAACTTGAAGAGTAGGGGGCTTCTGTTATAGGAAGATCCGAGCCCCTTATAATCCCGAGAACTGACACATGCTTAATCCGATCGGACCAACCGGGGTATCCGGATGAATGAACACTACCGAGGAGAAGTAAGACCTCCAGCATAC
>JAJHSJ010000001.1:85235995-85283131 GCA_021015155.1 Magnolia officinalis
AGCCGAGTCAATCCGAGCTGACTCGAGCCAAGTCGAGCGAGTTTTTCGAGCTAGCTCGACTCGTGAACAGCCCTAATCATGACAGTCTATAAAGCGAAAGTGATCCGGACCGTTGAGACCTTAAATCCGTGTATCTCGCAGTTCTGAATGACTTATTCAGCCTACCATTTATGATTTTGGGTAGGACGAGCTACTTTAGCCACCCAACCTTATAATGCTAAGTTGCCCACGCCGAATTTGCGAAATAGCATTAGATTGACAGTCGGAGTCTCATTTTATTTTCGTTTTTTCTATTTATAGTAAGTTTTAATTTGAGTATAACCCTTCATCCGTTGGGCTTCAGGAGTTGCGCCCAACATGAAAAGTGCTTAGAATAATTAGGAGAATAGCTTGGTTCGGCCAAATAGGACACTTATTATTTTGGCAGAAAACCATGCGCCTAGTACATCATGACAGTCTATAAATAGTATTTACTATTTATAGTAGGTCATGAATTCTATGAGTTTTTAATTGTAGTTTAATTTCGAAACTTCTCTCATTGTTTAATATCCATATTTAAAGGATGTGAACTTGTTTATTTTCATTCATCAATCAATTACGAATTTTATAGAATTATTTTTCTATTTTCCTTGCTTTTTCTCGTGGATTCGAGAAGACTCGTTGAGGAGTCCAGCTTTTAGGAAGACGTGATCAACCTCATCACATTCTCCCTGCGTCACTTGGATAAACTAATCTGACCATGACTCAGTTGGAACTCAGTTAATTCAACTCGCAAAACTCAGTAAAAGCCTAAGGAAATGATAAAACTCAACCCAATTGAGTACCTCAGAAAAACTCGACTGAGTTTCTGCATTGACTCAACTTGGTGTGGACCCGTGTTGAGTTTTCATGTTTTTAAAATATGAGTACTTCCAAGGAAGGGATATACGATGATTCCCAAGACGAGGGACCCAATAGGGCCACTCATTAGTGGAGGCCACATGAACATGTCCCAGCCTAAGGGAAATTCACGAGGTACCTAATGAATGGCCAGATCTTACACAAGTGTAAGACGTCCAGTGCCGCAAATCGACTCCGCAATCTATGATGGTTTTATGGTAATTGTGACGGTTGAGTTTGGTAAAGATATTGATCAGATACGGTTGCCGTATACAGTCTTCTCTTCACGCCAATGTGTCATTGTTTTATCCGTACAAAAGATGGTCAACAACAAAATGATGATCTTGTAAGAAAATTATAAATAAGGGACATCCACTTACATAATGAAACAAGACGTCAATATCAATGTACAGCTGATGGCATGACTTGGTGCTTGGCCCAACCAATAGTGGATCATGCTGATTATTCTACTATATCATTATCAACGTCTGGATCACCGTTTTCACGGCCACTATATTCTACGTTGTAGAAGTAGGAGGAAAAGAATAGTAAGTAAATACATATAATATAGCTTATTTCTCATCTATCACCGTAGACACCCCCACCTCAGGCAAACAACTTGAAACTTATTCTAATCTAGACCCAGACATAACTCCTAAACTTAGAAGCTTATGCCCTAAGAATTCTAATCTTAAATCCAAACCAAAACCTAATTCTAATTCAAAGTCACGGCCTAATCAACCCGTCAATCAAACCGAACTAAACCCTAACCCTAAAAGCTAATCTTACGAAAAACTTAGTCAAATTTGGTCAACTCACCAAGTCAACCAGCTGAATCGACTCACTTGGTTAGCTCATCTAGTCAGCCTACCTAATCAACACACCTTGTCCAACCAAGCCCAAAATCCACCCTAAACTAAGCCCATTCGGAATCCAAAGTATATTGAAATCCCACACCCTTAGAAGTAGAGTCAACACACATGCAGGGGAGCTCACCTGCCAAAGCAGGAGACCTCATTTGTTACTAGCAGCTCCCTGGTAGTCACCAGCCATGTGGCAGGTCTCTTATCTTGGTAGGAGCTCTACTCACGTGGTTTCCCCCCTTTTGCAACATATGAACGTGTAGCACTGTGAATTGGCTCTTGATGCTCCTCCCCTGCACCTAAAACTACGACCCATGCCATCCAATCCAACCATTGAGATCTTGTCATGTGGCAATCTCAAATCTAAGCCATCCAACCCCCTTTTTAATACACACCTACTAGAAATTACAAGAAAATAAGGCTTGGGGCTATAAATAGCCCCCTCCCTTTCTCATTTCATTCATCTAGAAGAACTAAGAAAACTCTCAATCCCTCAAGTCCTCTAAGCACCCTTAGCCTAACCATTCCATCCATCCACCATGGAAAGGAAGAACAACAGAAGAGAGCTAGCCTACGTTTAGCCTAATATGGTTAGATCCCTAGTCCCTAGTAATCTAGGCCCATATCCAAGCCACTCAATCCAATTATCGCAACATTACCATCCATCCAACCGCACGACTTCTGAGATCAGCTTTGTCAACTCTTACCTTATATCGTGCAACTTTATTCCATTCTCAACCCCTTTACTTATCTCATCCATCAGCATTGCATTGTATAGCATTAAGCAGCCAATCGATTCGAGTGTATGCTCTTTGACTCGCCGATATAATCAAATCTTACCCATTAGAAACTCTGATCGATTAGTTTGTGCATGACAAGTGGGTAGTCAAGGTGGATTACCCAGTTGAAACTACAACCTATCGTCGTGTTGCATTTAACATAGAATCGTACACACACACATTACAAATATAGTCTTACATACATAGTACTCATCACCTAATAAGTTCAAACATATGCTCTCCGACTTGCCGAGTTAATTAGGTATCGTCCTTAAAAAACATAGAGTGGTTAGTTTATCGCTTCGGTAACTAGGCCATCAAGGCATATTTATCTAGCCAAAACTACAGTTTTTCGTAAGCATTGCATTTAACATGACATCACATACACCCGTGCATCACTAATGTGCAAGAACTAACTCAATCGTCAAAAGTTTGTGAGATCTTGTGAAGTAGACACCGTACGCTTGAACAACCAGAGTGGGTGCCTACAACCTCCTTCCCTCTTCCACTTCTTTAATCCCAATCAAATGTTGTAAGACAACAGATTCAACCTCACTAGCAATAATAATACTCCATCTCCGCTACTTCTAAAAATCTACATTCTTTGGAAAAAAACTCTTTTGCAACTATATGAAGGCTCTAGCACCCCCTCCCATTTTGGGAATGATGCATGAGTTCTATCATCGATCCTCCTTGGAGAATCTTCCACTTGAACTTCTTCAATCTCAAAACCCGATTCCATGTCCAAAAGCAATTGAAAAAGCAAACTTCCTTGTATCATGTGTCCACAACTTTTTCAATAAGCCCACGTGTCAAAGGAAGAAATAGAACTTCACTGGACTCTTCCCTCGAGCTCTACCCTTACAGCCAAAGTTGACTGCTCTTTAATGCTCAAGACACCTGTCATGCCTAGAATCAATAGCGTGTTTGATGATAGCTGTAACTCATTGATATATTATCTCTCCACTTTCCTATGTCATCAACTACTGCTAGTAACCCTCTTGAGCATCAAAATGGTGGTCCTTCGTCTATGAAGTCTCAATCTGCTATTATTGAATACATGCAAATCAAAGGAGCTTGTTCCAATTTTTTCTTGTTTTCTTCTCTAACCAGCTTCACTTTGAATCGAGGATCGAGTCAAGCCAACTCGAACTAACTTGATACTTTTGACCGAGTCAGACTCGGTTCGGATTAGTCTAGGCTAGACCCGGACTCGGATCGGTTCAGGCATGCTGGACTCATTACTGAGTCGAGTCGAGTTCGGGTCAGCTTATTTCAAAATTGGATCGAGTCGGGTTAGCCCTAACTCAGTCTGACTCGACACTCGATGCCCAGCTCTACCTACACTCAAGTGACAAGAGCGGGATGTCTTTGAAACCTCTAAAAAGGAGATCTTGCAATGTCCTAGAGGGGGTGAATAGGAGAATGTCAAATAATCGAAACAAGTGTTAAATATCTAAATAATACAAAGATCTCAATTGCTTGAGTATTAAAACCTTTATTCCAAATAATTCATAGGACAACCTTCACCTAAAATTTTAGGCAGGACAACCTTATTTCACAAATGTCTTTAAAATCAAATTTTAAACTAGAAAAAGTATATAAAAAGGATTACAACATTCACCACTGAATTGAAATAATAAAATACATTCAATCACCAAAAATAAAAATAAGGCATTCACCACATGGCACAAAGAATTATAGTGGTTCGGTGCTTTAAAAACAGTCACACCTACTCCACTCCCAAAAATTACTTCCCTCGTAATTTTGGCTTTCACTATAAAAAGGTTTTCACAGGGTCACCGTAATAACCTGATACAGTTCCTTGTGATTTTCATGGGCTATTACAATAAAACCCAAAATGAGATTTTCACACGCTAGTTATCTCAGACAAAACCTCAACTAAGATTTTCACATGAGATCTCAGAAAAACCTAAACAGAGTTTTAGAAGGTATACTTATCTTCAACCGTAGAAGACATAGCAGAAGCTTGTAGCAGAAGGACTTTTTTTCTTGAATGTAGATGGCCAGTGTTCAGTCAGATAGAAAGGGTCTAAGATTCTAAAGATTTAATTTTATTAAATCCAAATGCTACTTAATTCAATTCTCTTAGATCTCAAAGAGGAGTATAGTTTACTCTCTTAGATTAAACTTAAAAGAACTGAGACTAAAGGGAATTAAAAGGCTATTTAAATAAATTATAAATACCACTGCTTTGAGTATCTTCTTTTCCTTTTTGAGATTATTTGTAACGCCCCGAAAATCGAGGGTCGAGTAGTAACTCAACACCCGAGTTCCAGAACATCACTTATGCAACATAAATAATGATGATTAAATGTTGTCTGCATTAGTGTATTGAACATGAGTGAGATTAAGCCAAAACAGTATATCATACTCCAGAGACAGTTAAATTGCAAGCAAAAGACTGTGATAGATATATAAAATATATAAAAACTGTGGTGGGTCTCCAAGTGTGATAACATTACCAGGTTAATAAATTTCAAGTACATTTCTAAATATACCAAATGTGTAAGTGTAATGTCTTCTTCTATCCCAAGTACCATAGTCCGTCAATACAATAACAGTCTTCATAAACCTGTCAGAGTGCTACAAGTAGGAGAACTCTCCTCCCACATCATTGTAGTAGTCCGGCTCTGCTTCAAAGCATCGCCATCACCTGAAACTTAACAAATCTGGTTGGTGTATACAACATCGTCCCGTAACGTGGGAGTGAGTGATCAACTCAGTGGAACAATAAAGCATAGGTTAACATGTTATCAACTCAGTCAAGCAGTAATGATAAAGCAGTACAATCAAACAATTCTAAATACTCTTATTAATGCAAGTATGAATGCAGTCATGATGTATGCCCTTGCCAAACCACCCTCATTCTACACCATCTTACGTTCGCGAATGCGTTCATCCCTCAGTGCTCCACATCTACCAGGCACGTACAGTGCGATGATGATCATGATTACCGAGTTGTTATTAGTCTATTTCAAACAACAGGATTGGGAAACTAAGGTACCTCCCTTGTATCATTCCCAAACATGATCCATTCTAGGGTCGTCAGTCCTAGTTAATCTCAGACGATGGTGTGTTTTCTAGGTCGCTGCAAAGGCTGTCAGGGCTGTTATGCACAAAGGTTACACTACTCCCCCATCACCTTTTTAACGATTCATCACTATACAGAAACAAGCCTAGTTTCATACTCTATACACTGCGGAAAAACTCGTCGCCTCACCGCAATTCAGAGTATGTTCGAGGTCACTACAAAGGGCTGCCAAGGCTGTTGCTTGCATTCGTTGCACCACTCCCCCATCACCTTATCAATGTAGGCCGACAACACGAATATAGTGTCCCATACCACCATAATCGGCTGACGAGTCTGGTTGCTCATTGGTCACTACGGGGAGGCACGTGGCCCCAGCGTAGGCTGACAGCTCGACCATGGTGTCTCATACCACCATGCCCGGCTCATGAGTCTTAGCGGATCGATGTACCATGGTTAAAAGAGATTTCACTGGTAAGTTTGGTACCCTAGGTTCAAGCAGTAGCATCCAAATATGGTGAACATACATAAGACAGGTCGGGTTGCTTGACGAGCTCGGCTAGCTCGAGCGCACAACAAGTTGAACGATATGAAGCACATAAGTACTTCGTGTGGCCAACCACTATCGCCAACCGAAGCATGACTCGGGTTCGTCGAACACATCTCACGTGGCAACTGAAACTCAGCCACGAATTCGATCCCGTTACCGACTGCCTGGACTATACAATAGCCCCAATCACATTCAATTGCAGATAGGTAAAGCAGTAATGGATCAAGATTCAAATCATACAATCAAAGTCTGGTATTATCCGTTTAGGGCTGCCAGGGCTGCTGCACCCACTCATTGCACCGCTCCCCCATCACCCAGGACGGATCATACAACGTAAATATGAATTTAAGCATATGCATTACATAGATAAAATCATAAAAGCAGTTGAGCATGTTATGAAGCACAACACAAGCATGAGTTTGTACATATTCAATTCCTAATCACACAACTATCCAAGGAAATCATACACATAGTTAAAAGAGTTGAGAATCATATCTCAACACCCTTATACATTACAATTTGCTAACTACTACTAATTCAGACATTTCAACAAACACTTTAAAAGACATACATCAACATACATGACATATGTTGATCACATAGGCATTAGGCCAAATCCTTTCACTAGGGAGTTGCCCCAATCATAACACGCGTACACCCACGACGGATAGTCATGGAAAGTAGGAATCCAAGTTCCATATTCATTTGAACATTTTCACAAACACTTGGGCTACCCATTTCAACATATATAGCGTATAGTAGCCGTGGCGTGATTCAGGGCAAATCCTTTTGTCAAAGGGGGATCGCCAATACAAAAATCATATATCCATGACAATTAGTCATGGCGAGCACGAATGAGAATTCTATACTCATTCGGCCATTTTTACAAACACTTAGGATACACTATTTCAACATACATAGTGTATATTAACAAAACATGTATTAGGGCGAACCCTTTCGCCAATAAGTATTTTATCTATATATAATATATTAATACAGCAAATAATCATGACAAACACATTTCCAAAATTTATACGAATACAGTACTTTCTACAAATACCTAGAGTATGTAAAATTCCATATTCTTCATCTTTAATCGAAACGGAAAACAGACAGCACTTTGTACATATGCAATTGCATGCAGATCATGAATCTATCATTATCTGACGTTGAAAGCGTTGAAAACCATAACCTATACACCTAAAGTCCCCACCTTTTGTCGTAGAAGCGTAACGTATCCGATAGGTTTGCTAGGCTTCCGTATTCGGCAGTTTGGCAACCTATAGAACGAAATATGTTAGCTATTTTATAACATACAACTATTAAAACCCCAAAACAGATTAGGGTTAGGGTTTCTTACCTAGAAACGGAGCCGGAATCACTGGGAAAGCGATAAGAACGGAGCGGTTAAGCATGGATAGCAGCAGGGAAGCAAGGCATGGAGATGCTCCCACATATCCCACACTTTCTCTCTCTTTTCTCTCTCCTCTCTCTAGGGTTTCTCTCAAATTCGTATGGCTGCAATGAGAGAGGGCTTAAGGTCCTTATATAGCCTAAAAACTAACCGAAATAGACTCCAGGTCAAAGTATACTTAGGTTATAACCAAAGCCGGTCAGTTTCAGCTCAACGGAGGACTTCTGGCGGGCCTCCTTGAGCCAAAAGTCGGACTTAAGCTCACTGACACCGGATCTACGTTTAGTTAAGTTTTCATTTCAGTCGGGATTCCAGATCACAAATGGCGGACCAGTATCAGTTCAATGGTCAGCGGATCTCGATCGGAGATTCCTAGTACATGGATGTGTATGAAAGTTTTTCTGATCCAAGGGTGTATTTGGGTCAGATTCTGACAGTCTGGTTGCCTAATACTGATCCGCAAGCGAGAGGTGCTAGATTACTATTTGAGATATTTATTTTTAAAGAAAATCAAGTGTTTTCACACTCCTCGCTCCGGACTCAAGCGAATTACAATGGGACACTATCTGGACTTGATTTCCGAGATGGTTGTCAAGCCTAGCAAGGCGGTCCTAATTCCTTAACTTCGCGTTAATCGGACTTCCGACGTGCGGTCCAGATCTGATACGGAGTTTCCATGTGCTCCCGAGAGCAGTCGGGTAATGAGATTGATCCTAGATTTTAGGGTAACCTAGTGTCAATGATTTTACAAGTTTTGGGTCTTGCAGATCGTATTTAAAGTAATTGGTGCTAATTTCACAGGTACTTTAGTTTAACACTGGCTAATTCTCACCTAATTTCTAAAGGATTTAGTCCTGGGTGATTTTGGTCTGAGGTGGTACTTAATCCTGTGTAGCAATGTTTAGTTGAAGTATTGTTCTTCATTACCTAAACTTTAAGATAGTGTCTAATGTGAAAGTACTTAGAAAATTTAAAGAACAAGGTGGTGAAAGGTGAGATTTGCGAAGGAAATGGGTTCAAAAGTGGTTTTAAATTTTGGGATTCAGTTCTGACAGGTTAATAAGGTGTTAAGAGCGACCCATCGCCTAAGGACGTCTAATCCCAGGTTGGCAAAAATCTGGGATGTTACATTATTAGATTGGTAAATCCAATTGTTTGTCATCGTCTCATGGGCATGGTTTGGTGATGGAATCCCTGTCAATTATCGTAATTCTCCTCTTTTGAGAATTAGGTCAAAGGAAGTTCAGATTTAATCTTAATTGCTATATCTTCCAATTGGATAGGATATGACTCCAATTCCAATTGTATTACATGAATCAAGTAAGGAATCACCCTGATTACTACAAGTGGATCGTTGAAAACCCTAGTTCCCACCTTTGAATTCTTAAGTTTCTAATTACACACTTCACAATTACTCCCTTTAATTCCATATTTAGATTCATATCTTTTTCTAGTTCTACTTTTAATTACTTTCAAAATACACAATAGATTAGTCATTGTGGATTCGACCTCGGTCTTACCAACATTATTACTACATCATGACCCTACACTTGGGGTTGTGAACAAGTTTTAGCGTCGTTGTCAGGGACTAACAGTTACGTTTTTTTGAGATTAACTAGTTTGGGAATTAGTTTAAGATTAGGGTTTTTCTAATTTCTATTTTTATGTTAGGGTTTTTTCTGAATTATTTTAGAAATTAACTTAGTTTTCTATTTCTAGGTTTAGAAACTTTCCTTTTCTGTTTTTAGAAATTAATTTCTTTCTAATTTTATAATAAAAACTTTCCTAATTTGTTTTTAGAAACTAATTTTTTAGAAACTTTCTTAATCTGTTTTTAGAAACTAATTTCCTTTCATTTTTCATTTTTTTTTTTTAGAAACTAGGTTGTTTTCTTAATTCTTTTTTTTAAGAAACTAACTCACTTTCCTTTTTCTAGGTTTAAAAACTTTCTTAATTTGTTTTTAGAAACTTTCCTTTTTCATTTTTGGAAACTAGGTTGTTTTTTTAGAAACTTTCCTAATTTGTTTTTAAAAAGTAACTCATCTTTCTATTTTTAGAAACTTTCTATTTCTCTTTTTAGAAGCTAATTCACTTTCATTTTTCTTTTACAGGATCCTAACATAAAACTTCTAATTTGGTAACTTCTTTCTAATTCTCTCTCTTTCTATTTCCCTTTTTCTTTTTAGGTTTAGGTTGGATTCTGAAATTGAGGGTTGAGAGTGTTTCATGCCCAAATGGGTCCGTGACAACACTCGACGTCTCTTTAGTGAAGGAGGATTGGTTGAGGGGTTATCTATCCATCACAGGATTAGGCACTCGAGATCTACAGAGTTAACTGAAGTTATGGTTGTATATCAACTGGCCAATCAACCTCCAAATCCACCCCAACCAAGGGTGGAGGAAATCCAAGATGAGAACGAGGTGCATCGAGTACCCCCGCCTCGTACTTTATGAGACTATTTACAACTAGCGGGGGTGAGCACCCCTTCATGTATGGTTTTTTCCAGAAAATACAGGAAATATAGACATCAAGCCAGGACTGATCCAACTCCTTCCAAAGTTCCTTGGGCTTGAATATGAGAATTCATATTTACACTTGAAAGAGTTTAATGAGATCATAACCACTTTATACTTTCCCAATGTATCTGAGGACACAATTCGGCTGAAACTCTTCCCTTTCTCCCTGAAAAAAAAAATAAAAAAAATAAAAATTAAAAAAATTAAAAAAAAAACCTAAGACTTCGTTACATTCACTACGTCCATGACATATTGGCAGATGAAATGACATGACAAGGGAGTTCATAAAGAAATTCTTCCCATATCATAAAATGAACACCATCAGAAAGTCGATCATGAACTTTGCCCAAAGGGAAGATGAAACATTCTTCCAATGTTAGGAACGGCTCAAGGATCTTCTCACTTCATACCCACAGCACGGTTTTGAAACGTGGCGCATAAAAAATTTCTTCCATGAAAGACTAACATCTTCCATGCGCCAATTTGTCGAGATAATGTATCACGCCCCCAACTCGGAAACCGGGCTCACAAAATTCACGATCGCCAAATTCGGCACCGACAGCCTCCGTAGTACCCCATTCTCGGCTCTCGGCACCCATATACCAGGTTCCAATCCTGGGATCTACAAGGAAGATTTTCAACATGAATTTGATTCGTAATAAGCATAACCCACGAACAATAACGAGAACACCATCACAAAAATCTACTATGATCAAAACTTGAGTGCAATGCACAAAAAGGGAAATACAATGATAATAATAACAAAACTCCAGAAGCTTTGCGGCACGCTCCTGCTCCTATTCAGCTACGGCCTAGCGTCACCTACACGCAACGGTCGTGCTAAAGCTTATAGAAAGCTTAGAGGGTGGTGAAAGGTGTGTGCAATATAAGCGTGCTCAAAATTCAATATCAGAGTAATGAGGAATATGTTGGCGAATCCATGAATACCATCAGCCGTACCAAGGCTATGCGATACAAGGCATGAATGTTATCGGTCATATCAAGGTCATGCGATGCAAGGCATGAATGATGTCATACCAAAGCCATGCAATGCATGATGTAACTCAAGCATACCAATCGTCATCCGAATTCACATATTAATACGACTCATCACTGGAGCATCAAATATCAGTACAGTTCTCACTCTAGACAATCACTAGGGTCTAGTACACCCTACGCCAGCTTACCGCCCCTATCCGAGCGCACAACTGGATAAGTGGAAGAGACTTCACTATCCGCCTTCCTATATCGGGCCTGACTCGTCGATAGCGGACCCATTCCTCAAGTCGGTCAAACTCAACCTAGATATTGCCCCCTCACTCGGGCGGGTAAGGTCACACTCCCTTCCAACCGACCACGACACAAAGGGAGATGCGACATACTGGTATACGACACTCGTGCACTCGAACATCCACTCGGTCTCGACATTGGAGCATCCTCCTGGTACTAAAAAGGTTCTGGGACTTTCACCCAAGGACATCATATGTGAACACAGTGCTAGAACCAGGTATTTTTGGTATCCAATTTAGTCATCCACGATGTGCCTGTGAAGGCCACGACCCTAATGTCGCTAGGGCGTACAATAACCATATCACATAATGCAAGATGCATGAGTCATACAATCCAGTCATACATCAATCATACGCATACCGTGCGCTCATGAGGAATAACTCTGCCTATCAGGGAGTCCCATAAACAACCTGCCCAAAGGCATATGCAATGGTCAACCACGTCTCATCACAATCATGCAGATGATGCGTATGGGCATGTATCATGATGTTGTGCTATCATATACTCCTATTCGGCACGGATAAATGGCCTATAGATAAGGCGGGGTCCACAGAAGGACCGCGGATCTGATCTATAATGTGAAGATCGGTCATCAATAGTGAATATACCAAACCTGACATCATAGATCCTACTATCTACGGTAATGATATACTCTCCCCATATCAAGGTTGGGCTCAAGTGGCCTACCAATATTCCTAAGGATCCGGAAAGGGTTCCTTCTCCATATAATCATATAGCCCGCTAGATGCCCTAGGGGGCCCAAATAAGTCCTAAATGGACTCCAAGATAAAAGAAATAATCCTACTAACAACTAATGGGGGCCCAACATCTTGGGATAGCCCAAAGAATAGATGGACCATGCAATATCAATGGGGCCTAATGATTAGGGTTGACCCACTTAGAGAATGATGAGAATGAGCCTAACTAAGGCCTAAGAGAATGTCATGCCCCAAACCCAAAAATCGGATTCATAGGAATCCCGATCACCGAATCCGGTACCGATAACCTCCGTAGTAACCCATTCTCAGCTCCCAGCGCCCATATGTCAGGTTCCGATCCTGGGATCCTAAAAGGAGGATTTTCCAACGTACATTTATCTCATAAGAAGCATAACCACAAGCTTACCCAAATCACAAAGGCAACATCATCATCACATATCCACTAATATAAACATTTAAATACAACGCTGAAATGGAAATATATATATATATATATATATATATATATATATATCAAAGCTCCAGAAGACCGCTACACGCTCCAAGCTCAATGTTGCTGCAACCTAACATCACCTGCACGCATCTATCGTATATAAGCTTATAGAAAGCTTAGAGAGTAGTGTAATTGTGTGCACAAGATAAGTACCAATTATTCAATACGATACCATAATCACACAGTATCGGAAATACTGGCAAGATCATGAATCATACGATATCAAAGTAAGCAAAATACTGACAAGTCCACGAGTCATACAATATCAGAGCACGCAATAAAGATCAGCTATGCAAATGATGAGTCATAAAGAGCCAAATATCATATGCTGAGGATGCAATGCAATATATAATTCCTGATAAGTTCACGAATAGCGTCAGCCGTACCTAGACCATATAAATGCAGAAACATAGTAACCCAAAATGTCATATGCTGCGGATATAATGTAATATGCGGTGCGAATGGAATGACCATGCGGGAGCGTGAAGTCGGGATGATAGTACGTAGTATCGCAGGCTATGGGGTTCATCATAAGGGACTTCTATCCAGACTAGTCTCATACCTAATTTGGATAGTTAGACTCAATGTGGTGAACTTCCAATCTCAGGTTAGTCGCGCGCCCCAACCGAAATCCTGGCCATTACGAAGGTACACGTAACAAATAGTTGCACACCACCAGCCCGAGTGGATAATGAATGAATGAATGAATATGTAACTCTTACTCAATAAGTCCATATGTCAGTATTGTACATCTCTGGGATCATTACCTGGGTCTAGTACACTCTACATGGAAATCACTGCCCACTGACGCACAACCATGTAAGTGGAAGAGACCTCACTATCCGCTTGGCCAGTAGTCAGCCAATATCTACCCGGCACGTCAATAACAGACCCATTCATGAGCTGGTCAAACTCAGCTTAGCTATGCCCCTTACGCTCGGGCGAGTAAGGCCACACCCCCTCCCAACTGACAATGACACAATGGGAGACACGACCTCTGGTATTCGGCACTCGGGCGCTCATGTATCAACTCAGTCTCGATGTTGGGGCGTCTCCTGGCCCGGAGGTTTAGGGATTTTCACCCAGGGCCATTTATGGCAGCCCGATGCTAATAACAGATTTTCGGTGTCCCATCTTACCATCTACGATGTGCCTGTGGAGGCTACGGCCCTGATGTCGCTAGGGCGTATAGTAATCTCAACACTCAATGCAAGTTGCATGAGTCATACAATCCAGTCATGCACATACCGTGCACTCATGTGAGATAACCTTCGCCTATTAGGGAGTCTCATAACAACCTGCCCAATGACATATGCAATGGTCAACCACATCTCATAACAAACATGCAGATGATGCGTATGGGCATGTATCATGATGTTATGCAGTCACATACTCATAATCGGTATCAATAACCGGCATCAACAATCGACCTTGACAATGTGGACATTTAACCAACATTGTCCCCCAAGGAATGGCCCACATAGAGCCTAACATATAGTGGACCCATGGCCTCTCACACGGGCCAAATATACAACACCATGGGCCTCACTCAAGAGCTTAATACACATCACGATGGGCCTTTCTCATGGGCCTAACATACATCACAATGGGCTCCATCACCTGGCTCTCAAATGCATCACATTGGGCCTCATCACATAGGCCTCATATACATCACATTAGGCCTTAAATACGGGCTAAATACACATCACAGCGGGCGTCAAATACGGACCACATATGCATCACATTAGGCCTCAACAATCGGCCTTGATATCCGGCCTCGACAATCGGAATCGGTATTGACAATCGGAATCGGCCTCGATAATTGGAATCAAAATCAGCCTCAACAATCGGCTTTGACAATCGGGATCGGCGTCGATAATTGGCCTCGACAATCGAAATCAGCCTCAGCCTCAACAATCGGCTTTGACAATCGGGATCGGCGTCGATAATTGGCCTCGACAATCGAAATCGACCTCAACCTCAACAATCGGAATCGGAATCGACCTCAACAATCGGCCTCGACAATTGGGATCGGCGTCGATAATTGGCCTCGACAATCGAAATTGGCCTCGAAAATCAGAATCGGTATCGATAATCGAATCGGCCTCGAAAATCGGAATCAAAATCAACCTCAACAATCAGCCTCGACAATCGGAATCGAACAACCGATGATGGACCAAGCAATATCAATGGGGCCCAATCGTTTGGGGTAACCCACTAGAGAATGACGAGAATGGACCTAACTAGGCCTAAGGGAACGTCACAATGTGGATGTTTAACCATCATTGCCCATCAATGTAGACCTTTAACCAACATTGCTCCCAAGGAGTGACTCGCATAGAACCAAACATATAGTGGGCCCATGGCCTCACAAAGGGCCTCATACACAACATAATGGGTCACATACCTGGGTCTAATACACATCACAATGGGCCGGATGATATGGGCCACATAAGCATCGTATTGGGCCTACTAAATGGGCCGGAAATATATTACAATGGGTGACGACATATGGGCCAAGTATACATATCAATGGGCTATGACCCATGGGCCTCAGATACAACAAGTGGGTCGCATCAATAAGCTGCACCAATGGGCCTCATATATATCAAGTGGACCGCATCAATGGGCCTCATATACATAACAAGTGGGCCCTACTCATAGGCCTCAAATACATAACATGTGGGCCTTATACATGGGTCTCATATGCATCAAATGGGCTACACATCTGGGCCTCGAATACATCAAAAGGGCCATGCATCATGGTCTTAATACATATCACAATGGGCCTTGCCCATAAGCCATGAATACATCACGATGGGCCTTGCCCATAAGCCTCAGATTCAAGCAGGTGGGCCCCATCATATGGGCCTCAAATATATCACAATGGGCCTCATTACATGTTCTTCAAATACATCATATTAGGCCTCATATATGGACCTCGAATGCATCTCATTGGGCCCCAAACATGGCCGCATATACATCATAATGGGCCTCACACAAAGGGGCTAATATACATCACGATGGGCCGCTCACACGGGCCTAATATACATCACAATGGACCTTGTATACATCAAGTCAGCTGCATCAATGGGCCTCACTAACGGGCCCACACATCAAGTGGGCTACATCAATGGGCCGCACTAATGGGGCCCATAAACGTCAAATCGGGCCCACCGTTCTAGGTGAGCAACCTATACCATACATCTATTTTCAGAGATCATTTTAGAACATTACCCAAAAATACATCAAAAGATCATCTAGACCATACCACAAATAACAGTGGAGATAATGATTTCCACCATTAAAGTTCCTTGGGCCCACCATAGCGATTATTTCCCATCCGATCTGTTCACAAGGTCGCAAGGACTTGAATTAAAAATAAATTTCATACTGATCCAGAACTTCTGTACTCTTCAAAGAGGGTTTTAATGGTAGGTGTTCAACCCCCACTGTTTTTGGCAGTGTGGTCCACTTGATAAATAGATCTGCCTTATCTTTAGTCTCAAATCTTAAGACGAGCTCACGGGTGGATGGACGGTTTGGATCTAACACATAACTCATGATCATGCTCACAGAATTAGCTGATGTTAGTGCAGCAGCTGTGCACTGCTGGAGGTCCACAGATGGACGGTGTAGATATAACTGCCACCAGAAAGCTAGTTGGAACCCATAGAGTTTGATGACGTTTGGGATGTAACACATACCTCAGAGGGTCCCACACGTGGGATGAACGGTATAGATAAAACACATATCATGTGGGACCCATGGCACTTGCTGTCGTTTGTACATCAACTATTTGCTATAGGTACTGGCCCACCGTTCATCAGACGGACGGTATAGATAAAACAGATGGACGGTGTGGATGATAAGTACATTAGAGGTGGCCCCACAACTCACATATATAACCATAATATATATTATATATATTATATATATTATAATATTATTATTATAATTATCATTATTTATTTTAAACTGCTCCAGTGCCTAGATACCCACCGTCCAGGATTGGACGGTGAGTATACAATGCAAACATCAAGGTGGGTCCCACCCACACGTGTCACACGTGTGGGATGGGTCCACATATCAAAACAGATGGACGGCTTGAGGACCATATACATCAAATGAGACCCATGAAACTTGCTGACATCTTTAATAGCAGCTATATAGCTGGTGTATTCGTACACCAGCCAATCCTCATGCAGGTGGGTCCCACGTGGGGCCCACCATAACATTTATCTTTCATCCCATCTGTTGATAAGGTCACACGGACCTAAATAAAGAGGAAAAACAATTTCATATATATCCAAAACTTCTATGACCCAAAAAAGGTTTCAAGGGTAGCCGTTCAACCCACCGCTGCTTGAAGTGTGGACCACCTGAGCTCTAAGTACTGCTGATTTTTGGGGTATCCCAATATCCAGGTGGGGCCCATCAAATGCACGCTGGAGATGCTTGGCATAAATCATGGTGGGGCCCATCGTCCCTGCCTACATCGCAAGCAGCAGGAGCTGCAGTGACCTTTGGACGCTGGACGTCAGCACCAGGGGCATCAGCCCCTGCCAATATATACATTTTGTTTTTTTTTTTTTAATTTTTTTGAAGCTTTTCATGGGTGCGGCCCACATCAAAAAGATCCAATCCGTCGATTGGATTCCCGGGCTCGGGATAGTTCAAATGAGTCCAATATTGGACATGATCTGATGCATAGAAACATCATGACGGCCCCTAACAATTTATATCACCCCAACACTATTTCTACAATAAGGCCCGCCAGAGATTCAGATTGGCTTCATTTTTTTGGCTTAACGCCTAAAATGAGCAGGGAAATAGGGTGGACGGTGTGGATTAAATACATGCATCATGTATGGGGCCTGTTGTGGGCCCCACTCTCCTCTCTACTATAAGGAAACTGGACGCTGCTTGCAGCAGCGTCCACCATACCCCATCACACTCACGCTGTGGTGGGATTTCACCAAATATGTGGGCCCACTAGGTGGATGGCCTGGATAAAATACATACTTCGTGGGGCGCATCAGGGTGGGCCACACACATCAAAAGAGAGAGAGAGAGAGAGAGAGAGAGAGAAGAGAGAGAGAGAGAGAGAATGAGAGAGAGGGAGATCGGAGTAGCAGAGGGACCCCACCACTATGAGCCCCTCATATGATCACAACACATACATCAAGATGGGTCTCAGCACATGTGGGCCCTAAATCAAAAGAAGAGGCACTATGAACACCCACCTTTGGATCTCCTCATCCTTCTTCAACCAATGCATGCTAGAGCTCCAAGGAAAGAATTTCAATGGTTGAGATTGATCATGGAGGGTGGGATTGGATGGTAGGAAGGTAGGCCACACTTGTTTCTCTCCCATGGAAGCCATGGACAGTTTCTTGGAGAATGAGGGAGAGAGAGAGGTTGTATGATAAGTGATGGGAGAGAGGGATGGTGAGTGATGGATGGGTGTACTTGACATGTAAGGGAGAGTTGACTTTAGGTAAGGTTGTGTAAGAGAGGGATGGGTAGAGTTTTCCTCGAACTGATGGATTGATGTGATGTGCCGTACAGATTCCCTTTGGATTGCAACGCGTAGAGTTTTCCTCGAACTGAACGCGGGGACACATCTCCTGGTCCAGGTATCGCCTCATCATGCGAGATGCGACGCTGGAACCGTGGCGATGGCACGGTCGCACTGGTATAAGTCTCGGATCGAGTCGACTCTGGAATACGGGATACGACTCAGGGTCACGTACAACTGCCTAGTACAGGTCGTGAGTTGCCAAAATTCGACCGGGAGGACCGCAGAAGCCTATAGAATAGTACGAGCTAGGATACGGGTCTTAAAGAGAAGGTCACAATGTGGACATTTAACCATCATTGCCCATCAATTTAGACTTTTAACCAACATTGCTCCCAAGGAGTGGCCCACATAAAGCCAAACATATAGTGGGCCCATGGCCTCACACAAGGGCCTAATATACATCACAATGGACCTCACTCAAGGGCCACAAATACATCACATCGTGTAACACCCCGTACTTTCCAGTACTCAAGTGTTACCATTTAATTTAATATAAATACAAGAAATTAATACAACCTAAATATATATACTATGGAATATTATTTTTATATTTATAAATTTTAAAGTTTCGTATTAAAATGATATGTAACTATAATCCATGTTATATGCATATACTTACAACAACATTAATGTAAATTACGAACTATAGAATCCGTATTATATAAAAATGAAATATACTGGAAAAATTTAATGACTTATATAAGATTTAAAGCCTAACACATATATGACCATATGAATAATCTACAAATAATATATATATTAATCTCTGCTTACTGATATTCATATAATTTATATATATAATAATTTGTTATAATATAATTATATATGACAAAATATATAAAAGAAATAAATAATAATAAATGTTGAAATAATGCTAATAAGAACATTTAATGTTATAAAATCATAAGACGGGTGGCCCCAACCACCTAACTAAATTCTTAAGTATCTTTTAACCGTTGATGATCGATTTGGAATTGATTTGACCGTCGAATTCTCACTTTAGACGTTTAAAATCATTGATCGTAGCATACGGCCCACCAAAGCCTTGGATCCACCTCATCCTTGGCCAAGAGCCCTTATATGACCCATATATTCGAATAGATGGAGTGGATTTATCGTAACCATCACAGTGGACCCCACATGGAATGAGAGTGCACAAAATCACACCGTGCACGAAGTGCACCGAGCGTCGGTTGCTGGTTGACCAGCGTTGACCCGATTCTAGCTCGAAATAGAGAGATTTCTCTCTCTCTCTCTCTCTCTCTCTCTCTCTCTCTCTCTCTCTCTCTCCGTTTACACAGCCGACGCACAGGCGTCCGTTATATTTGATCATGGCCCACCTTATGGTCCCCAAATGCATGATCCGTGTCGTCTATCTGTTGTGGACGATCCTGCTAACCAAACCCCATGAAATTACACACTTGGAATCACGTGTCTAGGTGCACAATCCTTGGCACAAACAAACCCTATAAAACCATTTTTCCAAAAATAGCAATTGTCTCCACTGCTCGCCAGCAAGGCGATCCGCGTGAGCTCTCCTCTCGCAATCCTAGCCGTCCACCCCGGTGCTATCACAGCCATCCATTTTTCTTAGGGAGTCCCAAGTGAAACCAGACCGGTTTTTGTTTTCTACCCACCGTTTGGTGAAAACTGCTTCTGCCAGATCAGATCTGGCCGTCCACTTCCCATCCAACGATGCTAGGGAGTTAGGTTTTAGTATAAAGGAAGGGAGCAACCACGCAACCAAGCCTTCCTTCTTCCTTCTTGCACCAACACAAGAAAATCATCGTTTCCTCCCTCTAGTGAACCCACTGCCCAAATCACACCCGAGCTCCAAAAACCCTTACCTATAAGCTTCTTAGGGTCGATACGAATCTTCTTAAAGGTGTGGATTGGAGGGAGAATCCTCCGTTTAACATCCGCCATTATCAGTGGATCATCTCCCTCGTTGGCGCCGACCCAAGCTGGGTCCGGTTCAGGCCTGAAATAGGGCCCTATTTGAGACTGTTCCTAGTGCTGCTGGATGCTTCCAGCAGCAGCAAAGAAAGAGAAGTAAGGAAGGAAAGAAAGGAAGGAAGGGAGAAGAAACGGGAAGGAGAGAGTGGGAGCGTCCGCCATTACGACAGCAACCCAAACCGGGCCGAGTCAGCTAGGTCAGGTGCTGAGTATCAGCCCTGACTCAGTCCGATCCTTGCTGGAGTTTCCCAGCTGAACTAGAAAGAGAAGTAGGGGGAGAGATAGAAAGGAAAGAGAAAGAAAAGAAAAGGAAAAACGGGGGAAGAAGATGCGGTTGCTGTTGCAGCTGCCACACCACCTGCGACTCGGGCCGAGGCTGAGTAGGCTGCTCGCTCCACTGAGGCCTGAGATGGGGTGAGATTCGATCCAGCAACCCTGTTGTTGTAGGGGTCTAAGTGAAGAAGGAAGTGAGAGCAAGAAGAGGGAGAAGGAAGAGGAAGAAACCATGAGTCGACTCGGTTTGGGACCGAGTCAGTCTGCTGGCCACTGGGTGGAGCCGAGTCCAGACCCTGGTTGGTCCAACATGATGGCCAGAGAAAGAGAAAGGGAGTAGAGAAGAGGGGGAATCAAGAAGAAATGGAAGGAGAGGTCGTATCAGACCGACTTGCTACTGAGTCAGGTGATGCGTCGACTCACTGGACCAAGTCAAGTCGAGTTGGGCCTGGTTTGGGCATTGCTGAGAAAAGAGGGAGAGAGAGAGAGAGAGAGAGAGAGAGAGAGAGAGAGAGAGAGAGAGAGAGAGAGAGAGAGAGAGCAGAGTAGTGGTGGTTGTATCGAGCCGAGTTAACTCGACTCGAACTGGGTTAGCCAAGATAAGTCCACCTTCCCCTCCCAGATTGAAATCCCTTCAATTAAAATTTCCATTTGCCGTCATTTCTATCACTATTAGAATTATGAGTATTAGAAACGGATAGCGGTTGATAAACTATCTATATGGATATTAGCTAGTACATATAAGAACTATCATTATTGAATATTAGTATTGACGTTAGAACATACTATTCATTTTCACCAAAATGATTGTTAGTGTTGTGTTAGCTAACATTAGGAATAATGCTGATGTTTATTTGTAATTATTAGCAATATTATTCATCATATATAGGTTGTTGTTAGATAATTTAATATGGTAGTAAGCATTGTTAGAATTCCTAAAAATTAATAACTAATCTGTTTGATTATTTTTATTCATCCATTAGTCCCTTTAATGATAACATTAATGACCACACAAAATAGAACCCGAATTCCATAATCAAAACTTAGAATCTAAACCTAGAACAAAACCCTAAGGATAAGTAATCTAGACCCTAGGCCAATACCTTTGTGTGTTGGGTCTGGATCTAGGTGTAGAATCTAATATCAGTATAATTGACGTGAACTTATGAACTATCATTACTAACCGATTAGCTAATATAAGTTATAACACGAACGCTAATAGTGTTCTTGTAAGTATTAGGATTTAATTTTAACTAATACACCAACTAGAGTTCAAATCCAAAAATCTAAGTTTAAGACTAAACCCTAGGGTGAAAATCCTAATCTTACATTGAAACCCTAAAAGTGAGTAATCCAAACCCTAGGTTATAATCTCAACCGTAGATAGTATGTAGAACTTGGATCTGACCATACAATTTTATACTTCATGGTAGGGTTTGATTATAAGGACACACGGGCTTCTTAGCAACATTAGTGGCGATCTGACCCATAAGGTGATGATTTTTCCCCTTGAGCTTTCCATCTTCTCATTAGCTTAAGTTATAGTTTTTATTAAAAATTATAATTGATATCTCTCTCTTATAATCACATGTGTTAGCTAGTGGAAATTGAATTGCTATATTGCCTGCTTAATGTTCATCTTGTATAATTGTTCATGCTTGTGTATTGCTTATAGACTTTGAACTGGTACATTAGTGGAAAATTTTCACATATGAATGTACACCCACACTTGGGATGTAACTTAACTAGTTGTGATCGTAATGGACCTTTGACTTGGTGGTTGTTGAGTGTGGTCTAGAGGGATCATTGATGCGGGCCTACCATCCAGGGTTGTTGTGTCCACTGGTTTTCAAGGATGGTCTCTAATTTATCGCATGGTTTTGATACTTGCCCTATGAGGCCTATTTTGATAATGGCCCTTTGAGGCTTGTTTGATATCGCCCTATGTGGCTTTGTTCTGGTATTTTCCCTATATGGCTTCGATGGTTTTATACTGTGCAACCATGCGATGGTAAGCCCTATATACTGTAATATGATTGGCCACTAGTCGACAGGTTTCCATTAAACATCCCAAGGTGATAGTCTCATGAGTCGGGGATGGTAGTCATGGGATACTATGCCCGAGCTGTCGGCCTACGCTGGGCCATGTGCTCCCCGTAGTGACCTTTGAACTTATCTAAATTGGCTGGTTGTAAATGGACTAATAATGACTTGGCTAATCATGCATACATGGCACGTATTATTCCGACTGGAAGATGTTTCCCAGGTTCGATGATTCCGACTGGTTGATATTTCCCAGGTTCGATGATTACATGGGTGACGGCCCACTGTCCGCACGGATGAGCATCCCCGGGGTGATGATTGCATTCACGCATCCATGCATCTAATAAGACTGCATTTACTCTATTTTGGTTGTCTGGATGTTTTGTAACTATACTTACCTAATGCGGCGGTGTGTAATATTGAGGGGAATTCACACTGAGTTGACCACTCATCCATCAAATATATAACTGTACAGGTAATACAGGTGGCTTAGGTGATATGTATCTTCAGACTTGATGAGGAGCAGGGTACGATCGCCAGGGATGCATGATTGTGCTTGCTTGGAGGAGCCGCGTGATCTTGCGGCTTATATTTATATGCTTCCTGCTATTTTTCATGTATTAAATTCTTGTAATCTTGTACTTGTTAAATTCAGAGACTTTGGTTTGTATAAGTCATTATGGGCACCCTCTTGTATAATTCTAAATGATAATGAAAATTTTCCTTATGCTTACTTGTCCATTCTACGCTCATCTGCTTACTCTGATAAAAGAAAATTATATATTTGACCATCCTTTAAGGTTAACACTTGGGTTTTTGGGAAACGGGTCGCGTACTCGGGTCCTGAAGATTCGGGTTGTTACACATCGGGCCTCACCATATGAGTCTCACACACGAGCCACATATACATCATATCGGGCCTCATCAAATGGGCCATAAATACATCACATCGGGCCTCATCAAAGGCCACAAACACATCACAATGGGCCTCATATACATCACATCGGGCCTCACAGCAGGGGAGCCCTGTACAACCAACAGGTGGGCCTGCACCTTTCAAATGGGCCCACCAGATGAACAACATGGATGTACAACAAATACATCAAGTGGGCCTCACGTCCAACGAACTGGACGGTGTGGCTAAAACACATACATCAAGGTGGGTTCCACCCGTCTAACAAACAAACGGCATGGATGTGACCCATACATCACGGTCGGCCCCACACACCACCGTCTAGAAATGGATAGTGAGGATATAGAATATGTACATCAAGGTGGGTTCCCACCGCCCAGCAGCTGGACGGTGGGAATATACAACACATAGATCATGGTGGCCTCACGTGGGACCCATGGATGCACGGATGGATACAACACTGCATCAAGGTGGGCCCCACCAGCAGTGGACAGTGTGGACATAAAACCTACCTCGTGATCAGACCACGGACTTGCTGACACCAATGCAGTAGCTAGGTTGCTGGACCCACCGTCCTTCAAACGGACAACGTGGATACAAATGCATTTATTAATGTGGGCCCCACCTCCACACGTGCAACATGTGTGGAGTGGGTCCCACGTCCTGTGAAATGGACAGACAGTTGGGATATACCACATACCTCATGATCAGACCCTCTTGCTGACGTCAAACAGCAGCTGTATTACTGGTGGGGTCCACATAGATGGACCGTGTTGATAGAACACATACATCATGGGCTCCACCATCCACTGCTGGACGGTGTGGATGCCACATGTGCCAGGTAGGTCCCACCATCCAGACAGATGGACGGTGCACATACAAAACATACATCATGTGGGTCCCGTCCCTGCTGAATGCATGGTAAGGATGAAACACATACATCAGGTGGGTCCACATGTGTGGGACCCACCAGTTTTGGATTCAGTTGATATTTGTGATTTTCCCTTCGACCGGCCCAGTCCAAAATGGACAGCAAGGTAGGCCTCGGTCATGGCAGCGAGGTGGGCCCCACTTGGACAGCGATGTGGTCCACTAAGTGTATGGCGTGGATAAAATACTTGCATCATGGTGGTGGGTCATCGACAAGGAAAAGGGGAGAGAGAGGGAGAGAGAGAGAGAGAGAGAAATCGTGTGGAGGGGAGGGACTCCGCCACCATGAATCCTCCGTATACATGATACAAATCATACATCTAATGGGTCCCACCACATGTGGGCCTTCAAATCATCAAGATCAATGGTGGAAATCCTAGATCACCCACTGATTGTCTTCTTCTAGGCTCCTTGGAATGTTAAGCTTCTCTGCTTCAATTTTGATGGAGGATGATGAAGATTGAAGGGCTAGGATGAGAGATGAGGGGGTAGGAAGTGGGCCACACTTGACTATTCTCTCCTTAGAGCTTTTCTCTCATGGATGCTTGGGAAATGGTAGAGAGAATGAGAGAGGAGACAGTGTTGTAAGATGGATGGGATGAGAGGAATGGGTGGTGTAAGGAAGAGTTGACTTTCGGGATGGTGTGTGTAAGAGAGGGATGGCTGTGATGGGTAGAGCGATGGGTTGTGTACTTGATTACATTTGATTGATTGATGTGATAAATGATAGAGATTCTCTCGAAATTCGTGAATGTGTGGCATTTTCCTCGAAATAAACGTGGGCCCACAACTCCTGGCCTGGGTATCGCATCGGTGCGTAAGATGCGGCATTGGAACCACGGTGATGGCGCGATCGCTAGGGCATAAGCATCAGGTCGAGTCGATTTATATATACGGGATGCGACTTAGGGTCACACACAAACACTGATTACAGGTCGAGGGTCACCGAAAATTGATGGAGAAGATCGCGGAAGTCTAGGGAACGGTATGGACTAGGATACGGGTCTTACACAATGTGCAATGGGGAATCCTGAACAAAGATATTGATGAAGTGTGGGATTACTTTGATAAGCTTGCTGAAATCGCACAATCATGGGACATCTCCCCAAGAACAAGCATCACGTCTAAGCCTACTCAATCAAAGGAGAGAGGTGGAATATATCTTTTGAAAGAGGAAGATGATATCAACGCTAAAGTGGCCAATCTCACAAGGAAACTCGAGGCCATGGAACTTAGGAAGGATAAGGATAAGGAACTTGTCTGCGGTATTTGTGCTTGTAACATTCATGTAACTGAAAATTGCCCAACAATACCTGTGTTTCAAGAAATATCGAATGAGCAATCAAATGTTGTAAACAACTACCAAAGGCCTTTCAAGGGACTCATTTCGAATACACATAACTCTAGCTAGAGAAATCATCCGAATTTCAGTTGGAGGAATGGACAATCTGTTACACATCAAGGAATCCCTAATCAATTCTTAAATTAAGGGAAACCTCAAGAGGAATTGGTTCAAAATCCTCAAAAGCTCATCTAGCAAATTACTCTTCAAGCCTTACAAGAACTCACAAAGGTTATACAAAAGATAGACTCACGCGTTACGGTTTTGGAGAAAGGGATGCTTCCAACCCAACCTATCCCCAATCCTAAACCGCAATACAGAGTTAGTGAACCAAGCTCTTCAAATTCAATGGAGCAAGCTAAGTCTATCACCACTCTTAGGAGTGAGAAGATAATTGACCATTCTATTCCGGTAAGGGCTAAAAATTCTAAGGACCCAGATGTATATGAGAATGATAGACCAAACGATGCTCCACATGAGGTAGAACCGAAACTTCAAAGTAAACCAGTTGCTCCATTCCCCCAACGGTTGATTGCACCAAAACCTCTTTCTAACTCTCAGGACATCCTAGAGGTGCTGGAACAAGTGAAGGTCAACATTCATCTACTGGATGTCGTTAAATAAACACCTTCATATGTCAAATTTCTGAAAGACTTATGTATAACCAAAAGACGTAAAAATATCCAAAAGAAAATATTTTTTGACAGAGAAAGTGAGTGTCATCTTAAAGCAAGATGTGTCATAAAAATACAAAGATCCCAGTAGCCCAACCATTGCTTGCGTAATTGAGAATTACCGGATTGAGCACGCACTTCTTGACTTAGGAGCAAGTGTAAATTTAATTCCTTGGTCTACGAACAACTGGGTCTAGGTGAATTAAAACCTACCTAAACTACATTACAACTTATCAATCGCTCGGTTCGTGTATCGAGAAGGATAATTGAGGATGTGTTTGTCTAGGTTGATAAATTCTACTACCCAGTAGATTTTTTCGTCCTGGATACTCAACCCATCATGGACATAAACACTTAAATTCCCATCATCCTTGGTCGCCCATTCCTTGCTACATCAAATGCAATCATCAATTGTACGAATGGAGTCATGAATTTATCTTTTGGGAATATGACGTTGGAGCTCAATATGTTTTTCAATATGAGCAAATAGGCAGAGGATGATGACAATGCCCACGATGTTAACTTGATCGATTCTTTCATGGAAGATAGAACTCTGATGACCTTATCCTCTGACCCTCTAGAGACGTGCTTGGCCCACTCCCATGATTTAGATGATGATATGATTAGGGACACGGGTACCATGATTGATACTGTGTCGGTACTTGAAGTTAACCGGTGGAGGCCACAATTTGAAGAATTGCCCCAAACTAATGTAGTGCCTCTACCATCTAACCTCAAGGCACCGAAGCTTGATCTAAAACCTTTGCCCTCTGATTTGAAATATGTCTATTTAGGTCAAGATGAGACATACCCGATGGTGATTTCTTCTCACCTGGAATAAGAACAAGAGAGTATGCTTATCTCTACTCTCATTGAGCATAAAGGAGCTCTTGGATGGTCGATTGCAGACCTCAAGGGAATTGACCCTTTGATTTGTACTCACCGCATTTATCTAGAGGATAATACGAAGACCTCCCGGCAACCACAACGTAGATTAAATCCAAATATGAAGGAAGTGGTTAAGGCCGAGGTTCTTAAGCTATTAGATGTGGGTATCATATACCCAATATTCGATAGTCAATGGGTGAGTCCAACTTAGGTGGTTCCTAAAAAGTCAAGAATCACCATCGTAGCCACTGCCGATAATGAACTCATGCCAACTAAGATTACTACCGGTTGGAGAATATGCATTAACTACAAGAAGTTGAATACTGTCACGAGGAAAGACCACTTTCCTTTGCCCTTCATCGATCAAATTTTGGAAAGGCTAGCAGGTAATTCCTATTACTATTTCCTTGACAGATATTTGGACTACAATCAGATCGAGATAGCCCTTGAAGATCAGAAAAAGACAACATTTACATGTCCTTACGGCACATTTGCTTACAGAAGGATACCATTCGGACTATGTAATGCTCCCGCCACTTTTCAGCGATGTATGTTGAGTATTTTTTCTGATATGGTAGGGCAATATTTGGAGGTCTTCAAGGATGACTTCTTGGTTTTTGATCCATCCTTCAGCGAATGTTTGAAAATCTTGAAAAATGTGCTGAAGCGATGTGAGGAAAAGAATTTGGTACTTAATTGGGAGAAGTGTCACTTCATGGTTCATAAGAGAATTGTCTTGGGACATATCATCTCTTCCAAAGGAATTAAGGTAAATAAGGCTAAGATTGATCTTATCTCTAACTTACCTCCACCTAAAAACATATGTGACGTGCGATCCTTCTTAGGACACGCTAGATTTTACAGAAGAGTCATAAAAGACTTTAGTCACCTCTCTCGTCCTTTATGCAATCTACTTCAAAAGGATGTACCATACGAGTGGACTCAAAAATGCCAGGAAGCTTTTTCTATGCTCAAGCGCATGTTAACCACCGCACCTATCATGCAGCCACCCGATTGGAGCCTCCCTTTTGAACTTATGTACGATGCGTCTGACTATGCTTTTGGGGTGGTATTAGGTCAGAGAAAAGATAAGAGGCCCCACGTTATACATTATACAAGTAGAACCTTAAATCCTGTCCAAGTGAATTACACTACTACGAAAAAGGAACTCTTAGCCGTAGTATTCGCTTTGGACAATTTAGGTCCTACCTAATTGGATCTAAGATCATCATCTACACGAATCATACAGTGCTCAAGTATCTTCTTTCTAAGAATGATGTTAAGCCCCGCTTGATAAGATGGATTCTTCTACTCCAGGAATTTGAATTATAAATAAAAGATAAAAATGGAGTAGCAAATGTAGTGGTTGACCACCTTTCTCGCCTTGATCTCTCTGATTCCCTTGAAATGACACATATAAATGACATGTTCCCTTATGAATAATTTTTTAAAGTCTCTCAATCACCTTTGTTCGCGGATATTGCTAATTATCTTGTCACAGGTTCCACGCCGACACATTAGACTGCGCAAGATAAAAAGAAATACTTTGCCGAGGTACGTAAATTCTTCTGGGATGATTCGTATTTATTCAAATATTGCCTAGACCAAATCTTAAAGAGATGTGTGCCAGATAATGAAAACCAAAGTGTCATCTCCTTCTGTCATTCTCAGGCCTGTGGTGGTTACTTTTCTGTTAAAAAGACCACGGTCAAAATTCTATAGTGCGGCTTTTACTGGCCTACTATGTTCAAGAATACTCATGAGTTTTGCAAAGCTTGTGAAAGTTATCAAAAATTAGGAGCATTGTCCCATTGAAATATGATGCCCTTAAACCCTATTCTGATGATTGAAGCATTTGATTATTGGGGCATCAATTTCATGGGACCATTTCCCTAATCTTTCAGAAATTTATATATATTGCTCGCAGTAGACTATGTCACTAAATGGGTCGAAGCAATCCCGTGCCGGACAAATGATCATCAGACAGTCATTAAATTCTTAAAAGAGAACATCCTTTCTCGGTTCGGAACGCTTCGATCCATCATTAGTGATGGAGGTTCACATTTCTGTAACAGGCCATTTGCGAACTTAATGAAGAAATATGAAATCTCCCACAAAGTGAGCACTCCATACCATCCACAAACAAGTGGGCAAGTCAAAATTTTCAATAGGGAAATTAAACATATTTTGGAAAAAATGGTTAACCCTGACCGTAAGGACTGGTCAATCCGATTGACCAATGCTTTATGGGCTTACCGTACTGTAGTTAAGACCCCTATTGGAATGTCTCTCTTTAGACTTGTTTATGGGAAGGCTTGCCACTTACCTGTGGAGTTGGAACATAGGGCCTCCTAGGCGATTAAAAATTTGAACTTTAATTTAAACAACACTGGCTCACTACGCAAACATCAATTGAATGAACTTGAGGAAATCCGGAACAATACATATGAGAACTCGAGAATTTATAAGGACAGAATGAAGGTGTTTCATGACCAACACATTCTTCAAAAATCATTCACACCAGGTCAAAAGGTCCTTTTGTATAATTCTCGATTACATCTCTTTCCGGGTAAACTCTGATCTAGTTGGACCGGCCCTTTCACTATTACTAAGTTTATCCTTATGGGGCTATCGATATTCGAAATCCAAACAATGGCAATGAATTCAAAGTAAATGGACATCGTTTAAAGCCAATAAAAAAAATTGATTCAGAGGACATGACAATACCTCTGATTGACCCTATTTACGAGGATTGAGCTCCTAGTCTAATGGAGGTATAGGTAGATTTATTTGCTTTCCTATGATTTAGGATTAAGATAGTTTGCTTTCCGTTATTTAGGATAGTTTGCTTTCCACTGTTTAGGATAGTTTGCTTTCTGTTGGTTTAATTCTTGTGCTAACCCATCTTCACACTAAGACCATTCAAAAAGCCTCAAAATTCCTTCTTCAAGTATTATCTTTCTATCACTTCCCTTCTCTTTTCATTGCCTATTTTACATTACATGCTTATTTCTTTTACATTGAGGATAATGTAAATTTTTCAGTTGGGGATAGGGGATTAGGTGAACTAATCAGTGTTTTCTCAGTTTTGAGCAAAAATTTTAAAAATTTTCAATGTTTCAAGTTGACATCTGTTTAGGAAGCAATGAATTGTGTACTTAAGAATGCATTAGGTATGATAAAAATAGAGATTGAATTTTTTATTGTTAGAGTTTGATCAACTAAGTAATCTATCACCTAAGTTATTGCGCTCAATTGATTAAGAGATAGTTTGAATATCATGTTAATCTAAATCATAAGACACATTTAATTTGTCTTCTGTAAGACATGCTAGAAGTTCTGATTGCTAGTATGTGAATCATTGATAGATGGTGAGAATCGATTCTAGAGAATTTTATCTACCTTAAAAGAAGAAAGAACAGTTTAAAAAAATAAAAGATCGATAAAAAGGTAATGAAAAAGAATAAAAAAGAATGAAAAATATCAAAAAGAATGCAAAATTAAAAAGAATGAATAAAAAAAATTAACTATCGATATAAAATAAAAGACTAAAAAAAGAAGGAAAATGGGATAAGTTCGGAATCAGTACTTGCGTTTTAAACTGATCTTAAAGTGATGAGTATGGCTAACATGATGAACTAATAGTATTCGTACAAGAAGTAAGTTGATTTTCACTGAGCACATTGAAAAACTTGATATGCAAATTATGCTCGATTTAATGGATAAAGAATTTACTTGATTAGTTGCTTATATGGTTCGGCTCTAAGTTTTCAAAACCCCACTTTCGTATCTCAATTCTACCCATTCATACTTAAGTATACAAAAGATTGTTTTCCTAGAGAGGTTTTAGACATTAAGCATTAAGATTTATTTCACGCATACTTTGCTCGGGACTAGTAAAATGCTGGTTGGGGATTGTGTTGAGGATCAAATATTGCATATTATCCCCCATTTATATCTTGGTTTTATGAACATGATAATGCTTAATGTTGTGTTGCAAGGCGAATTTAAGAGCTTGGATTGAAAAGGGCGTTAAAAGCATGGATTTGATGCTCAAGAATCACCAAGGCAAGGGATGGATCTTAGGAAACCAAGATTGAAGAATTCACATGCCAAAGATCCAAGAAAACCAAGTGAGGAATGAAGAGAATCAAATATTTGAAGTGAAGAAAAGGAATCCTGAAATTATCCTGAAAACAAACATATTCCTGAAATTGTCCTAAATAAGCATATTCTAAAACTCTGGGTCATTCTGTGAAATTGCGCAGACTGAAGTCTATTTTGAAAAACTGCATAAATTTGAGGCAGTTTCTAGAGTTTTCCAACTAGGTGCGAAAGTTGGAGTTTCATAACTATAAATATGACTCCCTAGGATGTTCCTAGGCATCTTCTAGGGTTTAAGGAGTAGAGCAAAAGGGTGGAGAAGTCGTCGCCAAGAGTTTTTCTTCTTCTTCCTTAGTTGTTTTTATGTTTTTCTTAAGAGACTTTGGTCTAATCATATCTATGGTTGGCTAAACCTCTTAGCTAAGGCTAAGAGGTGAAGCTTGTAGCGTGATGGGATATTTTTATTACTTTGATTCATGTTTCTGTTGAACTTACTTTGATTATAGTTTGATATTTAAAGAATACTTTCAGTTTTCGATGATTTATTGTGACTTAAATTACAGTAGATCTGTAATAGCTTTGAGTATCTTCTTTTCCTGTTTTGAGATTATGGGATTGGTAAATCCTGTTGTTTGTCATCATCTCATGGGCATGGTTTAGTGATAGAATCCCTGTCAATTATCATAATTCTCCTCTTTTGAGAATTAGGTCAAAGGAAGTTCAAATTTGATCTTAATTGTTATATCCAATTGGATAGGATAAGACTCCAATTCCAATTGTGCTACTTGAATCAAGTAAGGAATCACCCTGATTGCTACAAGTGGATCCTTGAAAACCGTAGTTTCCACCTTTGAATTCTTAAGTTTCTAATAACCCACTTCACAATTACTCCTTTTAATTCCATATTTAGATTCATATTTTTTTCTAGTTCTACTCCTAGTTGCATTCAAAATACACACGAGATTAGTCCCTGTGGATTCGACCTCGGTCTTACTGAGATTATTACTACAACGCGACCCTACACTTGGGGTTGTGAACACATGACTTCCCATTCACATGATGCATGGCATGTTTCTTCTTTGACGACTCAAATGGGGTCGCATTGGCATGCTCCAGACCACCTTTTTTCCCTATTCTTGTTTTGACACATGTTTCAGTTGCCAACTGATTGGCCGGCTTCATATACTTGTTTAACACAAGTTTTCTTACAGTTAAAGCATTTAAAATTATAATATGGGGCCAATACATATAATGGAATTCAAGTTACAACATTTGTTGCTTTAATAGTTTTTTACTTTTCAAGGACAGGATCAAAGGATTGATTGTTTTCCATGCATCAATTTGTTGAATGCTACTTTTTGAATTATTTTTTTTCCTTGTGTGCAGGATTTTAATCAATTTGTAAGTGCTATGGTCTCATGCTCCTTTGATTATCAAATTTTGTAGTGCTAAAACATCTTGTGGTGGCAAAACCTTATCTGTGTGTCTTGTGCTTATATGTTGATAATATATATATATATATATATAGATATATATATATATATATTATATATATATATATATATATATAATTCAAGACGACATCACAATGGTTCAAGACATGTACGGTGCTCTGCTTCAAGAAATGCAAGGTTATGTGTAAGCATCATTGTTCAGAGCTATATCGATAAGAAGAGTGTTTGTTCAAGACTCAAGTGCATTTCAAGTTGAAGTTTAAATTCAAGCTTTAGAAGATCTCAAGATCAAGCTACATTAAGTAGAGATCTCAAGCTTCAAAGGTTAACCATCATCTGAAAGAATGAAGTTCAATGATCATACTTCATGTCCCAGGTATGATAGACCTTATAGTTTGACCTTAGGGTAGGTCATTCTATATACATAATTCAAGATGAGTCTTCTTACATGAATTTGGTCTATTCTAAAGACTAGTCCTGGACCTTGTTCGACTAGTCCTAGCACTAGTTCGACCAGTCTAAGAAATTCCACGACCAGTCCTAAGTTATTAAAGATTTTCAGAATTTTTTTGTCATTCTACGTCCAGTCCTAGAGACTGTTCGACCGATCGTAAGGATGTCACGACTCATCCTTCGACCAATCCTAGAACTACGACTCAAACTCCAACAACCAATTCTGGTTACCTACGACTAGTCCTGGGTCAGCTACGACCAGTTGTAGGTGGTCTAAGACCAGTCGTAGAATCCTAAGACTAGTCATAGAACGGATTTTTCAGATCGCGCTTAAAATTTTAAAATGCCGTTAGTGCTACGACCAGTCGAAGGGTTCCCAAGACCAGTCGTAGACGCGATCTTTGCATTTATAAATTGAACACGAATTTCAGAGTTTTTCATCATTTAATTTGAGAAAATTCAAGCCTCCACTCTGAGATAAGTTAGTGTTCATTTTAATCTACTCTGTTCATATTGAATATTCTTTTTGTTAGCTTTCTTATTTGATTTTATTCATATATTCCAATCTTATTTGAAAAGAGAAATTGTTGTATTCCTTCTTCTTGGAATCAAGATCAAATAGAGCTATGCCAAATTTGGTTTAATTTAAAATCAATTAGAACCTAGAACCATTTCTTAAGTGAGTATTGGACATTGAACGTTGATTCGAACTTCTACTCTGATTGGTTCTACGGGGCTGCTACAAAAGGAGAAATCCAGGTATTTTACATTTATTGTAAATTCATTATTTTGGTTTTGTTTGAGATTCGCCAGAAAATGTCATTATGTTGGTTATCTGAGGAGAGCCAGAAAACTCAGAAAGTGTGGGTTTTTGGATTGTGTAAGTCCAAGTTAAAAAGTCATGAGTGTGAAGGTTTTAGGTGAACCTGTGAAACTATTTTAATAGTGAATGCTAATATCCCCTGTGTGAGGATATTAGGAGTGGTGTAACAAGCTGTGTGGCTGTTGTTTAACAATTGGTGAACACACAGGCGAACCACTATATATCAGTATGTTTTGTGATTAGAATGTTCTTTTAATTTCTGTATCTCTAATCATTCAGATTTGTGGAATGTGTATGTGGATGTGAATGTTGTAATATTTACATTTCAAGCAAAGTGGGGAATGTTGTAATAGTTTAGAATTTATTTCTTGCTATTTCTTTTATTTCCTTTCTGTTTGAGTTTTGATATTCAATTTGTTCTAGTAAGGCTGTCTTGCTATAAACCCTTAGTTTTTATGGTGCAAAGGTTGTCCTTAGAACAACGTTAGTATCAAACTCTTTTTAAGATTGCTTTACATTTCAGTTCTTTGATTTATTTAAAGTATTGTTCTTTATTTGTCTGTTTATAAGGCTATCATACTTCAATTCCGCAGTTAAATTTTAATTTGGCACAGTCCTATTCACCCCCCCCCCCCCCCCCCCTCTAGGACATATAGCTTAGCCTTTTCACAATTGTGCCTTAATTTAAGCCTACAAACTAGCACTTCAGCTTTTTGACGCCACCTGTGCTAGGAGTACCATATAGAGGATTTTTTTTAAAGACCATTTTCAATTTATTGTAATAAATATTATATTTTTTTATTATGAAGTAATATAAATTTTGTTTAATATTCAGTTTAAATTGTATTGCAACATTTTTTATGTTTCAAATATTAATAGGTTTTAATTGAATTATATATATTAATAAAAATTACTGGCCTGCGCTAGAGCCTCTCAAATCTATAGAAAGACTTTTACCGGCGCTTGTATAGACTTTGGCTGTGCTTGTCCATGATTAAAAACGTCCAGGAAGCGGCGCTTGGACAAACTTTGCCGGCGCTTTTTTCACTTTAAAATACCAGTGGCCAACAAAAGCATCGGTAAAACCTGAGAGCAGGCCAACAAAGACTCCATAATTACCGACGCTTAGACAAGCACCGGTAAAAGCGACTCAGCGCTGGGAAAAGATTTTACGACATACCCTTCTACCGACGCCTTGTCTAGTGCCGACAAAGGTTAATACCGGCATTTTAGGGGTGATTTTGACCGCCGGTAAAAGTGCCTTGTCTTGTAGTGTCAATTTATAGGCAAATAAGTTAGAACTTCGACTAGCCGAGATAGGCTTCAACTAGTAAAAGTTTAGCGGATTCTGTTCAATGAATTTCATATTGCACGGGGTAAAAATTATACCAAATTCGGCTAACCTGAGGTCAAGTTTGGCTGGCCGAACAGCAAAATTCAGCTGGCCGAATTTGCCCTTCGGCTGGCCAAATTCTCGCGAAGTCCAAAATTCAATGTTGCTGGAATTTGACCCAAACTTTCTCGGGCTGGCCAAATTTCAAGCTCGGGCTGGCCGAACCAAAACTTGGGCTAGTCGAATTTGCAACAAAAGTTGTTATTTTCTTCGAGTTTGAAGTTAGACTAGCCGAAGAAGCTTAGGCTAGACGAACCAGAAATTAGGCTGGCCGAATTCCAGGAAAAAACAAATGTAAAAACCCATGATCAAACATTTTTTAAAGCAGCTAGTCCTAAGGTCTTTTTAAGGTTTATACCATCTGAGATATATCAAATATCTTATTCACTTTGGCTTGAATTTTGTTTTGAAATTCATCTTGAATTTGGGCTTGACTTCATCTTGAATTTAAGGTCGAATATCTTTTCTGAACATAAGCTGATCTTGAGCTTGATCTTTTCTTAAACATAGACCGATCTCGACCTTGATCTTCTCTTGAACATAAACTGATGTCGAGCTTAATCTTCTCTTGAATATAGACTGATCTTTGAAGATCTACTTTGAAGTGGTTTTGTCTTATGAAATTTGACAACCTATGTGTGCTCAGCATCCTTGCACTTACAACCTCTATCACGTTGACCACGCCATCACTACGATCCGCAACAGCAAAAACCGCTCCTCAATCCGAAATTCAAGTGCAAAGTTATGACATTTTTTAACGAAAACCCTAAAAAATTGTATATTTGGTAGACTTGCTTGGGGACCACATGATGTGGACCCACCTGAGTGGGCCACACCCAGCACGTTCTCCCAGGCATCTATTTTCCCTCTCTACATGCAACTATTATACTTATTTAATTCGTATTGAAAATCCTGCAACACATTCATTACAATTTTAAAAAATAATAATAATCATGCAAGCATTAATTATTTTCCTTGAAAATCCAAGAGATGGCATTCATTTCCCCTTGAAGCTCTGCAAGCCATCATTCCCAACCCATACTTCCCCATTTTCCCATGTCAGCCATCCAACCCATTCACTACAAAAGAGGAGAGAGAAACCCCCCATTCCGCCCCCCCCCCCCCTTCTTTCTTCTTCCATTTCCTTTCTCCCTTCCTTCCTTCCTTGTGGACACCTGCCCCCTCCATGGAAGAGAGATGTGAGAGAGCCAAGAGAGGAGAGAGAACAAGAGCTGAGAGAGGAGAACCAAAGAAGGCATCCCCCTCACCCAGCCTTTCATCTAACTCGGCATGGTGAGTCTACAGCCTTCTCTTCCCTCCTCTTCCTCCCTTTTTCTTTCTTTCCTTTTCTTTTCTATCTAATGTGAGTGGGCTGTTGTGTGGGGCCCCTTTGTGCATGTGTTGCTAGCCATGGAGGGCAGCTAGGTGGCCCACCAAGGGTGGAAACCACCATGATTGAGATAGGTCCAAACCGGACTGGTTACGAAGCATGCATGTAAACCACATTTTTGTGGCTGATGTGGGTCTATATGAGAGTGGAACCCACCCATGATGTGTGTGAGTGGTGGCACTGCCTGTGGGTAGGTTCGGTGGGGCCCACTGACTGTGGACCCCACTTAATGCATTTGTTTTATCCATTTTGTTGGCCATTGAGTGGGCTGCACGGTGCGGCCACGGCATGATATTTATTTGCCTCCAACCCATTCATACAGCCCTTAAAGTGGGGCCCATTGATCATGTGGCTCTATTATGATTTATGCATGTCATCCAACCTGTTCTAAGGGCCCACAGATCATGTGGGGCCCACCATTTTTGGGTGGACAACCCCTTTTGTCACATCTGAAACTCGATGAATGGGTTCACAGAATTTTCGAGCTCCGAATTTGGCGATGACAACCTCTTTGGTACCCCCATTCTCAGCTCCTATCTCCCATATGCCAAGTTCCAATCTTGGTATCCCACGAGGAGGATTTTCACGGTGAAATTCTTTTTATACATGAGCATAACCACAAGTGTACCAAAAAGACATAATCACATTTCCACTATAATATCTATTCGAGTACAATGTTGAAAGGAAAACATATGATATAATAAAAGTCTAAAAGATCAAGCACATGCTCCTGCCTCAATGCTGTTGCAGTTTAAAATAACTTGCACGTAAACAACATGCATAAGCTTACTATGAAGCTAAAAGAATTTGTGCGTGTGTGCGTAACGTATGTAACAAGCATACATGTATCAGAGTAAGTGGAAATGATAGAGGGCTAAACTGGCAACTCCATAACTACTATCAGTCATATCCAGGCTATGCGATGCAAGGGCCTATATGGCCAAGTGTCATATGCTAAGGATGTAATGCAACATGTCAATCCTCTACTAGTCCACATATTAGAATAGTTCACAACTAGATCATCACTGGAGTCCAGTACACTTTCATCATTGGCTGCCACCCATCGCGCGCAAAACCAATTAGCGAGTGCAAAAGACCTCACTATCCGCCTCGTCACTGGTCCACAAAAATCCACCTAGCTCATTGATAACGAACTCATTTCATGAGTTCTTCAGACTCAACATAGCATTATAACCCTCTGCACCCGGGCAGGTAAGGTCAAACCCCCTTCCAGCGGACCCCGACACAGTGGGAGACGCAGCCTATCGGTATCCATCCATCATGCGTTCATAAATCTACTCAGTCTAGACATTGGAGTATCCTACTGGTATCACAAGTTTTAAGGACTTCCACTCAGGGACGCATGTGATGCTCTGTGTCCTCAATAGTTTTCGGTGTCCATAAAATCATCCGCCAGGCACAACAAGACTGTAGGACTACATCCATAGTGTCATTAGGAGTAGATATAACGTGTCACACATAATGCATATTGCATGAATCACATTATCTAAGTCATGCATCAATCATGTGGGTACATGCGATCATGTAGGGTGACCCTATCTCACCCTATCTCATAAGGGTCCCCTAAGTAACTCAACCCAAAAAGGCGTATACTATGATCAGTCGCTATTCATAGAAGGCATACAAATAATGTGTGTGGGCATATGAATGGGCATGATATCCATTACACTAAGCATATTATCGATGTTGACCTATCAAGCTAAGTACCCTATTATGTTATCAAACATATCATATGATAATCGACCTTAAATGGCTTGACATAAAGAGAGTGAGACCCGATCAGTGGACCGCTCTAGCAATGTAAGGGTCTACGTGGCATGACCCACTTGAGACTAGAATCAGCCACACACTTGAGCCTTTGCATATAACATGATCAAGTAAAACGGATGATAAGTGAGGATATAACATATACATCAAGGTGGAACCACTTGAGATGGCTTAAACAAATACATGCACCATTGTGGGGTCTATAGTAGGCCCCACTGATAAGTTGGATGGCAACAAACATTACAATGGGCTCGTGAAAGTTTTCCATGGTAGGCACACAATTACCACTATTTCCTTCCTTTGGTGCGGCCCATTTAAGGGTCTAATCGGCCTCATTTATGAGCTCATGACCTAAAATGATACGAAAAAACAGATGGAAGGTATGGATAAAATAAATACGTTATGGCAGGCCCTACTGCCAGATTGGTAGCGTGGATAAAATACAAACATTATGGTGGGCATCCTTGTGACCCCACCATGATGTGTGTCTACACCATGCATTTAATGGGTCCCCCTTTAGGTTATAGGACATCCTAAAAATCAGCCATATACGGAACTCAGATGGGCCACACCATAGAAAACAGTGATGATGATGACACCCATTGTTAAAATTTTCTAAGGCCAACCGTGATGTATGTATACATGAATGAAACGTGCCAAGTGTGGGCTCTTTGGGTTCAACATAAGCTGGCCAACCCGATGGATGGGTTGGATCTTTCAAGTGAACCCCACATAGTTGGGTAAAAAAATAAAAATGAATGGATGCTAGAGCGATGAGAGGACGGGAGCCCTCTCTAGGCAAGGGGACCCACTTGTGGGACCCATCATGATGTATGGGTTTAATCCACATCGTCCATCTATTTTAACAGATCATTTTAGGCCTTAACCTCAAAAATTAGCCAGATCTTAATCTCATGTTGGACACACAACAGGAAACAATGGAGGCATTGTATTACTATTGAAACCTTTCTAAGGCCGACAGTGATGTTTATATACCACCGTTTTAGTCTTTCTGGGCCCACCATGAGATGACCAAGTTGATGAATGGAGTGGATCATCCACTTGTGGCAACATTAAAAAAAAAAAAAAAATGAGCTGAAGAAGAACATCCAGAGGGCGCTGTCGCAGCGTAAGGGCGGAAGTCCCTTTGGGTGAGGACGGGGTCCCACCTGTGGGACCCACTATGATGTATGTGTTTCATCCACACCATCCATCAGTTTTTCCAGATCAATTAAAGCCTGGGGCCTGAAGATGAAGATCCAGATATCAGATGGGCACCTCACAGGAAGCGGTGGAGTCAGTGGCGTCCACCCTTGGACCGCTGCTTGGAAACCAGCGTTGGGATGGGCCCCAGTCATATATTGTAATTTGAGTCACAATAACCATAGAAAACTGAAAATATTCTTAAATTCAAATTAGAAATCAATGAAGTTCAACATAAATAAGAATAAAAGCCAATAAACATCCAACATGCTACAAGCTTCACCTCTTAGCCCTAGCTAAGAGGTTTAGTTGACCATAGACATGATAAAAACCAAACTCTTAAACAAAACATGAAAATAAACTAAAGAAGATGAAGAAAAACTCTTGGGAGACTGCTCCACCCTTTGGCTCTTCTCCCTGAACCCTAATTCGTCCCTAGAACTCCTCAAGGAACCCATATTTATAGCCTTTGATTGGACTGACTTTGAAACCGCCTCAAATTTACGCAACCGTTATTCACAACCCAAGTGTAGGGTCGCGATGTAGTAATAACTCATGAGAATGAGGTCGAATCCACTAGGACTAAACTTGTACGTATTCTGAAAAGAACTAGAACTAGAACTAAAAAAAGATCTAAATCTAAATATGGAATAAAAGAGAGTAATTGTGAAGGATTTATCAGATATCAAAAGTGAACTAGAGCACCAATGATCCACTTGCAGTGATCAGAGAGCCCTCTTACTTGATTCAAGTACCACAATTGGAATTGGAGTCATATCATATCCAATTGGAAGATATAACAATTAAGATCAAATCTGAACTTTCCTTCACCTAATTCTCAATGGAGGAGAATTGTGATAATTAGAAGGGATTCCATCACCAAACCATGCCCATGGGACGATGGCCAACAACAGGATTTACCAATCCCACATTCTCAAAATCAGGAAAAGAAGATACTCAAAGCTATTGTAGATTTACTATAATTTGAGTCAAATAGACCATTAAAAACTGAAAGCATTCCTTAAATATCAAATTATAATCAAATAAGGTTCAACATAAACATGAATCAAAGCAAGAGAAACATCTCATAACACTATAAGCTTCACCTCTTAGCCCTAGCTAAGAGGTTTAGCCAACCATAGACATGATTGGACCAAAGTCACTTAAGAAAAACATGAAAACAACTAAGGAAGAAGAAGAAAAACTCTTGGCAACGGCTTCTCCACCCTTTTGCTCCACTCCTTAAACCCTAAAAGATGCCTAGAAACATCCTAGAGAGTCCTATTTATAGTTTTGGAACTCCAACTTTCACACCTAGTTGGAAAACTCTAAAAATCGCCTCAAATTATGCAGTTTTCCAAAATAGACTTTACTCTGCGCAATTTCACAGAACGACCCAAAGTTTCAAAATATGCTTCTTTAGGACAATTTTAGGAATATGTTTGTTTTCAAGACAATTTCAGGATTCCTTTTCTTCACTTCAAATATTTGATTCTCTTCATTCCTCACTTGGTTTTCTTGGATCTTTGGCATGTAAATTCTTCAATCTTGGTCTCCTAAGATCCATCTCTTGCCTTGGTGATTCTTGAGCATCAAATTCATGCTTTTAGCACCCTTTTCAATCCAAGCTCTTAAATTCACCTTGCAACACAAACATGAGTAAAATAGAACATTAAGCATTATCATGTTCATAAAACCAAGATGTAAATGAGAGATAATATGCAATATTTTACCCTCAACAGTCGCATTACACATCGATCGGACCGAAGTCACCTTCGGTCGGACCTTAGTCGAGTTCGAATTGTGGCAGGATTTCGTTTCAGTAGTTACCCGATTTCGGTCACACCGAGCTTAGATTCGGTCAGACTGAACTTAAGTTTCGGTTGGACCAAATTAATCCTCAGTCGAACCGAATTAACTCTGAAATTCATCGTTCTTCGCTGGAGCTTTTTATGCACTTTCGGTCGCACTGAATCCTTCCTTCAGTTAGACCGAACTTGGATTCGGTTAGACCGAATTATCCTTCGGTCAAACCGAATTAGTTCTGAATTTCATCATTGGTCGCTGGACTATTTTATGCGATTTCGATCGGACCAAACCAGGTTTTGGTCGAACCGAACTATCCTGTTTTCTTTCTGTGGATCAAGCTATCTTCTTCGGTCTTTTCTTCATCCTTTATTCTTGGTTTTCTTAGATCTTTGGCATGTGAATTCCTCATTCTTGGTCTCATAAGATCCATCCTTTGTCTTGGTGATTCTTGAGCATCAAATTCATGCTTTTAACATTCTTTTCAATCCAAGCTCTCAGACTCACCTCGCAATACAAACATGTATAAAATATACTCATTAAGCATTATCATGTTCATAAAACCAAGATATAAATAGGGGTAAATATGCAATATTTGACACTCAACACTGGCCTTTCCAAATAGTCGACTAGTCACCTGATAACGCCCATGTGCCATGAAATGCATGATTAGCCTAATCGTTATTAGTCCAATTACAACAACCATTTTAAGGAATCTCAAATGTCATTATGGAGGACTCGTCAACCAGAATATGCCGACAGCTCGGGCATAGTGTCCCATAGCCTTAGAATGCAAGCTTAAAGGAATCCCTCACCTTAACCTTAAATCTAAACCCTAAGTAGATATCCATGTCAGAAAGCTCTACATGAAAAGCTTCCACATGAATCACGATATCGCTTAAGTGAGAGGGAAACACCATAAATATGAAAAGAAGAGGGCGTATAGGCTTCTCCTTCTCTATCTCCCTAATTTCAAATTTCTTTCTTCTTTTTACTTTTATCTCTCTCCTCTCTCTCTCCTCTCCTCTCTCTCTCTCTCTCTCTCTCCTCTCTCTCTCTCTCTCTCTCTCTCTCCCCCCCCCCTGGGCATTGGGAGATCGAGCGTGTGTGGGAGGAGAGGGGAAGGGAACGCACACTCCTTTTTAAAAGGAGTGGGCGTGTAGGGGTGTGTTTCACATCCCACTTAGATTGGTTTCTCCGATTTTTCCTTTCTAACGATCTTTATTAAATCTAATTCATCCATTGTGTTAGTGTCGTCGAATAGAGACAGGGTATATGATTTTCTTTATGATCCGAAATTTAGATTGGCCTATCTTGAAAATTCTCCTGATGGATGCCAAAACAAACATGATCTCAATTAACGGTCCACACTTAATGATCAGGGCCCAATTTTGGAAAAAATGTGTAGTCAGGATAGGCAAACATTTGTATAAATTTTGGTGGTTGACCGATGGTAGAAAAATTCGAGATCTAAAATTTCACCTTTTGTACCAAAAGAAAGGAACTGGCTTCAACCTTCAACGATGTAAGATCATAGATCGGGGCCTAAATTTTGTATAGCCTCGTAGTCATATCAGACCAGAGTGTGGTCCAAATTTGAGTTGCAATAGATGGAAGAAAATGGTTAAATCGAAAAATCCAGATTTATAAGGAGTTAGTAGGCCTTGACCAGATAACTTCGTGCCTAAGGAAAAGTTTACCAAAGTGAGGTCTTAATATTTCACACTTGGTCCATGTTATGGGCAATCCAAGTCATTCATATGAAGAAAAATATCCTACTACGACTACCCATGAGATTTCTTCACTCAATGGACACCAAAATCAATGGGTAAGGGGTAATTTGTCAATTGGGTCACTTTTACAATGGTCTAAGGGCCAAATTTTAAATTTATTTAATTTATAATACATAAGCATGGTATAAAATTTACATCAAACAGATCATGGGAACCATGTTATCTATAATTCAAGGGTCTAGGTTAATAGCATTTTCTTAATTATTGCTGATATGAGAGTTTTGAAAACTCTAATGATTCTACATGGTTGTAGGCAGATTCTAAGTAATTTTACAAAGAACTTATATCTAAATCATTATGATAAGAAAGAATATATCATCAAAACTTAATAAGAATGCACATAATACATACATAATGGCATGTAATGATGACATGTTAAACATAGAAAAACTTGATGGTTAGTATTCTGATCATGTATATAAGTGGGTGTATGATCAATTTTATAAGCGGATGACCATAAGTGAGTTTTTTGGAGTGATCAAGAGGTAGAACATGTATACCGTTAGATTCAAGTGACTTGTTCATATGTATAAGTTTTCCAAATTGTAGTTTTGATGGTGGGTTAAGAATATTCATAGGTGGTGAACAAGATGAACAAATCAGAATCTCAATTTTATATGTGTACGAGTGGATGCCAAGGTCAAGTAGTTTGTTTACTATGATTAGGTGGTCCAAACTCAGACTGGACAGTCAGATATCTTTACTTAGTGGTGAATAGTTAACTGAACGGTTGGTTATGATGGACAAGTGAGAATACTTGGGTATATGATGGTCTTATCTCAAAATCAATGGTCAGATGGCTTGATCTATGAATGGAGATTATTTCCAACGGTCAGATTCGTGTTGGAGAAATGATGTAAGGTTAGGATAGTTAGATTGGCATCGTACACATGTACATAGTAAGTTAAATTTCATGGTAACACTCGAGAACTTTCAATACCTGGGTATTGAAAAGTTCAGGGTGTTATAATCTACCCCCTTAAACAAAATTTTATCCTCAAAATTTAATTATTTCTACCAATTATACTAATTTATTTGGTTTAATTTTTCACTATATTCCTCGTGAGGTGGATATATATGTCTAGGTGTGTGTATAATTGGCTATATGAAATCGAGACGCTACAATTTACCCCCATTAAATGAAAATCTCGACCCCGAGATTTATATTCATATAATTATTTTATTTATTTATGTATTTAACTTTATAGTATTTCACACATTAGTTCCCTCACTATCTAGAGTAAAGTTTCTCTATATTTTCATTTATGTTCTTAGTGTTTCGGGGCAACACGGAAAATGGTTATAGTAGGCCAATCTTGACACGCTGAACTCTTGCCTGGCTGAGGCTGTGAGTTTTTGATATCATCCATTCCAGGTGAGTCTCAAACTTCTGCTTGATCAAGGCATTGAGTTCATTGGTAAGCGCCTGGGATTTGGTAATCGAATCAAACTACTTTTAACTTACTTGAATATGATTTCGCAAATCCGTGGTCCTAATCATTCTAAATCCTTGAGGAATATTATATATATATATATATATATATAATATATATATATATATCATCCACCATAAAATTTCTCTAGGTTCCATAAAGGATACGCCCAAATTATCCATTCATTGTTAAATCTAAGTTTTAGTATATCCTTTATATAAAGGGTTGTAAATTCCTAAAATCGTTTTATATAGACAGTCTGTCACTCTTGGAATTTTAATTTATGATACGTGCATCCAATTTATCCAGAATTTGGATTAATTCCTTGACTTATTCCTGAAGTTACAGAAAAATTACTGAGGTAAAATCAATGGTTTGGGGTTTGTTTTCACGCTTGTGAGGTGTATAAAAGCTTTCTGTCTAACAGCAATTCCTACTTATTTTTATTATTGTTGGATTTTTTTAGAATTTTGTACAAAAACGATTGGGTGAGATTTTAGGAGGAGATTCTAGGGACCTAAGGTGGGTACCAGAAAATTTTTAAAATTTTCCAATAAGTATACCGATCGAGACCAGCGGAAGTTTCCTAATGTGTCAGTTTTCATCGAAACGATAACAAATTTTAGGAAAATTGGAAAATATCTGATTCCGATTTGGGAAACTAGTTTTTCTTACTTAAAAATTCATTTAAGGATGAATTTTAGTTCATAACAAGTTTATTTGGGATTTTGAGAATTTTTTTCTAAAGGTATCTAGATTCGGTCTTTAAATTCCATATATAACTTAATATTTCCAATGGGGAACCTGAATATGGGTGTCTAATTGCTCAACTTCCTAGCTCATTTGGGAATCCAATTAAGTATATGTATCTAATTCATGATCCTATCCGAGTCGCGTAAAGCTTATGATGATCCATTCCCTCAGGCCTAGTTAATCTCATTTTCATGCTCTGATACCAACTATAATATCCCGAAATTTCCGCAGCCCAAGTATATACTCGTGCCCAAGAATTTCAAGTGTTAATAATATATAAATTAAATGCTTTAAAAATTGCGCCATTTTTTTTTCTATTTAGATTACATCCAATTACATTCATGAAGGTAACCATTTACGAGAATAAAATCAACTGCATTTGTTATTTTATTTGAGTAAAAGAATTCAACAAATTATCAAATGCCCTCTCAATAGGAGCTTATTACATTATCGAGTTCGCAGCAAAAATATAAAACTAAATCATAAAACTATCTTCTTATTTATTCAGTATAATCTTCCATAAGGAGATGGTCCTCTAGGTCTTCAATCTGTATATCACCTGCATCATTTGTACAGTTGGAGAGGGTAATGCCCTACTCATAGTGATGGTTATCCTTTAATATTAACAATAATTTAAGAGATTCATGAAAGTAATGTAAGGGGTTCTGATACGTCTCGTACGTATACTACGAGTGGTATCAGCATGCATAACAATTGTATATATGAATGCATGCCTAGCAAAGTGTGTGCGGTTCATCATACTTAGTGATCATCACAATGTGGAATACGGTTTATAAGAAACCCGACTCGCCCTACATCTTATAACTATGGAGATTCGCCAGTGTGTCCAACTTTAATGTGGATTTATGCTAACATCTCAAGGCAACAGAACAACGTGGTTGAGGGATTTATGTAACACGATGTGTTCATAGAGCGACTATTTGCGACATCCAATCCCGAGAAGTAATGTAACACGCATGGCGATTTACTTACATCAATTGTGCACCACATCAACCAACCAACAGAATTACATACTGACCAAGAGGGCCACTACCCGTAACACATTACGTCCATAATAAATATTGGAATCACTAGTTGTGATACCTCTAACACATCACTTGTATTGATAGAGAGATAATTCAAATTATGGGAGTTTTAGAATTTCAAGGAACATGCCCAAGCCATAAAGTTAAATAGCACGCGGTTAATAAAATAAGGACGAGAGTAGCAATGGCTAACTCAATAGAGAGGAGAGTGGTAATGGCCAACTCAACGAAGAGAATAGTAGCAAGGGCCAACTCAAGAAAATTGGTAAAGGCAAAGACAAGGCTTGTATCCATCGCCCCATAAAAATAATGAAGATCACTTGTAATAAACATCATATCATAATTCCCAAGGATACATAATTATTGATAGTAAATTAACAACTACAGGGAGAGAATCATAATATCATGAAAGCATGTAAAAGGCAAGATAGTTTGTTTCAACTTAAATTAATGCAAGCTTAAAGGAATCCCTCACCTTAGCCTTAGATCTAAACCCTAGGTAGATATCCACGTAGGAAAGCTTATACATGAAAAGCTT
>JAJHSJ010000001.1:85283231-85453104 GCA_021015155.1 Magnolia officinalis
TTGTTAAATGCTCATATTCTTAGCAGTTGTAACATTGACTATCTTTTGAAGATTTTCAAGTTTTAGATTTAGATTTAGATCTTTCTTATCATTTGATTTTTGAAAGTCATCTCTCTTTTTTACTTTTGAAAATCTTGTAAAAAACTTTCGCTAAGAGAGCCATATCATCTTCAGAATTTTTAAAATCAGAATTTTCTTGAAAAATACATTTAGAAGTCTTAAGGGCAATAGATTTACCTTTTGGAGCTTTTAGATTTAACTCGTAGGTTTGTAAAGACCCAACTAATTCTTCTACCCTCATATTGTCCGTATCACGAAGTTCCTGGATCGCAGTCACCTTTGAGTTGAACCGTTCAGGTAGTGAGCGTAGTATCTTTGCACACACTTTACTTTCTAGGATTTTATCGCCAAGACCTCACATAGAGTTTAAATGTCATTCAGTCTAGTATAGAAGTCCATAGACATTTCATTTTCTTCCATATGTATTTCCTCAAATTTAGTTGTGAGGATTTGGACTTTAGACTTCTTGATAATTGATGTACCCTCGTGTGCCATTTCTAAAATATACCAAGCTTGCTTTGCAGTATCACAGGATATAATTCTTTTTAACACACCCGGTGATAGTGCGCAAGTGATTACATTTAGTGCTTTTGCATTGGCACTACTCTCACTTTTCTGAAGTGTGGTCCAAGAAAAATAAGGTGTGATTTCATTGATTTTGATCCATCGATACCAGTCACTTCAGTGGTAGGAGGGATCCATTCAGTCACTGTGGCTTGTCACACGCTCTCATCCATGGATTTAAGGAAAATCCTCATCCTGGCTTTCCAATAGGCATAATTGGAGCCATCAAATGTGGAGGCCTAGTAACTGAAAGACTATCAAAATTGACATCTTATAAATAGCTTAGATCGATTAGTTCTGGAAATAAATCCAAATAACAAAAAAAAAGAGCTATTAGGCTTTGATACCACTTGAAAAGGCCTAGCTATATGTCCTGGGGGGGGGGGGGGGGGGGGGGGGGGGGGTGGAATAGGACTATGCCAAATTTAAAATTATACCAGCAGAATTAAAAAATAAGATAGCCTTGCAAATAAATAAATGAAAGACAGTACTTTAAATAAATAACAGTACGGAAATGTAAAGCAATCTCAATATTCTAGTATTGAGAGGCTGATACAAATGATGTTCTAAGGACAACCTTGCACCATAAAAACCAAGGGTTTATGGCAGGATAACCTTACTAGAACGGTATAAGTATCAATATCTCAAACTGAAGAGAAATAAAAAAAATAGCAAGAATTGAAATTCTAAACTATTACAACATTTCACAATGCTTGAAATGTAAATATTAGACATTTGCATCCACAACTTTGAATGCTAAAAGATAAAAATTAAATAAACATTCAAAAGACAAAGAATTATAGTGGTTCGCCTGTGTGTTCACCAAGTGTTAAACAACAGCCATACAACTTACTACTCCACTCTCAATATCCACACACAGGGGATATCAACGTTCACTATGAAAATAGGTTTCACAGGTTCACGTAAAACCTTCACAATTGTGTCTTTCAAATGGGCTTACACAATTCAAAAAACCCCACTTTCTGAGTTTTCTGGCTCTCCTCAGATAACCACTAGATTGAGATTTTTCTGGCTTAATCTCAAACAAAAACCAAAATGAAGGAAATTTACAATATAGTAAAATACCTGGATTTCTCCTTTTGTAGCAGCTCGGAAGAACCAATCGGAGTAGAAGTACGAATATAGAAGTTTAATTGTCCAATACTCACTTTGAAATGGTTCTAAGTTCTAATTGATTTTAAATTAAACCAAATGGACTAGCTCTATTTGATTTTGATTCCAAGAAGAAGGAATACAGTAATTCCTCTTTTCAATTCAGATTGGAATATAGAAACAAAATCAAATTGACAAAGCTAACAAAAGAGAATATTAAATATGCACAGAGTAGCTTAAAAATTAATACAAACTTATCTCAGAGTGATTTCTTGATTTTACTTGAATTCGGATTGAAAAACTCTGAAATTCGTGTTCTATTTATAGATGCAGAAATCGCGTCTATGACTGGTCGTGTGGCCATCACGACTAGTCCTATGTCAAACTGTATTTTGAAATTTTAAGTGCGATCGGATAAAACCATTCCACGACTGGTCATAGGGTATTCACGACTGGTCGTGAGGAACCAAGAATGGTTGCTGGAGTTTGAGTCATAGCTGCAGGACTGATCGTGAATGAGTCGACACTGTTCCTATGATCGGTTGAGCAGACTCCAGGACTGGTCGAAGCTCAACCAAAAAAATTTAAAATTTTGCAACAACTTAGGACTGGTCTTAGAATTTCTTGGACTGGTCGAGCCAGTTCTAGGACTAGTCGAACAGAGTCCAGGACTAGTCGAAGAATAGACCAAATACTTATAAAAATATTCAATTTGAATTATGTATACAAAATGACCTACCCTAAGGTCAATCTAAGGTCATTCATACCTTGAATGTGAAATATGGACATTGAAACTTCATTTGTTCAGATGATAGTTGACCTTTTGAAGATTATGAAGCTTGAGATCTCTATACTTGAGCATTTGAACTTGAGATCTTCTAGAGCTTGAATTACTCTTCATCTTGAGTTGTACACTAACTTGAGTCTTGAACAAGATCATTTCTTTCGTTATAGCTTGTACTTGCATTTCTTAAAATGATTTGAAGTAGTTCTTCGTTCTTGACTTGAAGCAAATATGCGTTGTAGCTTGTATATATGAAACAACATGCTACACAAGACATAAATTGTGTTTTTGGCACCACAAAATTTGACAACCAAAGGAATAGGAAACCATAGCACTTACAAAATGGGCATGGAAAAAAAATCTGGACAACAACATGTTGCTGTATATTATAGCCCATGAAGCTTACTCGACAGTTAATATTCATCACATTCATCATGAGATGGCTTACCTGAGTGGGCTACAGGGACCCCAGACCAGGTTGCTAATAGCATTTCTCCTTGCATGTCAAAATGGACAGTAAGGTGGGCCGCCCTGCATCCAAAAAATGGACAGCAGGGGCGTCCCACCCTGCTGGACGGTCTGGGCGAGCTGAGCTCACCAAGTGGGCCACCCCCATCAGGGAAAATAGGAGGGAAGGAGAGAGAGAAAGAGAGAGAGAATCATGGCCATGGGAGGGGGCTCTTCCACTATGATCCCCTCCAAACAATCCAAACCATACATCATGGGCCCTGCATCAAAAAATCTGAGGTAGGGATGTTATCCCCACCATGAAACCAAAGGCCTAGATGACCCCTTCATGATCTAGATCAAACAATACATCATGATGGGGTCATGGAGAATGGCCCCATCATGGCTCGTGCATGCAACTAAGGTGGGCCATTGGCCATGCCTAGGGGTCAAAATAGGATCCCCACTATTGATTGGTGGGTCCTACATGCCCTAAGCAAGAAAACCTAGAGATCTAAGTAAGAAAACAACAAATCAAATCTTAGAAAAGCACCCACCTATGATCTTCTTCTCCTTCTTCCACCCTTGGGGTTCATATGCTTCAAAAGAGTTGATTTAATGGTGGTGATGGGTTCCTATGGGCTGGATTGGGAGGGCTTGAGCTTGAAGGTGGCTGGACATGGAGGCTCTCTTGGGACGTTGTAGCTTGCTAGCAAGGGAAAATGAGGAAGAAGAGAGGGAGGGAGAGAGATAAGCGAGAGGGGAATGATTGCTCATGTAAGAGATGCTAAGCATGCTTGCCATCATTAATAGCATGCTTGCTAGAGTAGGCTGATGTCACCCCTAGGCTAGTAGGCTAGGATGACATCATCCTAACGATGATTCCTAGGGAAATCACTTTATCAGGAATGCTACAGCCCTGCAAAGTGCCGTCCATGGCCGGGGTAATGCACGAGCCAAAACTCTCAATCTAAGCGTCGCATTGGTGCACGAGACATGGCGTTGGAATCGCGGCGACGGTGCAGTCGCAATGACATAGGTCTCGGGTTGAGTAGACTTGGGTTTACAGGATGTGACTTGAGGTCGCCCGCAAATGCTATCTATAGGTCGCGGGTCGCCGAAATTCGATGGGGTGGATCGCGGGATCCTAAAGAATGAAATGGTACTAGGACACAGGTCTGACACATGTGGCTCAAACGATCATGCCACATACGTATAGATATGGAATCCACGACATCCGTTGTTGCTCCACCTACTGAAGTGCTTCCGATCAACCTGTAAAGGTTTCTGTACCTCTACGCTTTCATAATCACGAGTGTCCCCTTTGATACTTTAAGGACACCATTGACACTGGTGAACTTGCACCCTATTGCCTCGAGTGCCCCGAAAGAAACCAAGTTCTTCTTCATGTCAGGAACGTGCCTGACCTCAGTTAAGGTACACTCCATCCCATCAAACATCTTGATGCGCACCGTACTAGCAACTACAATGTTACAGGCATTATCATTGCCCATAAACACCTGTCCACCATCACACTCTCTGTAACTGGCGAACCAACTCTGATGAAGAGTAAAGTGATATGACGGTCCAGTGTCAAGAATCCACTCGTCTCTACGGTCATCGTACAAGTGTCCGATCATAGACACAGACAACACATCACATGTGCTTGTTTCTTCATCAAACGTGGTAACATTGGCCTATATGGAATAAGCCTCTAAGTTTTCTTTCTTCGACTTAAGATTTGTACAATCCTTCTTCATGTGTCAAGTCATCCCACAGTTCCAACACTTTCACTTACCCTTGGATTTGGATCTCGACCGAGAAGAACTTGTATCTCACTCAATATTTCGGCCCCTCGTATACAATGTATCAGAAGATGCCCCCATGCTACCGTTTTTCTTTCTCATGGCCTTTCCCTGAAGGGATGAGACAATGATGTCTACACTCAGGGACGTATTACTGGGTATAAGGAGTCCCTAAAAGACTTATACGATACTGAAAGAGAATTTAGCAAAATACTTGCCTGATCTTCATATTTGACCACTTCCTCCATGTCTTGCAACTTACAAATCAACTTATTAAAATTACTGATGTGGGCTTCCACATCTCCACCCTCTGCCATTCTAAAGTTGAACAATTGTAACTTTAAGTGTAGGCGATTTTCAAGGGACCATTTTGCATAAATGTCATCTAACTTCGCCCACATATCCGTTGCAGTTTTCTCCCTCATAACATTGTAGAGAACCTTATCCGTTAGACACAACCGGATAGAGGATTGACCTTCTTATCAAGGGTCATCCAATCATCGTCACTCATATATAGTCGTCGCTCCTCAAGAGCACCATCTTTGCCTTGCTAAGTTAATAGGAGAATCATCTTAACCTTCTATAACTCGAAATTATTTTTGCCTACTTCTCAATATCATACTTAGTGTTTCCCATTGATACTAATCCTTCATATTCAAGCCTGCACCACAACGATAGATCTGTTACCACTTGTTGGGTGATCTCAGAAGCACACAGAGATGAATGTAGGATAGTAATCCAATAGCACCAAGCAAACATAAAGAGAACACAACGATTTAACGTGGAAAAACCCTTTCGGGAATAAACCATGGCACAAAGCGACAGATGATCACTATGAAAGCAGAAATTACAAAGTAAAGAGCTTACCCGATTCGAACAACCTCAAATCTCACCCTTGCTACATCCTTTGAAACCCTTGAATGATTTAGAAACCCTAGAATCTCCTTGATGTACTCCCAATTCCGATTACACTCCAATATATAGCCTTTGGAGGAAGCATAATTAAAATAGGAAACAAATCTTGCAAATTCCAAGTTCTGCGAAAATCTACACAGAATATGTCGATGGCATCGAACACTCATCGATGGTATCGAAATTAATCCTTCGATGGCATCGAAACCATATCGATGGCATCGAACTAACACCTCAACTGTCCAAAGAAAAAATATGATTTTCTAAAAATTCTCGATGGTGCCCAGTTAGTCCAGTGACCAACTGAAGAAAATCTAGAAAATATCAATGGGATCGAGAACTGTTCGATGCCATCGAAGGTGACATCGAAGAAAATGTCGATGACATCGACAAACCCAGTAACAAACTCGATTTAAGACATCTATTATAACAATCTCTACCATGTCTTCAATCTTCAACCATGTAGCTTCTTCTCTTCTCCACTTATCTCTTCCTTGCATCATAGCTCCATCAACGCTTCTCGTGCACACTCCGTCCTCCTTTTACGCCATTGCCAAGCCCAAAGAAGTTGTAGAGAACTTGAACTTCTTTGTAAGAACGACCTTGGTGAGCATGTCCGCCGGATTCATGCTGGTGTGAATCTTCTCCAGAGTTACGAATCCTTCCTCAAGCACCTGTCAGATAAAATGGTGATGACCATCAATGTGTTTAGTATGTGAGTGATTAACAAAATTTTTAGCCAGATTGATAGCGCTCTCGCTATCACAATTAACCGGTACGACCTCCTTCTAAAGGCCTAACTGATTTATCATGCCTCTTAACCAAACACCTTCTTTAAACGCTTCCGTCACTGCCACATACTCTGCTTCTATTGTGGAAAGAGGCACCATAGACTGAAGCTTTGACATCCAATTGATTGCTCCACCTGCTAGTATAAATTAGTAACCTAAAGTCGATTTTCTCGAATCAACACTGCCTACGTAGTTTGGATCCACATACCCTACCAACTTTGCCATTGTCTTCTCAAAAGTTAAGACAAAGTCCTTTGCACCTCGAATGTATAGAAGTAGTCATTTAACTACTTCCCAATGTTGCTTGTTAGGATTTGACATGTATTTGCTCACAACACCACCTGTAAAATATCCGGTCTCATATAGACCATGACATACATTAAACTGCCAACTACATTCGAATAAGGAACACGAGACATATCTTACTTTTCCTTATTTGATTTAGGACATTGTTCCGAGGAAAGCCTGAAGTGAGTCGCATGGGGAACGCTGACCGACTTCGCCTTGTCCATCCCATACTTGACACCTTAAGATATTTTGCCTGAGATAACTAAAGCCTACTATTCTTCCTATCTTTATGAATGTCTATGTCAAGAATCCTCTTTGCAGTCCCCAGATCCTTCATCTCCAATGTCCCTGATAATTGAGTCTTCAGTACATTAATATCAAATATGTCATGATTGGCAATTAACATATCATCAACATACAATACTATGATGATGAACTTATAATTACCCAGAGTCTTGTAATAGACACAATGATCATATTCACTCCTAGTAAATTTCTGACTCAACATAAAAGAACCAATTTTGTATACCACCTAGGCGACTGTTTCAGGCCGTACAACGACCTTATTAACCTGCAAACTTTATTCTCTGCCCCTTCAACTTCGTAGCCCCCTGGTTGCTTCATGTAGATATGCTCTTCTAACTCCCCGTGCAAGAATGCAGTCTTGACATCATCTGTTACAGCTCGAGATCATATTGGGCAACCAGCGCCAACATGAATCTAATAGACACCTGTTTAACCACTGACGTGAATATCTCTGTGAAGTCAATACCTTCTCTCTGAGTATAGTCCTTTGCTACCAGCTTCACTTTATATCTATCATATTTCCTTTTGAATAATCATTTGTATTTAATCATTTTTCGGCCCACTGGAAGCTCCTTAATCGTTTTTCGGCCCACTGGAAGCTCCACTAGCTCCCATGTGTGGTTCTTGTACAAAGAGTCCACTCATTGTCCATAAGCGACTTTCACTTTTTTATATCAGGCTCATTAAAACCCTCCTGAATAGTAGACGGATCCCTTTCATCTATAACGAGGGCATATGTGATACTAGAGTCATCCATGTATCTTGGTGGTAACCTGCGATCACGCGGTGGGTTTCTTTTTACAAGTGGCTGCTCCACTTTCTCATATACCTCTGTCTACGCATCTACCTCTGCTTAAGTATCATTTGTGTCAATCTGGACATCTACGATCAACCTTTCTGGTTCCTCTTGCTTCTTTTGATCATTCTTGCAGAATAGAGAGCTTTCATCGAATCTGATGTCATGACTAGTGATGACCTTGCGTGTGGCCTTGTCGTATAACATGTAACCTTTCACACCAACACCATAGCCAACAAAGATGTACTTTTGGGCTCTATGGTCTAGTTATATCTCCTAACTGACGGTACATGAGAGTTAACCCCATAACCAAATATGCGTAAATATGAGTAGTCCATCTTATGACCACTCCATACTTCCTTTGGGATCTTACAATCAATTGCGGTAGAAGGGGACCAATTCACTAAATAATAAGTCGTGTTAACAGCCTCAGTCCATAGGTCCTTGCCCAACCTAGCATTACTTAACATGCATCGGGCCCTCTCCAAGAGAGTCCCGATTCATCCGCTCTGCCACACCATTTTGTTCGGGCGTGTGGCGCACCGTGTTGTGCCTAACGATCCCTTCATCTTTTGCAATAATCATTAAACTTAGTGGAAGCAAATTCTCTACCATTGTCAATCCTTAAAACTTTTATTTTTCACCCTATTTTTTTCACAAATGCCTTCCATTGTTTGAATATGGTGAATATTTTAAATTTACGTTTCATGAAGTAAACCCAAACTTTCCGCGAATAGTCGTCAATGAATGAAACAAACTATGACGACCCTTCAACGGAAACCTCTGGTGATGACCCCTCATATATCAAAGTGCACATAATTAAGTATTTCATTATATACATGTTTTCCAGATTTAAAAGATAATCTAGATTGTTTACCATATATGCTCGTATATGTCTAAATCAGAATTATTAAAAGCTGGAATCAAACAACAATCAGAAAGTACCTTTATGCCTCGCTCTCTCATGTGGCCTAAACGAGCATGCCACATACGTGCAGATGTGGAATCCACAACAGCCGTTGTCGCTCCACCTGCTGAATTGCTTCCGATCAACCTGTAAAGGTTTTTGTGCCTCTACGCTTTCATAATCACGAGTGCCCCCTTTGATACTTTAAAGAAACCATTGACACCGGTGAACTTGCACCCTATTGCCTCGAGTGACCCGAAAGAAACCAAGTTCTTCTTCATGTCAGGAACGTGCTCGACCTTAGTCAAGGTATGCTCCATCCCATCAAACATCTTGATGCGCACCGTACCAACAGCCACAACGTTACATGCATTATCATTGCCCATAAACACATATCCACCATCGCACTCTCTGTAACTGGCGAACCAACTCTGATGAAGAGTAAAGCGATATGACGCCCCTGTGTTAAGATCCACTCATCTATATGGTCATCGTATAAGTGTCCGATCATAGACACAGACAACAAATCACATGTGCTTATTTCTTCATCAGACGTGGCAACATTGGCCTCCATAGAATAAGCCTCTAAGTTTTCTTTCTTCAACTTAGGATTTGTACAATCCTTCTTCATGTGTTAAGTCATCCCACAGTTCCAATACTTAAACTTGCCTTTGGATTAGGATGTCGACAGAGAAGATCATGTATATCGCTCAGTATTCCGGCCCCTCGTAAACAATGCATCGGAAGAGGTCCCCATGTTACCATTTTTCTTTCTCATGGCCTTTCCCTGAAGGGATGAGATAATGATGTCCACACTCAGGTACGTATTACTAGTGCATAAGGAGTCCCTAAAAGACTCATACGATATTGAAAGAGAATTTAGCAAAATACATTCCTGATCTTCATATTTGACCACTTCTTCCATGTCTAACAACTTGCAAATCAACTTATTAAAATTTCTAATGTGGGCTTCCACATCTCCACCCTCTACCATTCTAAAGTTGAACGATTGAAACTTTAAGTGTAGGTGTGTTGAGGCACAAAAAATATCTCATTGCAGTGGTCAGAGAATCCCATGGTGCTGATATTCTACGAGGGTAGTTTAGGTATTTTGGCAAAGTTCCAGCTCCAGGGGTAGTTTAGGTATTTTGGAAAAATTTCAGCTCCAGGGGTAGTTTAGGTATTTTGGTAAAGTTCCAGCTCCAGGGGTAGTTTAGGTATTTTGTAAAGTTCTAGCTCAGGGGTAGCTTAGGTATTTTGGTAAAAGTTCCAGCACCAGGGGTATCTGTTGAGGCATGAAAAAGTGATGAAAGGATTGAAGCAGAAGAAGATTGGAAAGCAAGGTACTAGAAAGAAGAATGAAAGAAGAAAGAGAAATGTCTTTGAGATTGTTTGCACGGGACCGCACAAACGATATCAGTTGCATGGGTTCGCGCAACCAAATACCAGTTGCACAGGATTTTGTTCTCCGAAAAAGACACGAAGTAGAAGAAGGTGGTTTGCACGGGTCCGCGCAAACGATATTCGTTGCGCGGAACCGCGTAACCAAAAATTAGTTGCGTGGGTCTGCGCAGTTGGTTTCATGAGAAGATTTTCTTGAACGGTCAAGATTGATGTAAGGTGGGTCCCATGACACCGAAATCGAGGTATCACACGTGCAAGGGCCTATAAATACCCCCTCCCCTCCTTCATTTGAGAAGGATTGAAGATTTTGGAGAAGAAGCGGAGCAAAGAGGAAGATCGAAGGTAGGAACAAAGGGCTCCTGCAGGTTGCGTGGGTCCGCGCAACCTATATCCTTTGCGCGGGACCACGCAACCGACATACCTTTGCGCGGGTCCGCGCAAACAGACTGCCCATGCAGTCTGTAACAGCAAAGGGCTGTCATGCTACTGAAATGGCTGAAGGCCACCGTTATGCTACTGGAGTGGCTGAAGTATTCAAGTTCATTCTACTTAAAGTCTGAAGGATTGAAATTAGCAGAAGGGTATATTCCTCCTAAGTCCTAGGAGATGACTGAAATCCCTGAAGAAATGCTTCGAATTTCTATCTCATTGGAGATTAGCTGATCTATTCAGCAATTCCTCCTAAGTATCTAAGAGATGACTAAAATAACGTCGGAATGCTGCCGAAATTTCCATCAGGCTATCTTATTTAACTTTGATTGATTGTACTTTGTTTTCAGAATCAAGGGAATCAGAGGATGTAAATGAACCCAAATAAATGTGATTAATGTTCTCTCTTTATTTCTTTGTTATCTTTGAATAAATCCCCCAAATCAAACACATTAGTTTTCTTGTCGAAACAAAATGGTGACTCTACTGGAGAATCTATTATTCGATGGTAATTTAGAAAATATTTAGAGAACATTATTACTTTTTGGCGTCTGTATAGACGCCAAAATGGCGACTCTCAGTGGGAACATCCTCCCCTTCATCTCTAAAAACAAAGTACGATTTTATTTAAATAAATTAACTAACACTCTGTTCTGAATGACAGAAGGTATGACGTAATGACCTTTCTCCCGACTAAACATGGTTGTCTATTCTCATCCAACGGATTTCCACAAAAAAAATATCAGAGATGATCAAGTCAGTTATGATCAAGGACAGACAATGTCAGATGAGAAGTTAGTTCGACTGAATCATACGCTGCTCACCGACAAGTAGACGAATTAATCAATGAATTAACGAATTCATTAGCCAATAGAGAATCCAGGGGGCATCACCACAACTTTCTAGAATAGAAGAGAAAAGAGTTAAGAGTAAGTAGAAAGCGTCAGAGAAAGCAAAGTCTGTTGTCATCAAGAACAGTGAATTTCGTGAAATGGACGGAACGATCTCTATTTCGCCAATGGCTCAAGAAGATGAAGGATAGTAATATCCAAAAGTCAGAAAGTTCGATCTGCTTCCATAAGAAGCATCATTTCGCCAACTACTAGGTCAATTATGTGAAGTGTCGTGAGACATAGCCCTGCTTCGGTCATACAATCATCTCATTCGAGAAAAATGGAAAAGCCCGTCACTCCAAAAGCACCTCCTACGAAAGATTTCAAGCAAACTCATGCGTCAAGAATGTTACGATTCGAGTCAGTTAGTTCTGCGAAGCGACAGTACGCTGGTTTCAAATCAAATGATAGTTCATCCTCTTCAACAACGTCTGCAACACGACGCTCGCTTAAGCTCATCGACGGCTATTAATCAGTCTGATCAGTTTTCGCTAGATGAATATGCGGTCGAAGAAGTCCCTAATATTCCAACAGTGATTGCTGTAAACAGCATTGAACTGCGAGAAGAAAGGCCACAACTGCAATCAGTTAAATTTCAAGTACCAATGCCTAATATTACTCAGAATATAACGTACGAAGAAATTCGGCAGATGGTTATCGAATCTATTCATCTAGAGAATGAACGAAGTCAGAATAAAAAATTTCAATATCAGACACCATATCCTCGTCAAATAGAAGAAATGCCATTTCCCGCTGACTTCGAATACCCAGACTTTCAGAAATTTAATGGGAACGGATCACCAGAAGAGCATATGACGCATTTCATAACAAAGATGAGAAATTTCTCTAAAGTTCCTCAATTTTGTCTGCGATTATTCGGATCTTCTCTAATAGGAAGAGCTTTCAGATGGTATTCAAGTTTAATCCCAGGATCTATTCATACTTGGGAACAGATGCAGGCTGCCTTTATGTCGAACTTTTTCTCTTCGGACCGAGAAGTTAGTTTGACCGAATTGGCCTCTATTTGCTAGGAAGAAAATGAATCAGTTGAAGAATTCATCAGTCGATGGAAAGACTTGGCAGCATCATGTCAACATCCTCTGCGGGAATCAGAACAAGTAGAACTATGTTTAGAAGGCATGAGACCAGAATTGGCATGCCACCTGATTAGTAAAGATTGGAGGACCTTTCGTAATTTTGTTACGAAGGCTTATGCTCTTGAAAAGATGATGGGAAGAGTATCTGCTTTTCAGTCAAAATCAATTCACACAACTCAGAAAGAAGAAGCTAAAGAAGATTATCAGAATGTTGAAAGAGAAAGCAATGAAGAAGATAAAAAATGGTCCAGCGGTTATAATGACATATAAAAGGTCCAGGCAAAATAAAGACCATACGAAGTATTCATTTCCAAAAAAAGATATATTCCTATGCTGAATCAATTATTGGCTATGAAGAGTATTGAATTACCTCGGCCAAGACACATCGAAGAAATAGAAAATACAAGAGGAATGGATTATTGCCATTATCACTGCAAATTTGGACATCATACGGAAAACTGTAATCCCCTCAGGAACAAGCTACAAAAGATGATCGATAAAGGAGAAATTGTGATGGAAAGAGCATGACAGAAAGAATATATATATATATATATATATTATATATATATTATATATATATATATATATATATATTATATATATTATATAATATATATATATAGATGACAGAAGCTTGATAAAGAAAATTCTGGAAGCATCCGCGTTAAAAGACGATAGCATGCTTTGTATGGTGAATCGTTAGTAATTGACAAGATCGAGCTGTCATAGCCTAAATACTCAAATAAAAAGCATAGAGCAAGACAAAAGACGGAAGACCGCTATAAAAAGCATATTCGTTGCAAATATGCAGATATTCATGGCAATACCTATCAGTTCAGGAGATGATCGTTATTTTGATTCAAAAGATATTGGTATGATACTTCCAAATCAAAAGGGGCAAGACAGGTGAGTAAAAAGGTAAAAAACTGTGAAATGTATTTCTAACCGTAGAATATATCTTTTGTGTACATGAATGAAATGCAGGCTTTCAAGCATATCAAGTCATTGCCAAAGCAGGACAGGTGAGTAAAATTTGTGAAATATGTTTTTACCATAGAATATATCTTTTGTGTACATGAATGAAATGCAGGCTTTCAAGCATATTAAGTCATCGCCAAATGCGAACGCCAATAACAAGCGTCAAATAAAAAAGTGAACGCCAATAACAAGCGCCAAATAAAAAAGCGTCAAATGAAAAGCGCCAAATGAAAAATGTCAAATGACAAGCGTCAAATGAAAAACGTCAATGACTATAGCAAAATTGGTAATTATCGCTGTTGTCATCAATTGCTGATACAAAATTATCTTATCTTACCTTATTGAAATTGTTATCATCACCAAGCTGATACACTATCCTAACCATAAGCGTTATCAAAGCATATCAGTAATGGCGATGTATCAATTATTGATTCATTATTCATGGCAGTGAAATAAGTAGTGGAATAAGTCTAAATTGGCCAACCACACAAATCTTATGACAGTGATGGCAAATGATCATTTAAGGTAGCTTAGCCAAGCCTATATGACCAACTATGCATAAGACCTACAAAGCTTCAATGATTTAAAAAGCCCGAAATTGGCCAGCCACAACAATGGCAAATAAGGTTGCCTAGCCAAGCCTATATGGCCAACTACGCATAAGACCAACAAAGCCTTAAATTGGCCTATCCGAAATTGGCGGTAAACTATATTACTCCTTGAGCCCGTTGCCCGAAATTGGCGGTAAACTATAATTGCTCCTTGAGCCCATTGCCCGAAATTGGCGGTAAACTATCTTGCTCTTTGAGCCCAGTATCAAGTCCAGTTCAGTCAAATCTGGTCGTCAAGTTCAGTCAAGTCCAGTCAAGTCAGGTCAAGTTCGGTCTTGTCCAGTCAAAGTATGGTCAGTCAAAGTACACTAGCACCATTGCTCAAAAGCATCAAATATGCTCAAAAGCATCAACTATGTGTAGCATTCAAAATGCTACAAATACATATTAGATATGCTCAAATATGCAATTGCATGATGTAATCTTTAAATATTGAGTAGGAAAATATGTGCAAAGATACGTTTCTCTTGAATCAGGTTCAAATTACAGCGACAACAAATGCCTTCAAGATATTGGCAATTATCTATTCAAAAAGTTCAAGCCTTCAAGATATTGGCAATTATCTATTCAAAAAGTTCAAGCCTTCAAGGTCAATTAATATATTGACAAAAGCCATAAGGACTTTTCATTTATCGCCTTCTTGATGAATAGAGAAATATTATCGCACAAGATTCTCAAAAGGCGATAGAGAATAAACTAGAGAAGGATTATTATTCTCTCCTTGAGGTCTTTTCGTTTCTCGCCTTCTTGATGAATAGAGAAATATTATCGCCCAGATTCTCAAAAGACGACAGAGAATAAACTAGAGAAGGATTATTATTCTCTCCTGGACAATATAAAGATTCAAATATATATTCTGTGGATTTGTTAAAGAAGCAGCAAAAATTGTCCATCCTTCAGGAGTATCTGCAGGCTTCACTTAGGAAATATTATCTTCTAAAGAAATCTTTATGTTATAATGACCGGGAAAGGCGGCAGGATCTATGTCTTCAAAAGTAATCTATGCCTTGGTCTTTCTGATAATCTCTTATGCACGGTGAAGGAATTCATATACTAAGAATTATGAAGCATGATTCAGTGCGAACGTTCAAAAGTTGCTTATATATAAAAGCCCGATTATATAGTCTGATGTCATAACTCCTCATTTATCTAACAATGATATTGCAAGTCTCCAAGTATCATATCTGATGAAGACAAAGAACAAACGGAATCATCATCAGTAACTTCTATATCATTTGAAAAGCCAATAAGCGAAAATTGAAAGAAGTCTTGTCTGTTTTTCAGAATCAGCAAAAGTCTATGAAGAAATGATATTTCCAAAAGTGCGATATAATGAACAAAAGAATGCAATGTGAAGCATGATGACAAGCAAAAAGATGAAATGATCAAATCATTATCATACTACGAATATCACAATCAGCCTAAAAGAGGAGAAGTTTTCAATATAAATTTCAAATTTATTAATGCTTCTTAAGGCAAAATTGAAAGAATTACAATGTCTTGAGATACTAATTCTGATTAATTTGACAGGAAAGATTATCATTTGAAAAAGCTTGGGTTATGCAAATCATGAATAAAGGAAACAATCGAAAAGTTGTTGCAGCAGGAGCAGCATTAAAGAACAACTCCCTAGGCGCGGTATTCAAAGAAAGAATCACAGGAGTTGATCAAAAGAGACCATTGCAGCAGCAGCGGTGTTGAAAGATAGTTCTCTAATCAAGTTGCTCAAAGACAAAGTCGTCACAGCTGTTGCAGAGATGTGTTTTCGATGAAAAGAGAACTTCATCTTCTCTAAGCGAAGCATCCGCTCGACACTACTGGCTGGGGGCATTCAAATCTTCTGTTCGAGCACCATCATTTAAGTCTTCTGTTCGAATGCCATCATTCAAATCTTCTGTTTGAACGCCATCATTCAAATCTTCCGTTCGAGTGTAATTAGTCAAGTCTTTTGTTTGAACGTGAGCATTCAAGTCTTCCGTTTGAACGTGATCATTCAAATCTTCTGTTCAAGCACAATCATCAAGTCTTCTATTCGAGCACAATCATCAAGTCTTCCGGTCGAACACAATCATCAAGTCTTCTGTTCGAGCACAATCATTCAAGTCTTCCGTTTGAACGCGATCATTCTATCTTCTAGTCAAGAATGATCATCCAGTCTTCCATACAAGCATGATCATCCAATCATCCTTCAGTTGCAATTCATTCAAGTTCTTCGGACAGAGGAAGATTGATCCTCCATTTGATTTCAGGAATCAATCAAAGAAGGATCAAGGGGGCATCTGTTGAGGCACAAAAAATATCTCATTGCAGTGGTCAGAGAATCCCATGGTGTTGATCTTCTCCAGGGGTAGTTTAGGTATTTTGGCAAAGTTCCAGCTCCAGGGGTAGTTTAGGTATTTTGGAAAAATTCCAGCTCCAGGGTAGTTTAGGTATTTTGGTAAAGTTCCAGCTCAAGGGGTAGCTTAGGTATTTTGGTAAAAGTTCCAGCACCAGGGGTATCTGTTGAGGCATGAAAAAGTGATGAAAGGATTGAAGCAGAAGAAGATTGGAAAGCAAGGTACTAGAAAGAAGAATGAAAGAAGAAAGAGAAATGTCTTTGAGATTGTTTGCGTGGGAATACGCAAACGATATCATTTGCGCGGGTCCGCGCAACCAAATACCAGTTGCGCAGGATTTTGTTCTCCGAAAAAGACCCGAAGTAGAAGAAGGTGGTTTGCACGGGTCCGCGCAAACGATATTCGTTGCGTCGAACCGTATAACCAAAGATTAGTTGCGCGGGTCTGCGCAGTCGGTTTCATGAGAAGATTTCCTTGAACGGTCAAGATTGATGCAAGGTGGGTCCCACGGCACCAAATCGAGGTACCACACATGCGAGGGCCAATAAATATCCCCTCCCCTCCTTCATTTGAGGAGGATTGAAGATTTTGGAGAAGAAGCGGAGCAAAGAGGAAGATCGAAGGTATGAGCAAAGGGCTCCTACAGGTTGTGTAGGTCCGCGCAACCTATATCCTTTGCGCGGGACCGCGCAACCGACATACCTTTGCACGGGACCGCGTAAACAGACTGCCTATGCAGTCTGTAACAGCAAAGGGCTATCATGCTGCTGAAATGGCTAAAGGCCACCGTCATGCTACTGGAGTGGCTAAAGTATTCAAGTTCATTCTACTTAAAGTATGAAGGATTGGAATTAGTAGAAGGGCATATTCCTCTTAAGTCAAGGAGATGACTGAAATCCCTGACGAAATGCTGCTGAATTTCTATCTCATTGGAGATTAGCTGATCTATTCAGCAATTCCTCCTAAGTATCTAGGAGATGACTAAAATAGCATCGGAATGCTGCCAAAATTTCCATCGGGCTATCTTATTTAACTTTGATTGATTGTACTTTGTTTTCAGAATCAAGGGAATCAGAGGATGTAAATGAACCCAGATAAATGTGATCAATGTTCTCTCTTTCTTTCTTTATTATCTTTGAATAAATCCCCCAAATCAAACACATTTGTTTTCTTGTCGAAACAAGGTGATTTTCAAGGGACCGTTTAATATAAATGTCATCTAACTTCGCCCACATATCCACTGCGGATTTCTCCCTCATAACATTGTAGAAAATCTCATCTATTAGACACAATCGGATTGAGGATTGACCTTCTTATCAAGGGTCTTCCAATCATCGTCACTCATAAACAGTCGTCGCTCCTCAAGAGCCCCATCTTTGCCTTACTTAGTTAATAGGATAATCATCTTAACTTTCCATAACTCGAAATTATTTTTGCCCGAGTACTTCTCAATATCATACTTAGTGTTTCCCATTGATACTAATCCTTCATATTCAAGCCTGCACCCTAATGATAGATCTGGTACCACTTGTTGGGTGATCTCGGAAGCACACAGAGATGAATATAAGATAGTAATCCAATAGCACCAAGCAAACACAAAGAGAACACAACAATTTAACGTGGAAAAACCCTTTTGGGAATAAACCACGACACAAAGCAACGGATGATCACTATGAAAGTAGAAATTACAAAGTAAAGAGCTTACCTGATTCGAACAACCTTGAATCTCACCCTTGCTACATCCTTTGAAACCCTTGAATGATTTGGAAACCCTAGAATCTCCTTGATGCACTCCCAATTCCGATTGCACTACAATATATAGCCTTTGGAGGAAGCACAATTAAAATAGGAAACAAATCTTGTAAATTAGCAGCTCTGCAAAAATCTACGCAGAATCTATCGATGGCATCGAAACCTTGTTGATGACATTGAACTAACACCTCAACTGTCCAGAGACAACATGATTTTTCAAAAATTCTCGATGGCATCGAACACTCGTCAATGACATCAAAAAGGTGCTCAGTTAGTCCAACGACTAATTGAGGAAAATTTGGAAAATATCGATGGGATCGAGAACTGTTCGATGCCATCGAAGGTGACATCGAACAAACTATCGATGACATTGACATACCCAGTAACAAACTCGATTTAAGACATCTATTACAATAATGCCTTCTTAAAAAGGTTTTCAAAAATCAGCATGGCAACAAATGGGTTGGCTGCTTGGGTCCACCCCCACCATTTAAAATCCACGCTAACCTCCATCATTTATGTCACTTCATGTTATTCTAAGGGCTCAAAAATCATTCCCATCCATGATTAAGGTGGACCACATATTGGAAACAATGTATAGGGTAACAATCGCCCTCTAAATTGTTTCTTTTGATATGACCCACCTAAATCACGTATATATATAATTTTTGAACTGTGAGCCTAAGTTTTTGCGTGAATGTTGTTCTCTTAACTTTTCTATCACAGCCTAAGGTGGTTTTGTCTTTGAATCTAATATAGGGCAAAATATCTAATGGTCGGACTGAATCTTACATCAACATTACAATAGGCCCCATAAAAATTAAGAGCAGCTTTGCCGTAATTCTCTTTTTCTCTTTTTCGTTTTTAAAAAACATTATCTTTGTACTATTGGAGAGGGATAAAGAACTTTATTTTTTGGTAGGGCCACCATGAAATTCACTATATGTATATGAAATTCACTTTGACCATTAGATGTATAATATCAATTTACGGCCAGAGAAAAAAAAAGGGCTTATAATACAGGTGGAAGAAAATAAAGAAAATAGTTGAAGAGTTACTTGTCCCTTACTTTCACCAGACCAACCATGGTGATTACATGGAATCCATTTCAGCCATTAGATGCCACGCAATATTTCAACCCAAGGCCTGTAACTCAAGCCCATCCGTAATTAAGGTGAGATATACCAAGAGAAGCAGTTTCAGGCTGATTGTTGCCTTGTACACTGTTTTCAATCATGTGCTCTACTTTAATCACAACTGCGGATGAATTTTGAGCCCTTCGCTTAACATGAGGTGATGCAAATAGTGATCGGGGTGGATTTTAAATAAACATCACAGTGGAGTGGACCCAAGCAGCCGACCCATTTGCTAGATATCATTTTGAAAACCTTTTAAAAAAAGATAATGGGATGTAAATTCCACATTAATGAGGTAGGTTCTTTTTTTTTTTTTTCTTAAAAAAAAAAAAAAAAAAAAAAAAAAAAAAAAAAAAAAAAATTCCCAAAAGAAAAGTTTCAGCACTGAATCACACAAAAAAGCTTATTCCAGTTCCTGTTTTGAATTTTAAACTATTCCAGATCATTTCTCAGGGCGTTTCGAATGACACCATTTTTCTAATGACTCCTAAGTGATCATTACAATGCCGCGTATTAACTTGGCCTACAACAATTGTATTTTCCACTGATGTGCCCCTAGTGTATAACATCCTATCATTGGAAAAGGTCAGTATACATCATAAAGATCACCTGGGACCAAAATTAGGATGGTCCATCCGTAAGGCAGGGTGCAAACAGCATTGAAATCAATGAACAGATCATGGTTCTGATTTAACATACACATGTGATCCACTTGATGAGAGGATTCTTCTCATTTACGCTCCTACATGCCTTCTTTATATGATTCGCCCTTTTCACAGATCCGATGTTCTACTCAAATGACAGCTCAAATGCCAGGTAGGGACGAAATGAAGAAGCCATACATCCTATAGGTGAAAAAGGTAAGGCTACATGATAAAGATCACCTGGGATCAAAGTTAGGATGGTCCATTTAACAGGAGCATACAAACACCATTGAAATTAATGAACAATTCCGACTCAACATACTCATGTAGTCCACTTGATGGGTGTGAAATCCCCATTGTCACTCCTAGTGATCTTCTTTGTATGGTCCACCTTTTTTACGACTCAATGATTTACATAATATAAGAATTTTATATGGTGGGCCTTATTGATCAACAGTATGGATTATCCTAAAGGTTGGATAGTGTGATCCAAAGAGTGGACCCCACTCAATTTTGATATATTTAAAAATCATTTAAGGGGCGCTACGTTACAACTGTGTCACACACAGAGTATTCTAGTGGGATTGGGATTACTAAATTTGTGTGGAGCCTTAGGGAGAGTAGTTTCGATGGGTTTCAAACTCCTCAATCCTCTAAACTATATAAACGAGGTTGGGTCCCCAAACCTACATATGACTGAATCCTCCAATCCCATTCCAGTGATTCTCTAAAGGGTGTAATTAGGTGTGGAAGACTCCCACAATCACCTACGGCTATGGCTTTCCAATCATGTACGCCTTTTAATCAAGTTATTTGATCTCCATGCTCGATGCATAGTACGGTCCTTTGGAATTCCACGTATAGTTTACAGTTGATATCAGAGCCTACTATGCATCAGCTATGATGGTCGGCTCAGACGATTGTATATGTCCAGGAACCCTAAATGGCCATATCTATATAACTAAGACTCAGATCTGACCATTAAGACATGCAATCGTATCTATCATTGAGATAAGGAATTAAAGTTGTCGAAGTTCGGCGTGGTTGTTGTTTATCAAATCTGAATTAAGGATTCAAAAAAAATGGAGGGTTTGTATTGCTATCGGCAGCCATGACTGATAGATCTGGATTGTGGGATCTCAGATAGGGGTGGCCGAATTCTAGTACATGGTAGGGGATCAAATCCCATTGAGGTCTTCCGTTGCCGAAGTCGTAAACGACAGCCCTATAGGATGCCAACAGAAAAAACCCCGTCCGATATCTAACGATTGAGACGAAATGGGTCACCATTAACGTCCGAGCAAAAGATTTATAAAATCCTTACCTATAGTAGTCAGCGACGATAATGATTAATGATTGAGTTTGAGATCATATCCATCTTCTTCCATCCTCAATTCGGCATCCGACAATCAAATTCGAGTGGTAGGGGTCGATGGCTATTGTTTTCCATTGATTTCGGTGGATAGGTGATTTTTTGGAAAACCTCCCAACACCTAATTAGACGTATCATTGAGGTCGAATGGCATCGGGTTGCCGGAAATCATGGAGATGAAATCAGATCAGCATCATCACTAATCAATCTCATGTCTGGGGTAACTGCCTTCCACACGCTGGCATGCAGTGTGGGATGACTTGATCACTCGAGTTCCCCTTTGTCAGGAGGAGGATTTTCCCCTCCACCATTGTCGACGTGTGGCTGTCAGAACCCTCTAACCAAGTTGTAGCAGCGGCAGCGAGAAATTTCAGAGAGGGAGAGAGATGATGGCGGCTCGCAGCTCGGGGCGACACAAGGGCTTCAGGTGCAAGGGTTTTTTGTTGCGAGAAAACCCTTTCGTTCTCTCATTTTTATTTTTTTATTTTTTTATTTTTTTATCGGGCTTGGAAACTTTTTAAAAAAACGGGGTGAATGGGCTGGAAACGCCCTTTAGTGGTTTGGTCAATGGATCAGTGGGCCCTGTGGATCCGATTGATTCCAATGACCGATCTTGCCCATCCCTGGGCTAGTGGCACTTTTGTTCAAGCCTCTACGTCGGCCTAAACCCTTTAAAGATAATGGAGTGGGCCACTCCAGCGAGCTACTCCAGTGGGCAAATTTCTTTAGGGTCCATTGTCTAATATGGACCTAGTGTTCTTAATCACCTTGAGATTTAAATCATCTAATTTGTAACATATGAGCATCCTATATAGAATGTTTATTGAAATAGACTAAGCATCCTAATTGGATTGTCCATCCTATGAACGTTGTAACTAGATTTGAAATACTCATAAATGATGTATAAATCATATAGACATAATTCTTATTATACTCAATTTTAAGCCCATTACCCATCTCTTTAGGAACTGACATCGACAATCGGAATGGGAAGTGAAACCTAGCTGTTTGTTTCACCTTATGAATTTTCTATCTTTCAACGGTCAATGTTAAATCCTTCTCAGACTAAGCTTTTGTTAATCCGTTGAGGCCATGATTAAAATCCTAATTCTGAGTCCAAATTCATGGGATTGGATATGATTGTATTAGCCACCATAATGACCTCAATCAGTGAAGATTTTCACGAATTTGGACTTGTAATATTGGGATATAGTGGTAAGATTGCATATGGTTGTGTTTATGCTCAATGCGGACATTGACGAAAACATAGACAGTTACCGTTTTGCATGGACATATACGATATGGAGTAAACGATGATGGTGATGTAAAGCTAAGACACTTATCTTACCCGCATGTATTGAGTATCCTAGATTTACATGATTGGCATCACTTAGCTTCATGTTCAGGAGAGTCGCTTGTATGTTATGACTGCTTCCCATAGGATGAGTCATGATGATGTAATCGATTCTCACCAGGATTGAACGGTTGGGTCCATCTTCATCCTGGGTAGTTCAATTGAAAGCCCCAATCAATTGAATTAATAAATTTGCTCGATATTCAGTTTTATTCATAAATTGTTTTATGTAAACAATCTACAAATGTGAGTATATTTTGTAATCAGTCACAATTTCAACTCAAATGCATCTTGTTCCTGCCCTAACCAAGTCAATTTATGTTAAATGGAAGGAGTCTATAGAATTATCCTAGGTTTTTTTTCAGTTAGACACTGCCTTGGAAAAAGCCAGAACCTCTAAGACCATTTGAAAATGCAACTGAGTCAGAGGTTAATCATTACGAAGCATGGTCCAGATCCAATAGTATGTGTCTCAAAATCATAAAACACTCGATTTCTGAAACAATGAGGGGTGTCATGCCTAATGTAGATAAGGCTAAAGTTTTCTTAACCGAAATGGGAAATCGATTCAAGAAATCGGATAAGGTTGAAATGAATTTCTTACTGAACAATTTAACCCACTTATCCTATGATGGAAAAAGAAACATTCCTGAATTCATTGTAGAGTATATCGAAGTGGTATATAAGATCCGTTCTTTGGGCTTGAAAATTACATATGACCAAATGGTTTACTTAGTCATTAATAACTTACCTCCTCAGTACAGTACGTTCCTAGTGAACAATAATACTCTAAAAGATAAATGGACGTTGGACGAATTGATTTCTCAATGTGTCCCAGAGGAGGATATGATCAAGACACTAGACAAGGCACAAAATGTTAATCTAGCAACCTCAGGGCATAGACATGGACATAAATATAAAGGGAAGATAAAAAAGGAAACAAGGTTCTAATAAGGGATCCTTAGGTCCTCCAACTAGAAATCATGAAAACCAACCAAGGAATGATCGAGCAACAAGCTGGTTAAAAACAATAATCGCTTCTTCTGCGAAAAGCCAGATTATTAGAAGGACTGCATAAAGTACAAGTAGTGGCTCGTAACGAAGGGTAATTATTCTATTATGGTCTGTTTTGAATCAAATCTAGCTGATGTGTCGATAGATTCTTGGTGGATAGATTTGAGAACAATTATTCACATATGTGCTTCTCTGCAGGACTTAGTACAGAGCAGACCACCAACTGATACAGAACACTCAGTATATATAGGCAATGGTTTTAAAGTTGACGTGGAGGTAGTAGGAGTCTGTAGGCTTATGTTAGGGTTAGGTCATTTATTGAATCTAGTAGATACATTTTGTGTGCCTTTTATAAGGCATAATTTAATCTTCATTATAAATTAAGTTATTCTTTTTAGTTTAAGAATATAAGATTGAGTATTTACTTTAATCCAATTATTATTGACATTGACTCTATGGTGAAAAACCTATACCAAATAGACTTGAATGCCTCTCACATCTATAATGTAAATGCCTTGTATGGAAATAAAGTAGGATATAAGCGAAGACTAGATTATGAAAATTCTTCCATGTTGTGGCATAGACAATTATACCATATCTCTCATGAGAGATTAAATAGGCTAGTGCGAGATAGGATTCTTCATTTTTTAAACTTTTTCAACTATAAAACATGTGTTGATTGTATTAATGGTAAATAGACCAGAACCAGAACCAGAAAGAAAGGTGTTACAAGGAGTGTGTGACTCTTAGAGGTGATGCACATAGACATTTGTGGGTCATTTCCTATAAAATCTTAGAGTGGGCACAAATATTTTATCACATTTATAAATGACTACTCTTGTTTTGAGTACCTTTATCTTATTAGCGAAAAATCAGATGCCATGTATGCTTTTAAAATTTATAAGACTGAAATTGAAATTAACTCAATAAAAAGATTAAGGTCATCAAGTCTGACTATGGTGGTGAATACTATGGCAGATATGATGAATCAGGTCACAATCCAGGACCCTTCGCTAGATACCTACAAGATTGTAGCATTGTCACCTTGTACACCATGCTTGGAACACCAGAGCAGAATGGTGTGACTGAAAGATGCAATCACACCCTTATAGATATGTGTGTAGTATGATAAGAAATTTAACATTGCCAGAATCTCTTCAGGGTGATGCGATCAAAACTATAATTCAAATCTTAACAAAGTTCCTAGTAAGGCTGTAAGTAAAACCCTTTTTATGGTGTGGAATGGGAGAAAGCTAAGTTTTCGATATTTGCATGTTGAGGGATGTCCTGTTGAGGCCAAAGTTTATAACCCGCATAAAAGAAAGCTCGATCCTAGAACCATAAGTTATTTTTTATAGTATACCCAGAAAGGTCAAAAGGTTATCGATTTTATTGTCCTTCCCACTCCATCAGGATTATTGAGACTGGGAATGCCATATTCATTGAATACACTGGAAATAGTGGGATCACAAACATTATGGATTTTATATTCGAGGAAAACAGGATTGTGACTCCTGTCGTGGTCAATCTAGACCTCATTGGTATGAGTCCTGCAGTTGAGCCTGTAGTCACTTCAAATCACCACAATGAACCTCTTATACAACGTACTGATGAAGGAAATCAAAATCAAACTCAAGATGGTGAGCCATTGAGAAGATCTGAAAGAGAGAGGAGGCTTGTGAATCGAGATGATTACATCGTATATTTACAGGAGCACGAGTTTGATATAGGGGTGGAAAATGATCCTGAATTTTTTACACAAGTCAAATAGAGTGCTGACCCTTCTTGTTGGATTGATGCCATGAAGGATGAGTTGAAATCCATGAGGGATAAAGAAGTATGGGATCTTGTTGAGTTACCTCAAGGAATAAAGCCAATTAGTTGTAAATAGGTATTTAAAACCAAATGGGACTCCAAGGGTAATGCCAAAAGATATAGAGCTAGACTTGTTACTGAAAGTGCCCTTATTTGTCATTGTACGTGAATGTTGAGTCCTATAGTCAAGTGAGCCTCACATGAAGACTACAAGACCGAGACTCATCAAGTTGAAGAAGTTCGAGTGCACCACATAGGTATATTAAGCCTCACTTCCCAACCAAGCCCTATCAGGTAAAACACGCACATGAAATAAATCTAAACTTACCCAAAACCATGCACATTTGTAAAACCTTTGGTAAGCTTAGATTAAAGTTTGTTTAAAGTTTACGAAGATAGAAGCAAATAGGTAAATTTCATGTTCTGTCAATTACAATCAAAGTGCAATCAAGTAGCTTCGATGACATCGAACACCAGTTCGATGGCATCAAAACAGAGGCCTTACAAGTCTAGCAACCTGTTGAGTGTGAAATATTGCATATTTCCCCTATTTATGTCTTAGTTTTATAAACATGATAGTGTTTAATTGATCTAATTATGCATATTTTCATGTGCGAGGTGATTTCGAGAGCTTAAGGTGAATTTGATGCAAAAATGAAGATTTAGAGCTCAAAAGAAGATAGTGAAGAATTGGATATTTAGAAATCATTAATGAAGAATTCACATGCTACAGATCCAAGGAAATCAAGTGAGGAATGAAGAGAATCAAAGATTTGAAGTGAAGAAAAGGAATCTTAAAAATTGGCCACAAAATCATATTATGAAATTCGGAGTCGAAACAGACTTCGTTCCGACCGAAATCATGCAGAATTGTCCAGTAAGAAAGTGGGATTTTAAGCCTTAATTCGGTCCGGCTGAACCCAACTTCGGTCGACAGGCGTGTAACTCTTTGTGTGAAATTGAGACAGTTTCAAAGTCCATCCAAGCAAAGATTATAAATTTGAGATTTTTTAGGAGTTTCTAAGCACGAATTATGATTGGAAGAGTAGAGCAAGGTGTTTGAGAACTTTAAGGAGTCCTTCCTGAAAGTGCACCTACTTGTGCCCTGGTTTGTCAAGTTACGTGAATGGTAAGTCAGACTGGCTACAGAGCTCGATAGAAAGATTATTTCAAGCGTCTGCCTCGACCGGATGTGTGGAAGCTCGCCATAGGTAAATCATAGCCTCACATCCCATGTCCCAAAACACCAGGTGATTAAAACGCTTAAAGTAAGATAGACATCTTAAGATTTTTGTGGTGAGAAAACTTTTTCAAAATAGGAAAATCTCTATGTTTTTCTCGCCTTGTCGATCTTATCGAAACACCCTCGATATGATTGACCTGTTCTATCGATGTCCTCGATACCTTAACGATATTATCGATGAGAGGACCAAAAGTGTCCAACACCTAAATATTCATCTAAACGGATTTATCGATGTATCGATACACATATCGATATCATCGATATAAGTACAAATATGTCCTGCAACTTCATAACATATCTGGACGAATTATCGATGTATCGATACACCTATCGATATCATCGATATTCAAATTTCAAGTCCATCGAGAGTGGCTCGATAAGATTGACAGACAGTTTCCGGTTGCCCCTATTTTTTAATGAAAATCTCAAATTCCTTCAATATATCGATGACCGTCCGATATGATCTGAATTCAAATATCGATAAGATCGGAGGTCCATCGATGATATCGATTGTGGGCGCGCATTTCTTACAGCAGATATTTCAGGTTGTTCTTAACAATGATCGGGGGCCCTTCGATAGAATCGATATTTAAATATCGATGATATCGACACCAGGTCGATTGCATCGAACAAAGCCATAAATTGTCCAGCAAGCCCAAGATAAATCAGTTGGAATTATCCATGCCTCGACTCTGATCTCGATATCATCGACATTCAAATTCCGATGATCTCGATGGTTCCCCGATCAATCTTGAAATCCTGAAATATTTCAAAGTCAAGTCTCTCTCATTTTTCAAATGCCGATGGATCGATCCTGTCCTCGATGGAATCGGAGTTTGAAATCTGATGACATCGACCATGGTCTCGATTCATCGACCAGTGACAAGAAGTTTCAAAAGTGTATGACATGAGTCCGAGTCATCGAGCAGACATCGATGCTATCGAGAGTATACACTCGATGATATCGAACCTGCTCGATGATATCGAACTCTGTCATAAATGTGACCGTTTTATATCGGTTTGAAACTTTTTGCCTATATATAGAGGACTTGTCTTTTGTTGCTGTGAGAGAAAGTGAGAGAGCTTTTGAGTGTTTCAACTTATATCCTATATCTAAAGCCCTTTCTCTCGAGGGAGTTCATCCTCCAATCCACCCTCACCATTGATATTCAATAGAGTGGATTGGGGAATGAACTTCCGCATTTAAGGATCCTTCAGCTATTACCTTAATGACAAATCATTAAGCTGGGATGCCTTGAATGCATAATATTGGAACTACTCTACCTTCCTTATAGGAAAATCTTTAGAGAGTAGGATTCCATCTTAACCTTGACCCCAACCTTAAGCTTAATCTTCGTATATATTTTGTGTTGCGGATCAAGGGAGCAGAAGACTCTTCGTCAACAAGGAGGAGGAGATCTTCAGTGTTGTGCTTAACGGGACTCATCAACTTATTTGTACGTATCTAGAGTCTAAGAGGACACTTGCGATCATTCCTTTCTAGGATGGGTCTTAAGTGATTCTCACCCTTTGAAGCCCTCGTAGGAGGCCTCCGGCGGGAGTGTACGCTGTGGGTGTGTTGTGTGGACCCTTGCTCTGTGGAGAGCATAAACATCTGGTTAGGAGTGAACCAGTAAAACTCCAGGGTCTCTATGGAGAGCATAAACATCTGGTTAGGAGTGAACCAGTAAAACTCTAGGGTTAGAGGTGAACCGAGTAGAAACCTCCGTGTAAAGGTTGAAGGTGAACCTGATTTAAAACCTTAGGTTTGAGGTGAACTTTGGGAAACCTCCTTAGTGAAATCCGGCATACTCAAGGGTGGAGTGCGGCAGCCGGGAGTGGAGTAGACTTATCATCGAACCACTATTAAAATGACTGTGTTTGCGATTGCTATTATTCTATGTGTGTGTTCTATGTCAATGCTTTCATATCCATATATCTGAGATCACACCTCACACACTTACACAGTCATATCCATCATAAACTAGTTTGTACACTGCTTACTTCTTTCATAGTTTGTGATTGGATCCTCTACTGGGCTTGGAAGCCAGTAGAGTTATTTTTGAGTAATCCTAATATATGTCTGTTGTTAGGATAGTGTGATAGGATTTTAAATAAATCATAAAAACTTTTAAAAAGTCCTATTCACCCCCCTCCAGGACATATTGGCATATTCTGACTTCAACTCAAGTGGTCTTCACCGCTATTTCAATTGGTATCAAAGCGGGTCTCTCTTTAAGTGCTTCACCACCTAGAGAGTGTTCTTGACTGAAGTGTGGAATATGGCCAAAGGAGAGGGCTCATCAGTCACTAGACCTTCAGTATTTAACGGTTCAAATTATGCTTATTGGAAGTCTAGGATGCACCGTTTGGATCATGATGTTTGGACATAGTTGAAACTGGATATGTGCCACCGAGCGATCAAATTGTTCCTGAAAATGGCACAATTATCTCCAAACCTAAATCCAACGAAATATGAACTGCATTCGAGAAAGAAAAACAAATGTTTGAAGCAAAAGCAATGAATGATGTCGACCGTGCTGTGTCCCAAGAAGTATTTGTGCGACACATCTAAAGAGGCATGGGGTTTATTAGAAACAACCCATGAAGGAGCAAGCACAGTAAAAAAGTCCTAGGTACAACTCTTAACATCTCTATTTGAACACATTATAATGGAGGATGATGTGACCTTCATGGAATATTTTTTTTGGGTGGATTAGGAAAGAAAGTTCTGGTCTAAAAATTTATAGGAAAATACTAAGACCCCTACCAAAACGTTTCAACTCAAAAGTTTCAACCATTGAAGAGTGTAGGAATATGGATGAAATAAAAGTAGAAGGACTAGTAGGTTCCCTATAAACTTTTGAACTACAAACATACTCCTAAATCCAAAAATGCTATCCTCTCAACTACAAAGAACACATCAAATGAGGAAGTAAAAATAATGAGGATAAGGAAATTGCTCTCTTTACTCAAAGGTTCAAAGGATTCTTCAACAAGAACCGTGGCCAATCTTTCAGAGGCAATCAGTGGAAAGCAAGCACAATGGTAAATCTGCTTAAAAGTCTAAAGAGCCTCAATGCTACAATTGTAGAAAATTTGGACATCTGTCCACTGAATGCCTCAACAGGAAAACTACAAGAAAAGCCATGACAGTTACTTGGGATGACACTGAAGAATCAAACACTGACTTCAGTGATTCAGAAAGCAAGGGAGACTACAAATCATTGAAAATACTCATGGCCTCCACATCCACAAACATCCCAGTACTAAATGAGAAAATTGATGAATCTCAAATTAAAGAGTCATTTCCATCAAATGATGAGAAAGAAGAAGAAAAAGATGAGAAGGATAAACAGCAGGATGCCTATAATCAACCTTATAAACATAGCATTCATATCCTTAGAAAACTTGGAATGAGCGAAAAAAATAAAATAAAATAAAATAAAATGACGATAAATTGTTGTAAGAAGATCTAGATAAAACACTGGAAATTAATACACATGTGATCAACAAAATACAACATTACCACTCAAAAATGACAAGCTAGAAAGAATGAATCTATCCCTAAAATCTGAATCCTTGAAATTGATCAAACAGATTGAACTACTGAAAGAATGAAAATCATACACTCAAATTTAGTGTAGAACAATCTAGAAAATTTGTTAAGCTAAAGTTTTAGGGATGGGAAGACCTAGTAAAGAAAAGAGTGGGTTGGGATATGGAAAAGGCAAACCAAGCTCCAAATGCAGCACAAACACTTGAGAAATCCGCTGCATTAGGAAGTAGAACTAGGGCCACTCTTGTTTGTCATTTACGTGGAGACTCAGGACATTACAAATTTGAATGCATTATAATTGAAGGACTCAAGTCATAAGTCCACCAAGGTATATGGTAGGAGGTAAGAAACATCCATCTCCACTAAGAATGACAAAGAGAATGGATGAGCTATTGAATCAAGTGGCCCAACTGAATCAGAAGGATTGATCAATCAAGGGAATGTGATTCAATTACCAAATGTGTCTAGACAAACCCATAGTGGAACAAAAACAACATCATAAAAAGGGGAGTGAAAAATAAAAGAAATTGCCTTGTGACTCACTCATTTTCAAAAACAGGCAATAATGTTAAGGGGTCTTAGATAGCGGTTGCTCAAGACATGTAACGGGTGACATATCCCTTCTCGCAAATTATTCAAATCTTGATGATGGGGTGGTCACATTTGGAGACTGAAGCACCGTTAAGGTAATGGGATATGAGATTATTAGAAATGCTAAAAAATGAGAATGCTCTCCTGGTAGAAGTGTTGACACACAACCTTCTAAGCATTTCTCAAACATGTGACAACAAGCATGAGGAAACATTCGACAAGCTTAAGTGCAGATCCTGGATTTATCAGGAAAACTAGTTATGAAGGGTCTTCGCACCAGTGCTCGCTGCTATTTCATCATAATTGTGGTTTCACAACTTTTTCTACAGATTTTGCTATGTACACAAGCTGATAAGAAAATATTCTATGATATGCATATCTGAAAGGTCATCGAAGTACACAGATCAATGTCATATTCTTCTCTTCGATAAGTCAGTCGATGAATCAATCAGTGACATCGAAGGACTCGCAGAATCAAAAGTATAGGTGCATGTACACGATATCAAGCAGATCCAAAAAAATCACCTATCAGCAGTTAAAAGGATCATCAAGTATGTAATTGGAATAACCACCTTCGGTTTGTGGTACCCATTTGAAACATCTACAGTCATTACTAGGTACTCCGATGTCGATTGGGCTGAACCACAATGACTCTCCTCTGTGACAACACTAGTGCCATCAATATTTCAAAAATCATGTTTAACATTCTCGGACTAAGCATATTGACATTCGGTCATTTTATCCGAGAACTTGTTGAAGAAAAGATCATTGTGTTGGACTATGTGTTTACAGAAAGACATCTTGCTAACATAGACTCTTGATGATAATAGATTTGGTGACCTCTAAGAATCTATTGAAATATGTGCAAGATGATAAAATGCACAGGCAAAATGAGCTAAATTGGCACATCTGAGAACTGATGCTCTCTCTCTCTCTCTTCTCTCTCTCTCTGTTTTTTTTTTTTTTTTTTTTTTTTTTTTTTTTTTTTTTTTTAAAGGAGAACGAAGAAGTTGTTTGGCTTTGGTTGAATGTACATGTGCAACATAGGCATATTTCCTTGTACTAACCATTGCCCATTATGTATGTCAAAGAAGTGTAAATTTCAAAAACTTTTAAATTTGACATATTCGATGACATTGAACCAGTATCAATGTCATCGAAGTCGTCTGAAACTGAATAGTCGCCGTGATAGATGAAATGTTCAGACACTCTGGAAGGTGAAACATCGTATATCAGGAAAGCATCTTTCAATGGTCATCAAATTTAACTGGTATACCTTATTCTGACTGCTCTCGTGAAAATTATTGAATATCCTCTTAAGATTGAGACTTAGACTGTGAATTCTGTCATTTGAAGCTATACTGTTATTTATTTATTTATTATTTTTTTTTTTTGAGAACTCACAACTCTTCTCTACACTGAAATGCATGGATAGATGTCATTATCTGTTATGGATGGGTTAAAATACTGATGATTGGTGTCTGGGTGCCCATAAATGGGATTGGTAATGTTGTAGGGATAACTGTTAACTACTAATCTTAGGCAGTATAAATATGTTTTTGGATATTGTTGAATATGGCTGGATATAATTCTCATTTTTACTGCCATATTTGTGTTCACTTTCCCCTGGTTTATCAAGTTATGGATTGCACATGCTTGAAAACTGCTATATAACTGCTCTAATATGCATCCATAGAATCTAAAATTGATGTCTGTTTAAATTGTTTTACTTATTTTACATCAATTGATCTGCCTCTACCTGATTGGTTCTCCCACGCAATTCATTCTTCATTCAATATCACTTGCTATACATTTGCCAATGACTGACAAAAAGGGGGAGAACAATTCAAAACACCCCGAGCAGAAAATTGTATATCTAATGTTGTTGCAGGTGTTAGGGGGAGCAGCTGCACCAAGAAATGGGGAGTTTTGAAGGAAGGGGGAGCAGATACTTCTAGAATGTGTACATGGGGTAGAAAAATTGTAAAATTGTGTAAATACATGTACACACAATTTAGGGTGTGTCTAGAAGTGTTCTAGGGTATTTTGGGTATTTTGTCACGTAATTGACAAAGGGGGAGATTGAAAGTGCACCTACTCGTGCCTTGGTTTGTCAAGTTATGTGAATGGTAAGTCAGACTGGCTACAGAGCTCGATAGGAAGATTATTTCAAGTGTCTACCTCGACCGGATGTGTGGAAGCTCGCCATAGGTAAATCATATCCTCACATCCCATGTCCCGAAACACTAGGTGATTAAAACCCTTAAAACAAGATAGACATCTTAAGGTTTTTGTGGTGAGAAAACTTTTTCAAAATAGGAAAATCGCTATGTTTTTCTCGCCTTGTCGATCTTATCGAAACACCCTCGATATGATCGACCTGTTCTGTCGATGTCCTCGATACCTTAACGATATTATCGATGAAAGGACCAAAAAGGTCCAACACAACTAAATATTCATCTGGACGGATTTATCGATGTACTAATACACATATCGATATCATCGATAAAGTACAAATATGTCAAGCAACTTCATAAATATCTGGATGAATTATCGATGTATCGATACACCTATCGATATCATCGATATTCAAATTTCGAGTCCATCGAGAGTGGCTCGATAAGATTGATAGACAGTTTTTCGGCGCCCCTATTTTTTAATGAAAATCTCAAATTCCTTCAATATATCGATGACCGTCCGATATGATCTGAATTTAATTATTGATAAGATCGGAGGTCCATAGATGATATCGATTGTGGGCGCGCATTTCTTACAACAGATATTTCAGGTTGTTCTTAACAATGATCGGGGGCCCTTCGATAGAATCGATATTCAAATATCGGTGATATCGACACGAGGTCGATTGCATCGAACAAAGCCATAAATTGTCCAGCAAGCCCAAGATAAATCAGCTAGAATTATCGATGCCTCGACTCTGATCTCGATATCATCGACATTCAAATTCCGATGATCTCGATGGTTCCCCGATCAATCTTGAAATCCTGAAATATTTCAAAGTCAAGTCTCTCTCATTTTTCAAATGCCGATTGATCGATCCTGTTCTCGATATCATCTTATCTTGTTTTATAATTGTGTGATCTATAAAATTCGTGATTCACCATTGTCTCCTGGGTATGGTGGACGGTTGAATTCCCTACGATCATCACAATGGTGCTTCATGTGGGAACTAATTTAATGAAAAGTTCAAATTTGGTTTAAATGCTTTATCATCCAACTGGATAGGATAGGACTTCGATTCCAGTTGTGTTTGTTGGATCAAGTAAGGTAGCATCTTAATATCTAGAAGTGGATCCTTGGTGCTCTAATATCCCTTTTTTGATTGATAGTTTATTCACAATTGATCTCTCTTATTCTAGATTTTAGTTTAAATTTTGATTCTAGTTCTAGTTCTAGTTTATTTTAGAATACGTACAAGTAAGTCCCTGTGGATTTCACCTCGGTCTCACCGAGTTATTACTATAGCACAACCTTGCACTTGGGGTTGTGAACACAACCAATTGTGAAATCCTAGATACATTTGATGGAATGGAAGGCAGTTTGATGCAATCAAAAGTTTCGATTGCATCGAACCCACTTCGATGACATTGATTAAAGGCCAAATATCTCCAACAAGATTTGAAAAACTCTAAATATACTCGATGCAATCAAACTAATTTCGATGGCATCAAACATAGTTCAATGGCATCGAAAATGGGACTAGTTTGTCTAACAAGCTTATAAGGAAAATATAATATTCTTGATAGCATTGAAAGCCATTCAATGACATCGAAATTAAAATTTCGATGACATTGAAAGGTTGTTCGATGGCATCAAAATATGAACCAAATGGTCCAGTGAGTTTTTATAGGAAATCTATTTATTATCGATGCAATCAAAATGTCTTCGATGACATCAAAAAAAGTGTTCAATATGTCCAGCAACCAAAGTGTTATTTTCAAGGAAAATCCTAATGGCATCGAAACCATCTCTCGATGACATCGAAGGGGCCCTTCAATGGCATCGAGGATGTTCGATGGCATCAGACAGAATTTGTTCTGCACTTATTTGAAAATCTTAGTACAGAGTGTAACATCCTGAATTTTCACGGCCAGAGTTTATACTCGTTACTGAGAAAACTGGGTGTTAGTAATTGAATGAATTTGATGCTTCAAAATCGCACCCTATTTTTTTTTTTCATTTAGATCATATTCAGTTACATTCATGAAGGTAACCATTCACGATAATAAAATTGAATATATTTATTATTTCATTTGAGTAAAAGAATTTAACAAATTATCAAATGTCATCTCAATGGGAGCTTGTTACACTATCGAGTTTGCAGCGAAAATATAAAACTAAACCATAAAAGTATCTTCTTATTCATTCAGCATAATCTTCCATAGGGATATGGTCCTCTAGGTATTCAATCTGTACATCACTACATCATCTGTACGGTTGGAGAGGGTCAATGCCCTACTCATATTGATGGTTATCCATTAAGATTAACAATAATTCAAGAGATTCATAACAGTAATGTAAGGGTTCTGATACGTCTCATATTTTATTATTACGAAGGGTATTAATATGCGTAACTAATATAAATGAATGCATGCCTAGCAAAGTGTGTGCGGCTCATCATACGTAGTGATCATCATAATGTGGATTATAATTCGTAGAAAACCTGACTCGCCCCACATCCCATAACTATGGAGATTTGTCGGCGTGTCCAACGTTAATATGGATTTATGCGAACATCTCAAGGTGACACAACAACGCTGTTGGGGGATTTATGTGACATGATGTGTTCATGGAGTGATTATTTGTGACATCCAATTCCGAAAAGTGATGTAACACGCATGACGATTTACTTACATCGATTGTGCACCATGTCAACTAACCCATGAAATTACGTGTCGACCAAGATAGTCACTACCTGTAACGCATTAGGTCTATGATAAATATTTGAATCATTAGTTGTGATACTTTTAACACATCACTTGCATCGATAGAGAAATAATTTGTATCACGGGAGTTTTGAAATTCCAAGACATATGCCCAAGCTATAAAGGTATATAGTACAAGGCTAATATAATAAAGGAGAAGAGTAACAATGACTAACTCAACAAGTAGGAGAGTAGTAAGGGCTAACTCAATAAAGAGAAGAGTAGCAATGGCTAACTCAACAAAATTGGTAAAGGCAAGGGCAATGCTTGTACCCATCGCCCCACATAAATTAATAAGGATCACGCATAATTAAAATCATACCTTAACCATAATTCCTAAAGGATAAATAATTGTTGGTAGTAAATTAAATAATTGCAGGGAGAGAATCATAGTAACATGAAAGTAAAGCATGTAAAAAGCAAGAGAAATCATATCAACTTAAATCAAAGTAAGCTTAAAGGAATCCCTCACCTTAGCCTTAGATCTAAACCCTAGGTAGATATCCATGTAGGAAAGCTTCTACATAAAAAGCTTCCACATGAATTACGACATCATTTGAGCAAGAGGGAGACACCATACATATGGAGACGGAAGAGGGTGTCTAGGCTTCTCTTTCTCTTTCTCTTTCTTTCTCTTTTCCTCTCTCTCTCTCTCTCTCTCTCTCTCTCTCTCTCTCTTTCTCCTTGGGCGTGTGAGTGGAGAGGGGAACACATACCCCTTTTAAAAGGAGTGGATGTGTGAGAGGGGTGTGTTTCACATCCCACTTGGATTGGGTTAATCCAATTTTTCCTTTTCTGACGATCTTTCTTAAAATCTAATTCATCCATTGTGTCAGGGTAGTCGAATAGAGACAGGGTATATGATTTTCTTGGTGATCCGAAATTTAGATTGACATATTTTAAAAATTCTCCTAACGGGTACCAAAACGAACTTGATCTCAATTAACGGTCCGCACTTAATGATCAGGGTCCAATTTTGGAAGAAATGTATAGTCAGGATAGGCAAATGTTTGGACAAAATTTGGTGGTTGATCGATGGTGGAAAAATCCTAAATTTAAAATTTCACCTTTTGTACAAAAATGAAAGAACTGGCTTCAATGTTCAACGGTGTACGATTATAGATTGGGGCCTAAATTTCGTATAACCACGTAGTCATATGAAACCAAAGCGTGGTCCAAATTTGAGTTGTGATGGATGGAAGGAAGTAATTAAATCGGAAGATCTAGATTTATAAGAAGTTGATAGGCTTGACAGGATAACTTCGTGCCTAAGGAAAAGCCTACCAAAGTGGGGTCTTCATATTTCACACTTGGTCCATATTATGGGCAATGTAAGTCGTTCATATGAAGAAAAATATCATACTACGACTACCTATGAGGTTTCTTTACTCGATGGACACCAAAATCAACGGTTACGGGGCTGATTTGTCAATTGGGTCACTTTTACAATGATATAAGGGCTAAAACTTGACATGTATGGTAATTTATGATACATAGGCATGGTATAAAATTTTACATCAAATGGATCGTAGGAACCATGTGATCTAGAATTCAGGGGTCTAGGTTAATGACATTTTCGTAATTATTGCTGATATGAGAGTTTTGGGAAATCTAATGGTTCTACATGGTTATAGGCATGTTTCTAAGTAATTCTTTAAAAAAAAATTATATTTAAATTATTATGAATAAGGAATTATTCACCAAACTAATTAAGAGAATATACATATATCAATCAACATAATGGATGGTCAGATGATATGTTAAAAATGGACAAACTTGATGGTTAGTACTTTGATTATGTAAGTGGGTGTACGGTCAGTTTTGTAAACGGATAATCACAAGTGAGTTTTTGGAGTGATCAAGAGGTAGAACATATATACCATTAGATTCAAGTGACTTATTCACATGTGTAAGTTTATCGGATTGTAGTTTTGATGGTGAGTTAAGCATATTCATAGGTGGTGAACAAGATGAATGGATCCGAATCTCAATTCGATATGTGTACGAGTAGATGTTGAGATCAAGTAGCTAGTTTACTATGATCAGGTGGTCCAAACTCAGAGTGGAAGGTCAGGTATCTTTACTTAGCAGTGAATAGTTGACTGAACGGTTGCTTATGATGGACAATTGAGAATACTTAGGTATATGGTGATCCTATCTCAAAATCAACGGTCAAATGACTTGATCTATGAATGGAGATTATTCCCAATGGTCAGATTCATGTTGGAGAATAGTTATTTAGGATAGCTGGATCGGTATCGTACACATGTACATAATAAGTTAAATTTCATGGTAACACTCGAGAATTTTCAATACTCGAGTATAGAAAAGTTCAGGGTGTTACATAGAGAGTCGATGCACTCGAATAAGGTTCGATGACATTGAAGGAAACTTTGATGGCATCGAAGACCCTTCGATGGCATCGACAACGACAAATTTCTGCCCGTTTTTTTACAATTAGGATTTGACTCTATGTAAACACTTGGGTTACTTCTTGGCTTTTTGAGTGAGTATTGAAGAGAGCTTTGGGAGAGTTATTACCTTTTCTCTCAAGCCTTCTTTCACATAGGAGTTCATCATTCAATTCATTGCTTAAAGACATTTATTGGTATATTCATAGCTTGGATTGAAGAATGAACTCCGCCATTCATTGATTATCTAACAACACTTTTTAATGACAAATCATTATGTTGGGATCCTTGAATACTTGGCTCATGGGAATCTTCTCTAGATCTTAAATGCAAATCACTAACTAGAGTAGATCAACCAAACCCTAAACCTAACAACCTTGGCACCTCAATTGGAGCATTTATAAGCGGTTGCGGTTCATGTATGCTAAAGACTCTTCACTGCTAGGAAGATCTTCAACAACATGTAATGAAACGGGGCTCACTCACTTACAAGTAAGTTTTAGAGTCCATTGTGTCTGAAGCTCTTTCCTTGTGTAAGATTGGGATTCAGAGTTTGGTTGTCAAATTCGCTAAGACCTTTTGTAAGCCTTTGACGGGAGAATATGTATAGTGTCATGTAGGACCTACTGCCTTGTGTAGGCATTATAGGTTGGCTTGTGTAGGCCCTTGAAGTTGCCTTGTGTAGGCATAGAGTTTGCCTTGTGTAGGCACTTAGAGTTGTCTTGTGTAGGCACCTTAGTTTAACCTTGTGTAGGTTGTAAAGGTTTATGGTTAACCTGATTTAAAACCATTGGATAGTAAAATCTAGTACACTCATAGGGATGAGTGCATCAGCCGGGAGTGGAATAGGCACATAGCCGAACCACTATATATCGTTGTGTTTATGATGCATGTTTTTGTCTATGTTGTGTTGATTCATGATATGGTTAATTTCCGCACACTATATGTTTGATGCATTGCAACTATTATATATTTCACTTTCCTAGCTTTTATGTGTGAATAGTTTTTATGATAATCCTACTTTTGTTTAAATTAGTTGCATTAATTTTTAAGTAGTATTAATGTTTTTAAGAGTCATATTCACCTCCCTCTATGACACTTGGGCATAATTCTGTACTTCAATTAGCGGTTTACCGCAATTTCATGACCCATTTAGGATTTCGGGTCCACCACAACCTAGTAGTTCACTTCTAAGCTCAAGATAGACCATCAGAAGTTTTGGATAGGTGATGGACCCCATGGGATGTGGCCCCACCAAGTTTCAGGTTAAACAGATTTTTATTGTAGAAATGGTTTCGGACCCTTTCTGGGTCCAATTTGTAATCATGTGGGGTCCGCATTTGGTGAACAAAAATGGTCATCTGGTAACCGCATGCATGGGCTTTAAAACCCATAAGACAGGGTTCCTTGGTTATGTGTGTACAATTTATGGTGATGGCCCAAACATTGGTACTTGAAACAAATGTGTAGGAAATATAGTACAAAAATGGTTTTGGGTGCATTGCACAATCACATGGGGTCACCTTTCAATGTACCGTCAGGTGCCCCTGGTAATCCTATGTATGGTCTCTAAAACCCATAAGGTAGGACCCGCCGAGTGTGCATGTATAATTTTTCGTGCGAGGCCAACATGGGTTCTTGAAATTTTTGCACAACTTTTCCTGGTCCCACTTTGGGATATGATTCTCGATCACATGGGGCCCACTTTGGCTGAAGTAAAGTAATATTCTACTAGTCATACATACAGTAAAAATTCTACGTGGCCCCACATATCTCATATGTAGGGTCCACCATAGATGCCTAATGAACTTAGGAAATCAAAGAGTTTTCTCAAGTGAAATTTGTCCTAACTTAGCAACTTTAATGGATAACGAACATATATACGAAATACGGAATACATATGTCAGACCCGTATCCTAGACCGTAGACTCCCGCGGTCCTCTTGGTAGAATTTCGGCAGCCCGTGACCTGTAACCGGTGTTTGCGCGCGATCTTAAGTCGTATCCCGTATTCTAGAGTCGGCTCGACTCGAGACTTGTATTCTTGCGACCGCGCCGTCGCCGCGGTTTCGATGCTGCATTTTGTGCGCTAAGGCGATACCCAGGCCAGGAGATGTGGGCCCGTGTTCAGTTCGAGAGGAAAACACCACGAGTTACAAATTTCAAGAGAATATATCCCATCAATTAAGTACATATCACACATCAAATGTCAAGTACAACACCATCCCCAAAGTCAACTCTCTCTTACAACCCTTACCTATTAAGTACACCCATCACTCACTCCCCATCACTCCATCGCTCACACCCATCCCCCCTTCTCTCTTTACATCCCATCCTCTCTCTCTCTCTCTCATTTCTCAATTTTCAAGCAAGCTCCCAAGAGAAACATCCAAGCTCCATGGGAGAGAGCTAGTGTGGCCCACCTTCCTACCATCCAATCCCACCCTCCAAAGATTACCTCAACCGTTGAAATGCATCCCTTGGAGCTCTATAACACATCTGTGGAAGGAGAAGTCTATGATTAAAGGTGGGTGTTCATCATAAAGATTTTGATGATTTGAGGGCTCACATATGGTGGGACTCATCTTGATGTATGCATTGTATAGAGAGGGGCCTATAGTGGCAGGGTCCCTCACGTCTCTCTCTCTCTCTCTCTCTCTCTCTCTCTCTCTCTCCATTTCATGGCCCACCTTGATGTTGATCCACACCATCCACCTGTGTGGACTGCTGTGATGTATATGTTATTCCACACCATCCAGATGACCTGGACGGTGGTACCCACCTGAGATAGGTGATGTCCATCCGTGGGCCACCTTGATTTATGTATTATATCCCAGCCGTCCATTTAGACGGTGGGCCAGCAAGCGACACCACGCAGCAGTAGCTGTTGTGCTGACAATTAGCAAGTTCTGTGGGTCCCATGGCTACACAGCAGCATGTAGCTGCTGTGGTATTGACATCAACGATTTCTGTGGGGCTCACGCAGCTCTCAGCTGAATGACATCAGCAAGTGTGGGCCCTTATCATGAGGTACATGATATATCCAACACCATCCATCCATCTCTAGCTGGTGGAGCCCCATGAGGTATGCGTTGTATCCAGCTGTCTGGACATGGCCCACCTTGATATTTGATGTTTTATCTATGCCGTCCATAACTTGACTAGGTCAGCAAGTTCTGTGGGCCACCATGATGTATTTGTTCCATCCAGTCATCCATCTGGACGTTTTGCTCAGTGGGGCCCTCCTTAGATGTATGTGTTGTACATACATGTTATCCAACATGTGGAGCCCACGTGTGATGTATCTGTTTTATCCCAGTTGTCCATCATTTGGACGGTGGGACACCATCGTGAGGTATCTATTTAATCTATACCGTCCAGAATATTTGGATGGTGCTGGACCATGTTTGGGCGATGTTATGGACCACACCATGTTGTATGTATTTCATCCACATCGTCCACATATCTGGACGGTGCTAAACATATTTGGACGGTGCTGTGCAGCCCCACTGCATTGTATTTGTTTCATCCACACCGTCCAGATGATCTGGAAGGTGCTGGACGTGTTTGGATGTGATGTGGACTCCACCATGATGTATGTATTTTATGTCCACGTTGTTCATCTACTTGTCCCACCTTGGTGGATGTGATTCATCCACACCGCCCTGCTATGATCGATGGGCCCACCAGCCATGTTATCGCAGGGCCCAACATGATGTACATGTTTCATTTATGCCATCCACTTATGTGGCTCGTGGATGCATCCGACTTGATGTATATGAGGCTCATTGGTGCGGCCCATTAAGCGGCCCGATGTGATGTTTTTGTGGCCCATTTAGTAAGGCCCGTTGTGATGTTTTTGTAGCCCATTTAATAAGGCCCATTATGATTTGCATAAAGCCCATGAGTGTGGCCCAATGCGATGTATATGAGGTCCATGAGAGAGGCCCAATGTGATGCATATGTAGCCCATGAGTGAGGCCCATCATGATGTGTATTAGGCCCATGTGAGCGGCCCATTGCGATGCATATTAGGCCCGTGTGAGTGGCCCATTGTGATGTATATTAGGCCCGTGTGATCGGCCCATTGTGATGTATATTAGGCCCGTGTGAGCGACCCATTGCGATGCATATTAGGCCTATGTGATGAGGCCCATTGTAATGTATATTAGGCCCACGTGAGCGGCCCATTGCGATGCATATTAGGCCCATGTGATGAGGCCCATTGTGATGTATATGTGGCTCATAAGTGAGGCCCAATGCGATGAATGTGTGACCCTTGTGTGAGGCCCAAGGCGATGTATATAAGGACTGATGTGATGTGTAATTTTGCCATGATGTATGTAATGATGTTTATGTGGGCCACTCATTGGGAGCGATGTTGGTTAAATGTCCACATTGATGGTTAAATGTCTACATTGTGACCTTCCCTTGGGCCCATTGTTAGGCCCATTCTTGTTATGAGTAGGTCGTCTAGGCCTATCCTTGATAAGAGGAGAGTACACCATCATCATATAACATGTTTAGTATAACTTCATGATCCATACCCATGCGCATCATATGTATGCTTAATATGTGGAATAATTGATCATAGCACATGTCATTGGGCAGATTATTATGGGACTCCCTGATAGGATTAGTTGTCCACATGAGCGCGTGGTGCACGTAGGTTTGATGCATGATTGGATGGTATGACTCATGCATCTCACATTTTGTGATATGACCACCGTACGCCTTAGCAACATTAGGGCCGTAGCCTCCACAGGCATATCATGGATAACTAGTTGGGACACCGAAAATCTGTTCTACATGGGGTACTATAGATATTCCTGGGTGAAATTCTCTAAACCCTCTTGGTTCCAAAGGTTGCTCCAACGTTTAGACCGAGTGGATGCATGAGCGCATGAGGGCTATATACCGTTAGGCGGCGTCTCCCACTGTGTTGTGGTCGGTTGGAAGGGGGTGCGACCTTACCTACTCGAGAGGAGGGGGTAAAGCTAGGCTGAGTTTGACTAGCTCAAGGAATGGGTCCGCTATCGACGAGCCGGGCCCGATATTACTAGGCAGATAGTGAAGTCTCTTCTACTCACCTTGTTGCGCGCGATGGGAGGCGACCTTGTTTGGAGTGTATTAGGCCCCGATGATGATCCCAGAGATGTACGGTATGATATGCAGACTTACTAAGCAGGAGTTATATACCCAACATTTTATTTATTCATTCATTCATTCACTATCCACTCGGGCTAGTGGTGCAAAATCAAGTCATCATGTGTACCTTCATAGTAGCCAGGATTTCGGTTGGGGCGCGCGACCAACCTGAGATCAGGAGTCTACCACATTGAGGTTGGCTATCCAAATTTAGGTATGAGACTGGTTTGGATAGAAGTCCCTTATGATGGACCCCATAGTCTGTGATACTACATACTATTATCTCGACCTCACACTCTAGCTTGGTCATTTCATTCGCATCGCATATTACATTACATCCACGGTATTTAGCATTTTGGGTTGTCATGTTTCTGCATTTATATGGCCTAGATACAGTTAACAGTATTCGTGGACTCATCAGGATTTACATATTGCTTTGCATCTTCAGTATATGATATTGGCTCATTATGTTTTTGCATCGCATAGCCTTGATGTGGCCGTTAGCATTCATGCCTTGCATCGTATAGCCTTGGTACGGCTGATAGCATTCATGGATTTACCAGTATGTTTTCGCATACTTTGATATTGTATGACTTATGGAATTATCAGTATTTCTGCTTACTCTGATATTTGCGTGCTTGACACTTATCTTGCGTACACACTTTCACCACCCTCTAAGCTTTTTATAAGCTTATGCACGATAGATGCTTGCAGGTGGTGTTAAGTTGCAGCAGCGTTAAGCAGGGAGCATACAACGGTCTTCTGGAGCTTTGATTTCGATATATGTATTTCCCTTTTAGCACTGTATTCAACTATTTATATTAGTAGATATGTGATGATGATGTTGCCTTTGTAATTTGGGTAAACTTGTGGTTATGCTTATTACGAGTTAAATGTACATTGAAAAATCCTCCTTGTAGAATCCCAGGATTGAAATCTGACATATGGGCGCTGGGAGCCTAGAATGGGGTACTACGGAGGCTGTCGGCACCGGATTCGGCAATCAGGAATTTTGTGAGCCCGATTTCCGAGTTTGGGGGCGTGACAACATACCATGCATACATCAAAGTGGGTCTCATCCATTTGGGCCCCACTATCAAGGATGATCAACCTAGAACTTATACAATCATCAAGGAAGGGGTTGCTACACGCGGGACCACCATCTGCCCCATTTCGGCGAAGAAAAACACATACGTCGTGAGTCTCATGCTGTCCAGATGGAAGGCCTGGTGTTAAACATGCATAAGGAGTGGGTCCCTCTTCCAGGTGGGCCCACAGCCAAATAAAAGGATGACGTTGATGAGCATGAGTGGTTGGGCGGTCCGTGACCACCTTGTGGCCCTTGGGCTCCCTGTTGGATTCCTTAGACAACAGGCATATGGGTGGGAGCCCCACGACAGTGGGCCCTACTCAATTTAACTAGAAAGAAAAAGGAAAAGAAGCAAAGGAGAAGAAATGAAAAAGGGGAGATATGAAAGGGAAAGGTGTAAGACCTGTAATCCTGTGAGACTGACCATACGCTTAAATTTCAATGCTAACACGTCCCAAATAGAACAGATCAGCAAGCTTTGATCATAATCCTATTTTAGTACCGCAATGACCCGAGACTTATACATTAACGATCGCGCAGGCGTTGTGATTCCAATGTTGTGCAACATACCCTATTGCGACACTTATATTAGAAGTTATAGTTTTAGGCACAATTCGAGGTGGACAGCTCAATGCATGAGTAGCGCAGGCCCCACTTGTACAAATCCCGAGGTAGTCCAATCAATCAATCAATCAATCAATCAACCAACCCATCAATCACACCCCCTCTCTCTCTTTAGATTAGTCAAACAAGCCCATGCTACCCATGCTCTTGTCCATCCTAAGCCACTCCCTTCTCTCTTTCCATCTTCCCATTTTACCCCTCCATTTTTTCCTATTTCCCTCTCCATCTAAAAATTTCTACCATAAAGCCCCCAAAATCCCTCTCATTTCCTTAATTTCCTAGCAAGTGAGAGTGAGAAAGAAAAGAGTAGGGAAAATTAGAGGGAGATTAGAGAAGAAATTAGTGAGAGATTAAAGAGAGAAGAGAGAGTGCTTGATAGAAAGAAGTGTTTAAGAGAGATTAGAGAGAGAGAGAGATTCAAGGGAAGTTTAAGAGTTGGAGAAGCCTAAGAGGAGTTAGGACAATCCGAGCTGTCAGATCGTCGATCCAACCCAATCCGACCGTTCAACATCATTGTGAGTGCAAAGGAGTACAAACTCTCCATTTCCCCCTTAATTTCTTCCATTTTGGTGGGCCCCCTAGGGTGGAACCTACCTTGTGTTTGTATGAAGTGTATGGTGGACCCCATAGTGGCGAGGGGCCACCCAAATGGTCGAAATCCCCTCTTTCCTTCTCTTTTCCTTCCTTTCCCATTTCCTTTATCATTATGGGTTATTGTGGGGCCCACAAGTGGGTCATGCTGTGAGACAGCGTGCCCTGCACGCTATCACAACATGGAGCTCCTTGTGTGGCCCACCATGATTTTTTCCCCTCAATGTCATGATTAGATCACGTCGATCTGGATGGAGGACTCATATCAACTTGATCTAAGACTCTTTGGGCCCACCATGTGGTGGCAAAAATGATGGACAGATTGGATTGTCCAAAGAGGACCCCACATAGTCAAGAAATATTATATATATATATGGAAATGGTACTATGAGGTCGACCTCATGGGAACTTCCCATGAGGTCGAGCTGTGTGGGCCCCACCATGATGTGTGTCGAACATCTACCCCATCAGTCAAATGCACCATTTCATGATGGGCCACGTGCTTAAAAATCAAGTCAATTTATGACTTAGGTGGGCCACACCATATAAAACATTTGAGAAGGGTTACCCTCCCATTAAAACATTCGTAATTATTTATTGGGCCCACCTAGATGTGGTCCACAAATCCAGACCATCCATTGTGCGTGTCCCACTTGGATTAGGGGTAAGTCTAAGTTTCAGCCGCATCCAAAACTCATGTTGGCCCCAGTAAGTACTTTTATATGATTTAGGAATGTCTTAGCATGGTTTTAGATGGTATGGCCCACCTGAGCTCTGCATACGGCTAATTTTTGGGATATGCCATAACATAAAGGGCACCCATCAATGTTTAACACACATCATGGTGGGGCCCACACAACTCGACCTCATGGGAAGTTCCTATGAGGTCGATCTATGTGGGCCTCACCGTGTTGTGTGTTGAACATCAACACCGTGCATTTGATGGGTCCCCTTTAGGTTATGGGATATCCAAAAAATTAGCTGTATACGTAACTCAGGTGGGCCATACCATCTAAAACCATGTGAAGGCATGCCTAAAATATATAAAATCACTTGGTGGGGCCCACCTGAGTTTTGGATACAGCTGAAACTTGGTTTGATCCCTCATCCAAGTGGGACACATATAATGGATGGTCTAGATTTTAGAGTGTTTCTTGATACGACTTAGGTTTCATGAGGTGCTGCATCACATGGACCATTTGAATTTTGGAGTCACATCACATACAATGAGTTCTCAAAAAAGTTCGCATGAGTTCAATGCGAATTGGTGCGCAGCTGACCATTTGGCATATATATGGGGAAAAAGGGAAATGCTCACTTGCGCACCAGTTCGCACGGAACTGGTGCGAACTTTTTTGAGAACCCATCATACGTGATCTGGATCCAAAATCTGAACGGTCCATGTGAAGCAGCACCTCATGAAACCCCCCGGGCCCAAGTTTTACTTTGATCCAAAACTTTGGTGGGCCATGAAAAATGAAAACAGTTTCCTCCCTTGATTTGCATTTCTCTTTACTATGGCCCACCAGAATTTTAGATCAGGGTGAAAATTTGTCACATGGGGTTTCATGGAATTCCGCATCACATGGACCATTCAGATTAGACACCCATGACACGTGTGCAAAGGCGCGCACGTGCGTAGGTGCGCACGTGCGTGGAGTCATGCTCACCTGCGCACTTACGCACGTGCGCACCTTTGCACACGTGTCATGTAGGGCTGAAAGTTGGGCGGGTTGAACCCGACCGACCCATGACCGACCCGACATTGGGTTGGGCTTGGGCAGGATGTATAGAGTCCGATCTCAGGCTTGGGCTATACAAACACCAACTCGATAAAACTTGGGTCAGGCTCGGGTTGAGGTCTTGGGTTGCCCGACCCAACCCGAACCCGATCAATATAGAAGTTACTTATAGATTATAATTAAGTGTGGATCATATGTGTTGAAGACATAGAAAATTTCAGTGTTGTCGGGTCTCATTGGTCCACATAATTTCCAATGACTCAAGCTAACAAGAAATGCTAGATTTCTCTCTCCCAAATAGATTGTGTGATACACAACATGACTTTTAAATACGTATTTGTCATGTATTTTAGCTTGTTTGTTTAGAATAAATGAAGTGCTTTACGATAAGTAAGTGCGTATATAATTAATAAAATTATAGATATAAAAAATAAAACTTGTATTGAAATATAATAAACTAATGGAATCATTAAAATATTAACATGTATCTACCCGATCAACCTGACCAACCCGACTGAACCCGCTTGGGTTGGGCTTGGGTTGAGAATTCCCAACTGAGGTTGGGTTGGGTTGGGTTGGGTTAGGGTTGAGGTACAAGAACCTTAGGTTGGGCTAGGGTTGAGCACCAACCCAACCCAACCCGCCCGACTTTCAACCCTAGTGTCATGGGTGTCTAATCTGAACGGTCCATGTGAAGCAGAATCCCATGAAACCCTAAGGGACAAATTTTCACCCTGATCTAAAATTTTGGTGGGCCATAATAAAGAGAAATGCAAATCAAGGGAGGAAACTGTTTTCATTTTTTATGGCCCATCAAGTTTTAGATCAAAGTAAAACTTAGGCCCGGGGGGTTTCACGAGGTGCTGCTTCACATGAACGATTCAGATTTTGGATCCACATTACGTATGATGGGTTCTCAAAAAAGTTCGCACCAGTTCCATGTGAACTGGTGCGCAGATGAGCATTTCCATATATATATATATATATATAATATATATATATAATAGAGAGAGAGAGAGAGAGAGAGAGAGAGAGAGAGAGGAGAGAGAGAGAGAGAGAGAGAGAGAGAGGAGAGGAGAGAGAGAGAGAGGAGAGAGAGAGAGAGAGAGAGAGAGAGACGAGAGGAGATGAGAGAGAGAGAGAGAGAGAGAGAGAGAGGAGAGCTGTGTGGGTTCCACTGTGATGTGCGTCAAACATCCCCTATCAGTAAGATGCACCATTCCATGGTGGGACACGGGCTTAAAAATCAAGTCAATTCATGACTTAGGTGGGCCACCCCACATACAACAGTTGAGGAGTTACCCTCCCATTGAAACATTCATAATTATTTACTGGGCCCTCCGAAATGTGCTTAAAAAATCCAGCTCAACCATTGTGTATGTCCCACATGGACGAGGGTTCAGACCAAGTTCCAGCCTCATCCAAAAATCAGACTTTGGTGGGTGTGCAAGGTGGTCCACTCGTGGGACCACCATGATGCTTATGTATGACTCACGCCGCCCATCTATTTTGCCACATCATTTTAGATCTAGACCTAAATCTGAGTAGATCCAGATCTCTGGTGGGCCACACCATAAAAAAGAGTAGTGATGATGACACCTATTGTTGAAACTTTCTAAAGCCCATCGTGATGTGTGTATACAATGAAATGTTCCAAGATTGGGTTTTATGGGTTCAATGTGAGTTGGTCAACCCGATGGACGGATCGGATCTTTCAAGTGGACTCTACATAGTTGGACAGCGGACGCTGCTGCCCAGCATTCGTGAGAGGACTGGAGGGACGTGGATTGGTCCTGCCCCCGTCCGTCTCTAGCCCCAAACGGGCAGTTCTGTGAGCGGCCCACCTTGATGTATCGGTTTATCCATGCCGTCCATACCTTTTCTCATATTATTTAAGGCATCACTATAAAAACGAAATATATCCAATGCTTAAATGGACCATGCCACAGATGAGTCTTGCATTTAATTCAACTGACATTTAATGCCTTGTACATTTAACGCAACTAAGCTTATTATTTGGTGCAGTCCACTTAGCATTGGGTCTGCATTCTTGCCCTCATGCCTTAAAATGTTCCGATAAAAATAGATAAATAGATATATCACGGTGGGCTCTCCCACAGAATTGCCCGTTCGGGGTAGAGATCGGGCGGGGGCAGGACGCATTCCACGTCCGGACGGGAGCCATCTTTTGGAGAAGCGGATCAGCCGGTGTACCTCTTGTATTGACATCAGCAAGTTCGGTGGGTTTGATCATGAGATGTGTTATATCTAAATCGCTCATCCATTTGAAGAGTTTGTCTTAATGTTAGATACAAAAAATAAGGCAGATCTAAATATCAAGTTGACCACACTGCAAAAACCAGTGGGGATTTAACGTCTACCATTGAAACCCTTTTTGGGGCTACAAAAGTTTTGGATCAATATGAAATTTGTTTTTCCTCTTCATTCAAGTCTTTGTGACCTTATGAATAGATTGGATGGAAAATAAACGTTATGGTGAGCCCTACAAATTGTTTAACGGTGAAAATCATTATCTCCACTGCTATTTGTGGTGTAGTGCAGATGATCTTTGGATATGATTCATTTTTTGGATAATGCTCTAAAATGATCTCTAAAAATAGATGAACAGTATAGATATAATAAATACATCACTGTTGGGGCCATGTTACTTTGATCTCCTTTGAACCGTTCTCGTAACCCAGGAGCTCGAAGAGCGTTAGTACTCGTCTTCGCACGATGTGTACCTATAGAAGCTATACAGCTTATGTGTGGTACAACAGCCAATCCGTTTCCCTCTTTTGAGGGACAGGGATTTCATGCGAAAGAAGTTCCTTTGCTGGAAACGAAGTGAGGACAACCGTGATGTTTGTGAGGAATCGACTCTCTGCATCCGTTTTGTGAGCTTATATTAGGATGTGAGACTGAACGTGAGCAGGATCCAAGACTCAGGTGGCCGTACTAAAGGAAAAGGTAGCAAGGGAAATTGCCACCGTTGAAACCTCCCTAGGATCGACAGTGATGCTCACATGCCATCCATACGGTTCATAACGTCATTCTTACTGGGATTAACTGAAAACACAAATATTAAAATTAGAGCTGGGCAAAACGGGCCCAATCCGGTGGATCTGACCCGACCAGACCCGATCCTACCCGACCAGAACAGAACCGACGGTCTGTTTCGGTGCTGATCGGGTAGCCCCATCCAGATCCGAAATATTTTGGGACGAGTTCGGATTGGCCCTGATTCGACCAGACCTGACCCGAATGGTCCCGGACAGATCCGATCCTATCCGATCCGGAGTAGTTCTTATTGATTTTTCTATTTTTTCCCGTGGTATGGTCTGCTTGAGCTTTGGATATGCATTAATTTTGGGTTCAACCACTAAAATGATATGCAAAAATGAATGGACGACGTGGATAAATAACATGCATTCAAGGTTGGGCCCAATAAAATTTAGGTGTACAATAACATGTTAGTCTAGTGATATACCATACACAAGACAACTTAACTGTAGCCAATAGGTTGTCTCGTCAAGACGAGCACGAACGCTCCTCGAGCTCCGAGTGGTACGAACGATTCAAAGGATATCAAAGATAAATGGGCCCCACAGTGATGTATTTATTATATCTACACCGATCATATTTTTTTAGAAACTATTACAGACCATTTTCCAAAAAATTAATAATATCCAAAGATCATCTGGACCACACCACAAATTGAAGTAGAGAATGATTTTCACCGTTAAACAATTTGTGTGGTCCACATGGTATTAGATCTGTCTTATTTTTAGTCTCAAGCCCTATGACGAGCTCGCCAAATGAATGGACGGTTTGGATATAACACATACCCCACCGTCAGACTCATATGGCTTGTTAACCACTAACCTTGATACAGCTCGTAACGTCATGTCTGCGACGTGCGTGAAAAGAAGCAAGTGTCGTGCACTGCACGTAAATGTCCAGCTTCACTTTTCTCATAGTTATGTGGGGCCACCTTGATGTATATGTTTTATCTAAGCCGTTCATTCATTTTGAGGTATGATTTTAGCCTTTGAATACAAAAATATGATTAAGGTTTGGTTCGCAGATCCAATTCAGTTTTATCAACGGGTCGGAATTGGACTCGGATCAGCCCATTCAAATTTCGAATCTGTCTGATTCAGGTGACCCGTACTCGATCCCCGGATCGGAACGAGTTCGAGTTAAGCAGTTGCGATTTCGGATCTGATCGGGTTGGACCGAATCCGATCCGACTCACACCGATGCCCAGCTCTAATTAAAATGATTCGAAACTTCTATAACCCCACCAATATTTCAACTGTAGACGTTCATTTCTCATGTTTTCGGCCCACTTGAGCATTGGATCTGGTTCATTTTTGCCCTCAGGTCCTAAAATGAACTCACAAAACGGAAGGACGAGATGGATTTCTTAAAAACATCACAGTGGGTTCCACCTGGGTTCCTAGTGCAAGAACTTCCTGATGAAAGGCTTTACCAGGAAATCCGCGTCCTCTTTTGGGCAAGGAAGAGGTCCCACTCGTGGGACCCACCATGATGTATGGATTTAATCCACACCGTCCATATGTTTCACCAGATCATTTTAGTCCTCTTCCCTAAAAATTATCTAGATCCGGATCTCACATGGGCCGCACAACTGGAAACAATAGAGGAAAGGTATTAATGTTGAAACCTTTCTAAGGTCCACTGTGATGTTTACATACCACCTTTTTAGTATTTCTAAGGTCACCATGCGACGGAAAAGTTAATGGAGGGAGTGGATCATCCACTTATGGGCCCCATTCAAAAATAAAACAAAATAAAAAAAAAAAAAAAATGAATGCTGGAGCAAGACAACATCCCGAGAGCGCTGCTGCAGCGTAAGGGCGGAAGCCCCTTGGGGCGCCACTATGATGTATGTGTTTCATCCACACCGTCCATCAGTTTTTCTAGATCAATTGAGGTATGTGGTATAATGATGAAGAAGATCCAGATATCAGGTGGGCCACCCCACAGGAAGCGGTGGAGTCAGTGGATTCCACCATTGGACCGCTGCTTGGAAACCAGCGTTGGGATGGCCTCACTTATGGGACCCATTATGATGTATGTATTTCATCCACACCGTCCAACCTTTTTGCCAGATCATTTTATGAAATAGGCACGAATCTGATCCAGGTATAAATCTTAGGTGGGCCACACCACTAGAAACAATGGAGAGAATGATACTCACCATTGCAACCTTTCTATGGCCCACCATGTTGTTTGTATGCCATCTAATAGTGGAACAGGCCACATGTAGAGCTGGACATTTTTGACTCGATCCAAACAGAAACGAAGGCTTGGATAGGTGCGGTTCGAGTAGGATCAGGCAGATCTGACCGTTTATCGGATTGAGTTCGGATCAATATCAATTCGGACCGATCCGATCCAAAATCCGATCCAATTGGATCCAATACGATCCGGATCTATTAATAAGTATGTATATTTACTATTTTACCCTAACATATATATATATATATATATATATATATATATATATATATATATATATATATATATATATATATAACCTTATTTTTACCTTATTTTACTTTTTACCCTACCCTCTCTACCCGCACCCGAACGCCCGCTGAACCCTAAATCCCCAAAATCCCTACCCTCTCTACCCGAATGCAGGCAGCCATCTGCCCATCTCGATCCCGATTCGGCCACTCTAGACTACACTCCGCAGCCCGGTCAGCTCATCAGGCCACTCCCGATCCCGATCTAGCCACTCGAGTCTCTCCATTCATCAGGTAGGACCCACTCGGCCACTCGATCAAATTATTTATTTATTTATTTTTATTATTTTAGGAGTGCAATGGCTCGCTGTGGTGGACTGCTGTGCAGTCGTGGCTCGTCGGCCAGCCATAGGCCGCTGCCCGTTGGTGGTTCGCCCGCCCTGGCTAGCCGTGCGGTCCACTAGATGTCTGGATCTCGTCTCTACCCGAACGCAGGCAGCAACCCGATCTGGATAGGTGGCCCACACTGTCCGGTCGTGGCTCGTCACCTGATTTTCCTTGTTGGATGTGAACCATTGGCGATTTTCACTTTCAATAGTTTCCTTGTTGGATGTGGACCATTTATAGGTTGGCTTGTGTGTGCAGGACATCCAGCCCGTCCAATAGGTTGTCTCCATCATGAGGATCATCTTATATATATCTAAAAATCAGCTCTATCTACTTCTTAGGTGGGCCACATTAGGGCAAAAATGTATATCATACATTATTTTCTATAGTTGGGCCCAACTGATGAGTGGATGGGGCTGATTACTTTTATTAACGAAATGCTAATTTGAGGATATTTCTGTAATTTATTTTCCTTTTGTTGTTGCCTTGTTGGTTAGTTATTAACTGTTAGTTAAACAGTTACAATGGTTGTTATTTGTTAGTTAGAGAATTAGTGGTTGTCAAAGTTAATTTTGCTTTGTTGAGGTTAGATGTAAGTATCAATTAATCTCTGAATTAGGTAACATTAAACATGATTATTTAGTAGTTTGGTAGAAGTTAGTCAATGGTTGTAGGAGATCTATAATTCCCTTATAACAAGCATTGTACAGTAGCTTTGACTTTTTTCTAATAGAAATTGAGAGAGAATTGAGAAGAGGGTTTGCTTTTGTGTGCATATGATTCATTTCTAGCTACAATGGTTTTCTTGAGAGCATCAATTGACCTATGCTTGTAGTGTAGGCATTACAGGACTCGTGCATATGGATAGTATACAAAAATAGATACATGTGTGACATGTCTATAGGTGCACAAACAAAAATAGAAACATGCACATGTGTATATCTAATCATGTTTGAGCCAACATGTGCATGGTTTTATATTTCCATTTGTCTGTTTCTCATATAAACTAATGAAAATTTGAGTGAGGATTTACATGATCGGTATTATTGCACCTTCAAGTGTCTCTGGGGGTGTGTAGATGTACATTGGCATGTCATGTTAAATTCGTATAGTAATCATTCTCTACATGCATGTATGTGTTATACATTGCTTTTTTGCTTATCTCATTATTGTGCATTGTATACTTAGCTTAATATGTACATTGCTTTCTTTGCTTAGATTATTATTGTAACTTATGACTTGTGATTGTCATTTGTGAGTTAGATAATTAGTTACCCATTTGAGGATTTCTATGTGGCCATACATAAATATAGTGTGTTTTTGGCGGTATAGAAATTGCTCAAATTATCCCATTTTGGACAGTTCAAGGTTAGATATATTGTATGCTTTTATATAATCTATTTAAATATTCATGCCTGATCCGTGGTTCATCTCCTCATTTATCTATCTGGATATGTTTCTTACGTTTCGTTTCCAATGCCAAATATCTTTACATTGCTTAGATATTTAACATCAGAATGTAACAAAAGATCAACTTATCTGGAGAGGCATGGGGAGATACTGTCAGATTTTTGGCGTAGACGTTTAAATGAGAATATAAAAGTATTACAATATATCCAACCTTAGGTGGGTAATTAATTTAGGATTTAGTAGAACTCTGTTAGCATTAGATTGCTAATGCTAATATAATTTAGTATATTTCAACTATTAGATGGAAAGTGAGGGTCTTTCCAATACCCCGGGCAGTCGGCCAATTACATCACCGATGATCCTTGAAGATGAAGGATTAGGTCTTGAACATGAAGAAGTACCCATTGTTGATATTAGTACCACACAGTCACTTGTTGCGGGAAAAATGAAAAAGAGATCGGTAGTGTGAGACAATTTTGAAGAAGTAACCCTGAAGAACGGCATCGTGAAGATACAATGCAAGTACTGCAAGACTCAGTATGCTAAGCAATCAGATGGTTCGACTACAACTTTGAAGAAACATATTTCAAAGTGTTATAAAAAAGTGAGAAGTATGGCAGGGCAACAAACACTTTCATTTACGCAATCTACCGTGGGTCCATCGGTGTCCATCTACAAGTATGACAAAGAGCTGGTGAATGAGTTAACGGCCAAGTTAATTATTATAAATGAAAGAACATTTCAGATGGTAGAGAGTCCTGCTTTTGTTGAACTAGACAGATACCTTAACCCTAGATACGAGAAGGTCTCCCATACAACAATAAAGAGGGTGTGTATGAAGATGTATGAAAGCGAGAAGGTCAAGTTGAAAGGAGAGTTGGAAACGATTTCCCGAATTAGCCTAAAATCAGATTTGTGGACTGCATCCAATCAACGAAATGGGTATATGTCACTAACTGATCATTACGTTGATGCTGAATGAAGGCTTTGCATAAGAATAATAAACTTTCGTTATCTTGCGCCTCCTCATAATGGTTTGATGATTTCAGACTACATATACAGATGTCTTATGGAGTGGGGAATTGAGAAGAAGATCTCCACAATAACTCTAGACAATGCCTCTGCAAATGATAGCGTGATAACGAATTTGCGTAACCAGTTTAGGGCCACCGGTGACCTGTATTTTGGTGGAAAGATATTTCATGTTAGGTGTTGTGCTCACATCATAAACTTGATTGTACAAGATGACCTTAAAATAATCGATCTCACGATCCAGAATATAAGAGAGAGTGTGAAGTACATACGGGAGTTACCTTCATGATTACCTACATGGAATGAGATCGTGAAGGGGTTAAAATTGTCAACTCAGATAACGATAAAGTTGGACGTCACGACACATTGGACTTCATCTTTTGAAATGTTAGATTCAACGATAGATTTGAGACCTACATTTTCTCACTATACAGAATGTGATAGTGAGTATGTTTGGCTGCCTTCTGAAGATGATTGGTCAAGAACTGAATCAGTTCGTAAGTTCCTTTCAGTTTTTTACAACAGTACGGAGAAATTTTCAGGCAGCAAGTATCCAACAACAAATATATTTCTGCTTGAACTTTGGAAGGTAAAAGATGCCTTGCGTGAAAGCAAGAGTGGACTAGATTTTTACACTTAATGACCATGAGGTATGTAGGTAAAGTTTGATAAGTATTGATTTGAGTGTAGTCTGGTAATGGCTATTGCGGTTCTTCATGATCCCCGATACAAAATGATTATAATTGAATTTATATGTAGTAAGTTGTATGGTGCGATGGGTGTTGCTGAGCTCGAAAAGATTTCTGATGCAGCCAATGAATTGTACGATTTTTATGTGTGTGCCACAAAAGAACAATCTCCTCATGTGGGTTTTAGTTCTGCAGTTGATGAACTACAAGAAGAAACAATAGATGATTTCATGTCTTACTATACACAGCGGAAAGAGACTCAAATACAGACGCCTAGATCAGAACTTGAAGACTATCTCAAAGAGGAACTTCTACTTGTAAAATCCAAAGGCGATGCTTTTAATGTTTTGGACTGGTGGAGGATGAGATCTGGTAATTTACATTGCCATATGCTCTCATTAATGGCACGAGACATATTATCAATTCCAATTTCAACTGTGACTTCAGAATCTACTTTTAGTATGAGGAGTAGGGTCGTAAGCAAGTATAGAAGCTCACTTACACTTGAATCGGTTGAAGCACTCATTTGTACTCAGGATTAGCTACGTCCGATATGAGGGAAAGAGAACTCTATTGATGAGGAGTTCAATGAAGAGGAGAGTGACAAGATAGATGAGACAGTACCTGCAGCTGCAATATGATTTTAATGCATTCTATTTCTGTTATATCATGATATTTGTAATTTTGTTTTAACAGTTATATTGTAATATTATGGTTATGGGTGGATGGATATTTCTCTTTTTTCATTTGTACTATTCAATTAGTTAATGTTGTTTAAATCTCTTATTATATTGTTGGGTAATTGCGTTCATTCAAGACTTTTAACTTTTTTTTTTTGTCCTAACCTAACCATATATACACTAGATATGTCATCGATAATGATGCATCGGTGGATATCTGAGATTATGGAGTCCAAGTCTACTCCCAGGATGGAAAGATAAAATTGAAATGTAAGTTGTGTGGAAAATAATTTGTCAACAAAACAAATCGGCTCAAATTACATTTGGCTTATCGAGAAGGAGACGTTGCACCATGTAGCAAAGCTCTTCAGGAAGTCCGAGATTTATTTAGATCCATTCTCGACTCAAATACAAAGACTTCCTAAATCCCTCATCCTACAACTACAACCAATACAACTAACTTAAGAATATATAGAAGTAGGCCTATTATAAATAAAGAAGGGTTAAGTAGGGGAACTACCTTTGGCTTTGGTTTCAGGCCTTCCACAAATAGTAGAGAAGAAGGGCAAGAGAGAATTTTAAGGGAACAAGAAGAACGCGATTATAAAGAGGTCGTTAAAGAAAGCTTGTAAATGAAATCCAGATCAAGAAGTACCAGACAACAACATCCACCTTTGAGTCAACATAATGCTAAAGCAGGCACAAGTAAACCATTAAAGTTTCTTAAAAGTCTTATAGCATTTTATAGGCAGTTGGAAATCCCGTGCAAATCGGATCATAAAAAGCGTCTGAAAAAACTTCTTGCATCTGTGAATGAGGATAATGGGAAAGCATCCCCACCATCTGATTCAGTAGAAGTGAATGATCATTTTTTGGACACATCCAGCTTGGAGTCGGCCAAGAGTTCTCTTGCAGTTGAATCAGTAAAAAGAGAACCGAAGGATGAATTTGGCGACGAAGGCGGAAGTGGAGGAGGGGGTTACTATTACAGACAAGATTTATTTTGTTACATGCCACAAAGGCATTAATCATATAGAGGGTATTGAATGTATGAAAGTTTTACCTAATCTATATGTCAGTATGTGCATGTTATGTTTATTTACTTTTGATTTTGGACATGGTTTGTTTTCTTTCTTCATTTTATGTCAGAATGTGCATGTTAGATTTTCATGAAACTATACATTATGTATGATTTAAGAATCACCACCATTTTGTTACTATTTTTAGAATTTTTTGTTTTTTAAATTTTTTCAAAAAAAAAAACATCTGGACTAATTCGAATCGTGCCCAATCCGATCCGACTCGGTTTTCCTGACCGAGTCGGACTCAGATCGGATCAAGTCAGCAGTGGTTTGGATCGGTTCGAGTCAGATGACCCAGACTCGGTCCAGGATCGGATCGAGTTCGGGTCAGGCCATGTAGATTTTGGACCGAGTCGAGTTGGACCCAATCCGATCCGACTTGGTCCGATGCCCAGCTCTAGCCACACGTGACCTATAACTTAGCCAGGTGTGGCCAGGATGAAGGGAAAACACAACTATTAACTTGGTCCAAAGTATTTGGGGGCACATAAGTGGACCCGTTGCATGCAGCATGCCTGCGCACGCTGTCCAGCATGGCCATCTCGTGGGGCCCACCCTGATGCATCCGTTTCATCCATACCGTTCATTTATTTCTCCAACTTATTTTAGAGCCAGGGGTAAAAAAAACATGGACAATCCAGATCTCAGGTGGGCCACATCTCTAGAAATAGTGAGACAATGGTGTCCATCGTTGAAACCTTCCCATGGCACATCCATAATGTTTATTTCCCATATAACATGTTCATTAGGTCACACAGACCTGTGCAAGGGAAAAACCCAGGTATCAACTTGGTCCCAAGTGGCTAGGGTCACAGAGACGCCCACCGTACTGTTTGTATGTTCTCCACACTGCCCATATGGCAGCAGGGCCCGCTATAATGCATCTATTTTATCCATGCCGTCCATCTGTTTTTTTATTTCATTTTAAGTCATGAGCCCATAAATGGCATCGATCAGAGCCTCAAGCGGGCCACACCAAAGGAAATGTGAGAATTGTGTGCTTACCATTAAAAACTTCCACGAGCCCATTGTAATGTTTGTTGCCACCCAACTTATTAATGGGGCCTACTGTGAACCCCACCATAGTGGGTGTGTTTGTTTAAGCCATCCCAAATAGGTTCCACCTTGATGTATATTTTATATCCTCACTGATTATCCATTTTACTATATCATGTTATATGTAAAGGTAAAGTGCGATGTATATGTTATATCCTCACTGATCATCCACTTTACTAGATCATATTATATGCAAAGGCCAAGTGTGATGTATATGTTACATCCTCACTGATCATCCATTTTACTAGATCATGTTATATGCACAGACCTAAGTGTGTGGCCGATTCTAGTCTCAAGTGGGCCATGCCACGTAGACCCTTACATTGCTAGAGGGGCCCACTGATCATGTCCCACTCTCTATATGTCAGGCCATTTAAGGTCGATTATCATATGATATGTTTGATAACATGTTAGGGTACTTAGCCTGATAGGTCAACACCGATAATATGCTTAGTGTAATGGATATCATGCCCATTCATATGCCCATATGCATCATTTGTATGCCTACTATGAATGACGATTGATCATAGCATACACCTTTTCGGCTTGCGATAGCTTGCATGATCGCCGGTACGCTCAAGATTGATGCATGACTTAGATAGTATGATTCATGCATTGTACATTATGTGTGACACGTTACATTTATTCCCTAGTGACACCAGGGATGTAGTCTTGCAGTTTTGTTGTGGCTGGTAAATGATTTTATGAATACTAGAAACTATTGAGGTTATAGGGCGTCAAAGGCGTCCTTAACCTTATGGTACTAGTAGGATGCTCCAACATATAGACCCAGTGGATTCATGAGCACAAGATGGCTAGATACTGTAGGTCACATCTCCCACTGTGTCGGGGTCGGTTCTGCTCGGGTGCAGAGGGTTATAATGCTAGGTTGAGTTTGACCAGCTCGTGAAATGGGTTTACTATCGACAAGCCGGGTAGATTTTTGTATACCACTAATGAGGTGCATAGTGAGGTCTTTTGCACTCGCTTAGTCTTGCGCGCAATGGGTGGCAGCTAGTGACGGAAGTGTAGTGGACACTGGTGATGATACAATTGCGAACTATTATGATATAAGGACTAGTGGAGGGTTGGCATGTTGCATTGCATCCTTAACATATAACACTTGGCCATATAAGTCCTTGCATCGCATAGCTTGGATATGGCCAATAACATTTATAGACTTGCCAGTTTAGCCCTTCATCATTTTTGCTTACTCCGATATTTGTATGCTTGTCACATGCATTACGCACACACACATGCACCCTATCATGACCCTAGAAACTCCCAAATACTCACCAAGCATGTGCATATTGAGAGTGATCCAATGCTAAGGGGTTCCTGTCCTTTTCTATAGGACACGAAACCCTAAAGCGCTTCTCGCATAGCAAAGGCGAGGACTACTACATTTCAGTTGGCCCTAGCTCCAGCTATGACTGCAATGCAGTTTCAACATATGATGCACTTGATGACCTCCATGGTGGATTGCCATGAAAGACGATCGACTAGTAAACCTATCCTTTTTTAGCAGGATCACGCCCGTTCTCTACTGAAGGATTTCAGACAAATGGATCCCCCATGTTTCCAGGGCATGCCGGACCCGAAAGCAGCAGAGAGATAGAGATCTGAGGTAGAGAAGATCTTTAATTACTACAATGTAATGAATGTCTGAGCAGCAAGTTCCTCTCGTCATCTTGTTTCTTTAGGGAGAAGCTGAGCAGTGGTGGGCATTAATGACCAGGGTAGCTGGCCCATACTTCGAGTGGACTTTGGAAGAATTTCTAGATCGATTCGACCAAAAGTTCTACCTTGATCATGTTTAAGAGCAGTGTGCTCTAGAGTTCTAGACCCTTGTGCAGGGGGAGATGACAGTGGCACAATACGAGGTGCGCTTTATTGAGCTATCTCGGTACGTGTCGTACCTAGTTACCGACCTGCAGAGGAGAGCCCGTAGATTTGAGTATGGACTATGACCTGGACTACATTCCCGAGTGTAACACCCTGTATTTTTTAGTATTCAGGTGTTACCCTGAATACCTAGTTGATTGAACTGCTCACCTTCCTTCCGGTGTAAATCTGACTATTGAGAATAATCTTCATCCATATTAGGTCATCTGAACATTGATTTTCGAAATAGACAATCACACCATTATGAAATTGTCAATCAGCGTGATTTAAGCCTATATCCTAATCATTAACGAATTAAAATGTGGATTTGGGAGATTCGCCATACATTTATAACTCTACATCCTAACAAGCTTTGATGCCATCTTAATCCATAGTTTTTAAAGACCGTCTGACCATCTGACCCGTAAAATCCACCGTTGATCAGGTTCACAATGTAATTACTAAACAATGAGACACATCCCACCATTTGATGGTTGAACTAACTGTTAGATTTCAATCTCGACCGTTAACTCACAAGAATTATCATTTAATTTGAGATCTACCTAGATTAAATGACTAATATAGGTCTACAACGATAAAAAATGATCAATGGCCCCCCAACCAAGCCTCTCCCACGCACGTGTGAGCCATGATTCAAAACTGGAAATAGTCTTCCTACCATGAACTAATTCGAATAAGGAAATGCCTAAATTTCCTCTTTCATTTGAAATCTAGTTGGATTTGTAATTTAGGATAGATCCCCTTTGATGGATCTAAGCCATTAAATTAGTCCGATCACTAATAGTGGACCTTGGTGAGGTTTTCAACAGTAGGCACTATAGACCAACTTAAGATGAGTGCGGCCCACCTGATAAATTGAATATGCATCATCTTCGATCCCTGTCCTAGCTTGGCCTTGGAAAACGAATGGATGGACTGGATTCATCAACGACATTATAGTGGGTCCCACATGCGACTCATGTGTGCACAGTAGGTGTGCACCTATTCCTGGATCGAGTCAACCGAGTGTTGAACTGATGTTTTCCCAAAAAGAGGAAGGGATTCTCCCTTCTTTCCCGCTCGAAGCACCGTTCGAACAAAAGATGTTCGTTCGTGATGTTGTTGGCCCACCATCAACACCCAATCCGTAGATCTGCACCGTCCATCAAATAGGGCTAGGAGTTAGACCAAAACCCAATAACCCTCGCATGATAAATCTCGCGATCAAACGCACAAACCGGAGCGGAAGTGACATTTGTGTGGCTGACTTCCAAAAATGGAAATTTCCATTTCTTCTACGCTAGCAATCCAAGTGGATGCCTCTCTTTCCATCTCAACCCTCCAATACAATGAATCTCAACCGTTCATTTGAACTTCGGTTTATGTTTGGGTTTGGCAGCGAGTGTGGGAGAGGCCGAAAGTATCTTTAGATTTTGGCTAACTGGCACAATCCCAACGATCCACTTTCTTCTAGAAACCTGCTCAGCACCTTCCAAGCATTGAATCTAGTGCGTCACATATCCCTGCTGGCAACTGATCGGAGAACTTGTACAAGATATCGTTTCATCAAGAGATATGGCACCGAGACGGAAAATCTCGCACAACTCAAATTTTAGGTCAGGTTCTTCGAAGGTCAGGTTCTTCGATTGGTCCCCCCCCCCCCCCCCCCCCCCCACCCCCCCCACCCCCCCCCCCCCCCCCCCCCCCCCCCCCCCCCCCCCCCCCCCTAAAATATCCATAGAGTGGCCCATAACATTTGGAGTCTATCTGTGGATAGAGTAGTGCCATGCAAGCAATTTTGGTCAGATTAGGTCCGAATTAAGGGAAATATCATTTCATTGTGCTCGGGTTTAGCTTCAGTTAGGCTTAATTAATCCAAGGGATTAGTTGTTTTTCGAACAATCTAGAATAGGTATAGAGCGCCCTTCATAAGCAGTCTTTTTAGTGCGTCTCTTTCCTGAAATAGAAAGTTAGAAGAGAGAGCTAGTGAGCGAGCACCATTTTCTCTACCTCATTAAGTCAAATCGACTCAGTTCAAGTCGTGCGATGGGGGCCGTGTCTAGACTCGATCTGATTGAGCAGTGAGTGAAAAAGAGAAGAAAGAAGAAGATGAGTCGAGAGAGTAGGGGCTGTGATGCGTTTGTCGGGTCGAGTTCAGAAGCTCGACTTGCTGCCGATTCGAGTGGATTCAACTCACTGAGATTGAGTTGGGTCGAGTTTCGGTCCAGCTATCCTGCTGGATGTGGGATTGAGTGGGAAGAAAAAGAGAGAAGAAATAAGAGAAAGGAAAGAGAAAGAACAAGAAAGAGAGAATGAAGAGAGGAAGCCAAGTTTGTCGAGTGTCATTTGATGAGTCCTAGCAAGTTGACCTAGTTACTCGCTGGGTTGTTGTTAGGGTTAGATGAATCTGATCCCAACTAGGCCCATTACTTGGGCATATTTGAAAGAAAGAATAGAAAGGAGAGGAAGAGATAGAGTGCTACTGAGTTGGGTTCAGCTCAACTGAGTCAGGCCTTTACATCGCCTAGTCAGGGCGAGTATGGGGAGTTTCAAGCCGGGTTCCGGATTGTTATTGTCCAATGGCTTGGTTATTGCTCAGGGGCTCAGTTGGCATTCTGAAATGCCAAGAAAGATGGAAGAAAGAGAAGAGAATATAAGGAAAAAAAAAAAAAAAAAGAGAAAAGAAGAAGTAGATGAAGAGAGAAGTTGATCGACTCGCAGCTGAGTCGACTCAGTCCAGCCCAGACCGAGTCTTGTTCTAATTGGTTGTCTAGTATATCCAGAGGCATTGTTGGGCATGGCAACAGAAAAAGAAAGAGAAAGAAAAGAGGAGAAGTAGAAGAAGAAATGAGCGAGTCAACTCGACTCACTAACTTGAATCACTAAGTCCTGAGTCATGTTTTTCTTGTTTCATTCAGGCGTTGCTTAACCAACTATAGTTGATTTGGGGCATGTGACGACTCTTATGAGTCATGGCCTAGTTGAGTCAGTCTAACTCGAATTGGGGTTGAGTTAAGTTGAAGTAAATCAATCTTTTAAGTAAGTGATATATGGAGTCATTTTTAAAATTCCCATCGATTATGTTGTAGATCATTGATTTAGGTTTTGAATCTTTTATAATTAAGTACCTTGATTAGTCTTCAATGAAGTTGAGTTATTATCTGGGGAATTGATGTGCATCGAGTTACGTCGACTTAGGATCATCTACGCCAAATCATATTCAATTGGAGTTTAACTTGATCAGCAAAATCAAAAGGGCTAGGACTTGAATGTCAAGAAAGTATGTGAGTTGTAACAACTCTAGATCAAATCCGCATCTAAAGGTGAGGATCACCCTTCAAGCTTTCCTACATCATGATAGTTAGTTAAATTTATTTATTTTTATTACTTGCTTAATATAGTATTCAATGTAATAAATAATAAATGCTAATTTCTATCTATAAAATTCTTCATACGTGATTGATGATTGGATTTGAATTCAAGTATTTGAACATGTTATGGATTTCGAATATCTCTATTCTAATTTAAGATGAGCACTTTACATGTATAATTGCTATCGATATTAAACGTAGCTTATTTTACTACTTGTTACTGGATGATATTTTTGAAGGTCCTCGAACTAGTGGCCATTTGGGTAATTGATTAGATGGAATTTCGATGTAGACTTACTATCTCATGAATCATTTGTGCCCATGTGGCTTTTGGGTAATACATCTTTGTCGTGTCCTTAAATGAGCCTTTCGCCCAATGTGGCTTTGATGGACACATTTGTATAAACTTGCGATGGTAAATGTAACACCCCGAACTTTTCAATACCCGGGTATTGAAAGTTCTCGAGTGTTACCATGAAATTTAACTTACTATGTACATGTGTATGATACCAATCTAGCTATCCTAACCTTACGTCCATTCTCCAACATGAATCTAATTGTTGAGAATAATCTCGATTCATAGATCAAGCCATCTGACTGTTAATTTTGAGATAAGATCATCATATACCCAAGTATTCTCACCTGTCCATCATAACCAATCGTTCAGTCAACTATTCACCACTAGGTAAACATATCTAACTCTCTACTCTAAGTTTGGACCACCTGATCATAATAAACTATCTACTTGATTTTAGCATCCACTCGTGCACATATTAAAGTGAGATTCTGATTCGTTCATCTTGTTCACCACCTATGAATATTCTTAACCCACCATCAAAGCTACAATATGAGAAACTTATACATGTGAACAAGTTATTTGAATCTAAAGGTATACATGTTCTACCTCTTGATCACTCCAAAAACTCACTTATGATCGATCATCCGTTTATAAAACTGACCATACACTCACTTATATATATAATTAGAATACTAACCATCAAGTTTTTCTATTTTTAACATATCATCTGACCATCCATCATGTTGGTTGATATATGTACATTTCCTTAATTAGTTTGGTGAATAATTTCTTATTCATAATGATTTAGATAGAAGTTCTTTTGTAAGAATTACTTAGAAACGTGCCTACAACCATGTAGAACCATTAAATTTTCTAAAACTCTTATATCAACAATAATTATGAAAATGTCATTAACCTAGACCCCTGAATTCTAGATCATATGTTCCCAGGATCTGTTTGATGTAAAGTTTTATACCATTCCTATGTATCATAAATTAACCATACATGTAAAATTTTGGTCCATAGATTATTGTAAAAGTGACCCAATTGATAAATTAGCTCATTAACCGTTGATTTTGGTGTCCATCGAGTGAAGAAACCTCATGGGTAGTCGTAGTGGGGTATTTCCTTTTATATGAATGACTTGGATTGTCCATCATATGGACCAAGTGTGAAATATGAAGACCCCACTTTGGTAGACTTTTCTTTATGCGCGAAGTTGTCCTGTAAGGCCTACCAACTCCTTATAAATCTGGATCTTCCGATTTAACCACTTTCTTCGTCCAACGCAACTCAAATTTGGACCACACTCTAGTCTCATATGACTACGAGGTTATACAAAATTTAAGTCCCGATCTATGATCCTACACCATTGAAGGTTGGAGCTAGTTGGTGAAATTTTAGATTTAAGCTTTTTCTATCATCGATCGACCACCAAATTTTGTCCAATTGTTTGCCTATCCTGATTACATATTTTTTCCAAAATTGGGCCTTTATCATTAAGTGTGGACCGTTAATTGAGATCAAGTTCGTTTTGGCACCTTGTTAGGAGAATTTTCAAGTAGGCCAATCTAAATTCCGGATCACGAAGAAAATCATATAACCCGGCTCTATTCGACGATCCTGACATAAAGGACGAATTGGATTTAAAGAGATATCCTTAGAAAAGGGAAAATTGGATAAACCCAATCAAAGTGGGATGTGAAACACACCCTCTCACACGAGTGTGTGTTCCCCTCTCCTCTCACATTCCCAATCTCCCAACGCCGAAGGAGAGAGATGAGATGAGATAGAGAGAGAGAGAGAGAGAGAGAGAGAGAGAGAGAAGGATAAGCTTAGATGCCCTCTTCCTTCTCCATATGTATGGTGTCTCCCTCTTACTCAGGCGATGTCGTGATTTATGTAGAAGCTTTTCATGTATAAGCTTTCCTACGTAGATATCTACCTAGGGTTTAGATCTAAGGCTAAGGTGAGGGATTCCTTTAAGCTTGCATTAATTTAAGTTGATACAAACTATCTTGCCTTTTACATGCTTTATGATATTATGATTCTCTACCTATAGTTGTCAATTTACTATCAATAATTATGTATCCTTGGGAATTATGATATGATGTTTATTATAAGTGATCTTCATATTTTTATGGGGCAATGGATACAAGCCTTGTCTTTGCCTTTACCAATTTTCTTGAGTTGGCCCTTACTACTATTCTCTTCGTTGAGTTGGCCATTACCACTCTCCTCTCTATTGAGTTAGCCATTGCTACTCTCGTCCTTATTTTATTAACCGCGTGCTATTTAACTTTATGACTTGGGCATGTTCCTTGAAATTCTAAAACTCCCATAATTTGAATTATCTCTCTATCAATACAAGTGATGTGTTAGAGGTATCACAACTAGTGATTCCAATATTTATTATGGACGTAATGTGTTACGGGTAGTGGCCCTCTTGGTCAGCATGTAATTCTGTTGGTTGGTTGACGTAGTGCACAATTGATGTAAGTAAATCGCCATGTGTGTTACATTACTTCTCGGGATTGGATGTCGCAAATAGTCGCTCCATGAACACATCGTGTTACATAAATCCCCCAACCACGTTGGGTATTGCCTTGAGATGTTAGCATAAATCCACATTAAAGTTGGACACGCTGGCGAATCTCCATAGTTATGAGATGCAGGGCGAGTCGGGTTTCTTATAAACCGTATTCCACATTGTGATGATCACTAAGTATGATGAACCACACACACTTTGCTAGGCATGCATTCATATATACAATTGTTATGCATGCTGAACCACTCGTAGTAGTACATACGAGACGTATCAGAACCCCTTACATTCCTTTTATGAATCTCTTAAATTATTGTTAATATTAAAGGATAACCATCACTATGAGTAGGGCATTAACCCTCTCCAACTGTACAAATGATGCAGGTGATATACAGATTGAAGACCTAGAGGACCATCTCCTTATGGAAGATTATACTAAATAAATAAGAAGATAGTTTTATGATTTAGTTTTATATTTTTGCTGCGAACTCGATAATGTAATAAGCTCCTATTAGAGGGACATTGATAATTTGTTGAATTCTTTTACTCAAATAAAATAACAAATGCAGTTGATTTTATTCTCGTGAATGGTTACCTTCATGAATGTAATTGGATGTAATCTAAATGGGAAAAAAATATGGCGTGATTTTTAAAGCATTTAATTTATATATTATTAACACTTGAAATTCTTGGGCACGAGTATGTACTTGGGCTGCGGAAATTTCGGGATATTATAGTTGGTATCAGAGCATGAAAATGAGATTAACTGGGCCTGAGGGAATGGATCATCATAAGCTTTACGCGACTCGATAGGATCATGAATTAGATACATATACTTAATTGGATTCCCAAATGAGCTAAGAAGTTGAGCAATTAGACACCCATATTCAGGTTCCCCATTGGAAATATTAAGTTATATATGGAATTTAAAGATCGAATCTAGATACCTTTAGAAAAAAATTCTCAAAATCCCAAATAAACTTGTTATGAACTAAATTCATCCTTAAATGAATTTTTAAGTAAGAAAAACTAGTTTCCCAAATCGGAATCAATATTTTCCAAAATTCCTAAAATTTGTTATCGTTTCGATGAAAACTGACACATTAGGAAACTTCCACTGGTCTCGATCGGTATACTTATTGGAAAATTTTAAAAATTTTCTGGTACCTCACTTAGGTCCCTAGAAATCTCCTCCTATAATCTCAACCCAATCGTTTCTGTACAAAATTCTAAAAAAATCCAACAATAATAAAAATAAGTAGGAATTGCTGTTAGACAGAAAGCTTTTATACACCTCACAAGCGTGAAACAAACCCCAAACCATTGATTATTACCTCAGTAATTTTTCTGTAACTTCAGGAATAAGTCAAGGAATTAATTTCCAATTTTGGATAAATTGGATGCATGTATCATAAATTAAAATTCCAAGAGTGACAGACTGTCTATATAAAACGATTTTAGGAATTTACAAACCTTTATATAAAGGATATACTAAAACTTAGGTTTAACAATGAATGGATAATTTAGGTGTATCCTTTATGGAACCTAGAGAAATTTTATGGTGGAATGAATATATATATATATATATATATAATATTCCTCAAGGATTTAGAATGATTGGGACCACGAATTTGCGAAATCATATTCAAGTAAGTTAAAAGTAGTTTGATTCGATTACCAAATCCCGGGCGCTTACCAATGAACTCAATGCCTTGATCAAGCAGAAGTTCGAGACTCACCCGGAATGGATGATATCAAAGAACTCACAGCCTCAGCCAAGCAAGAGTTCAGCGTGTCAAGATTAGCCATACTATAACCATTTTCCGTGTTGCCCCGAAACACTAAGAACATAAATAAAAATATAGAGAAACTTTACTCTAGATAGTGAGGGAACTAATGTGTGAAATACTATAAAGTTAAATACATAAATAAATAAAATAATTATATGAATAAAATCTCGGGGTCGAGATTTTCATTTAATGGGGGTAAATTGTAGCGTCTCAATTTCATATAGCCAATTATACACACACCTAGACATATATATCCACCTCACGAGGAATATAGTGAAAAATTAAACCAAATAAATTTGTATAATTGGTAGAAATAATTAAATTTCGAGGATAAAATTTTGCTTAAGGGGGTAGATTATAACACCCTGAACTTTTCAATACCAGGTATTGAAAGTTCTCGAGTATTACCATGAAATTTAACTTACTATGTACATGTGTACAATACCAATCTAACTATCCTAACCTTACATCCTTTCTCCAACACGAATCTGACCGTTGGAAATAATCTCCATTCATAGATCAAGCCATCTAACCATTGATTTTGAGATAAGACCATCATATACCCAAGTATTCTCACTTGTCCATCATAACCAACCGTTCAGTCAACTATTCACCATTAAGTAAAGATATCTGACTGTCCAGTCTGAGTTTGGACCACCTAATTATAGTAAACAAATTGCTTGACCTTAGCATCCACTCATACACATATATATATAATTGAGATTCTGATTTGTTTATCTTGTTCACCACCTATGAATATTCTTAACCCACCATCATAACTACAATCTGGGAAACTTATACATGTGAACAAGTCACTTGAATCTAACGGTATACATATTCTACCTTTTGATCACTCTAAAAACTCACTTATGATCATCCGCTTATAAAATTGATCATACACCCACTTATATACATGATCAGAATACTAACCATCAAGTTTTTCTATGTTTAACATGTCATCTGACCATCCATTATGCTGGTTGATATATGTACATTTCCTTAATTAGTTTGGTGAATAATTTCTTATTCATAATGATTTAGATATAAGTTCTTTTGTAAGAATTACTTAGAAATCTTCCTACAACCATGTAGAATCATTTGAGTTTTCAAAACTCTCATATCAGCAATAATTAAGAAAATGCTATTAACCTAGACCCTTGAATTATAGATAACATGGTTCCCATGATCTGTTTGATGTAAAATTTTATACCATGCCTATGTATCATAAATTAACTATACATGTAAAATTTTGGCCCTTAGACCATTGTAAAAGTGACCTAATTGACAAATTAGCCCCTTACCCATTGATTTTGGTATCCATTGAGTGAAGAAATCTCATGGGTAGTCGTAGTAGGATATTTTTCTTCATATGAATGACTTGGATTGCCCATAACATGGACCAAGTGTAAAATATTAAGACCCCACTTTGGTAAACTTTTCCTTAGGCACGAAGTTATCTGGTCAAGGCCTACTAACTCCTTATAAATCTGAATTTTTCGATTTAACCATTTTCTTCCATCTATTGCAACTCAAATTTAGACCACACTCTGGTCTGATATGACTACGAGGCTATACAAAATTTAAGCCCCGATCTATGATCTTACATCGTTGAAGGTTGAAGCCAGTTCCTTTCTTTTAGTACAAAAGGTGAAATTTTAGATCTCGAATTTTTCTACCATCGGTCAATCACCAAATTTTGTACAAATGTTTGCCTATCCTGACTACACATTTTTTCCAAAATTGGGCCCTGATCATTAAGTGTGGACCGCTAATTGAGATCAAGTTTGTTTTGGCATCCGTCAGGAGAATTTTCAAGATAAGTCAATCTAAATTTCGGATCATGAAGAAAATCATATACCCTGTCTCTATTCGACGACACTAACACAATGGATGAATTAGATTTAAATAAAGATCGTTAGAAAAGGAAAAATAGAAAAGAAACCCAATCTAAGTGGGATGTGAAACACACCCCTCTCACACGCCCAGTCCTTTTAAAAAAGGGTGTTGTACGTTCCCTCTCCTCTCACACGCTCGATCTCCTAATGCCCAAGGAGGAGAGAGAGAGAGAGAGAGAGAGAGAGAGAGGAGAGAGAGAGAGAGATAAAAAGAAAGAAAGAGAAAGAAAGAATCAGAAAGAGAAGGAGATAGAGAAGGAGAAGCCTATACGCCCTCTTCCTTTTCATATTTATGGTGTTTCCCTCTCACTTAAGCGATGTCGTGATTCATGTGGAAGCTTTTCATGTAGAAGCTTTCTGACATGGATATCTACTTAGGGTTTAAATTTAAGGTTAAGGTGAGGGATTCCTTTAAGCTTGCATTCTAAGGCTATGGGACACTATGCCCAAGCTGTCGGCATATTCTGGTTGATGAGTCCCCCATAATGACACTTGAGATTCCTTAAAATAGTTGTTGTAATTGGACTAATAACGATTAGGCTAATCATGCATTTCATGGCACATGGGTGTTATCAGGTGACTAGTCGACTATTTGGAAAGGCCAGTGTTGAGTGTCAAATATTGCATATTTACCCCTATTTATATCTTGGTTTTATGAACATGATAATGGTTAATGAGTATATTTTATACATGTTTGTATTGCGAGGTGAGTCTAAGAGCTTGGATTGAAAAGAATGTTAAAAGCATGAATTTGATGCTCAAGAATCACAAGAGACAAAGGATGGATCTTATGAGACCAAGAATGAGGAATTCACATGCCAAAGATCCAAGAAAACTAAGAATAAAGGATGAAGAAAAGACCGAAGAAGATAGCTTAATCCATAGAAAGAAAACAGGATAGTTCGGTTCGACCAAAACCTGGTTTGGTCCGATCGAAATCGCATAAAATAGTCCAGCGACCAATGATGAAATTCAGAACTAATTCGGTTTGACCGAAGGATAATTCGGTCTGACCGAATCCAAGTTCGGTCCAACTGAAGGAAGGATTCAGTGCGACCGAAAGTGCACAAAAAGCTTCAGCGAAGAACGATGAATTTCAGAGTTAATTCGGTTCGACTGAGGATTAATTTGGTCCGACCAAAACTTAAGTTCAGTCTGACTGAATCTAAGCTCGGTGTGACCGAAATCGGGTAACTACTGAAATGAAATCCTGTCATAATTCGAACTCGACTAAGGTCCGAGCGAAGGTGACTTCGGTTCGATCGATGTGTAATGCGGCTATTGAGGGTCAAATATTGCATATTATCTCTCATTTACATCTTGGTTTTATGAACATGATAATGCTTAATGTTCTATTTTACTTATGTTTGTGTTGCAAGGTGAATTTAAGCTTGGATTGAAAAGGGTGCTAAAAGCATGAATTTGATGCTCAAGAATCACTAAGGCAAGAGATGGATCTTAAGAGACCAAGATTGAAGAATTTACATGCCAAAGATTCAAGAAAACCAAGTGAGGAATGAAGAGAATCAAATATTTGAAGTGAAGAAAAGGAATCCTGAAATTGTCTTGAAAACAAACATATTCCTAAAATTGTCCTAAAGAAGCATATTTGAAACTTTGAGTTGTTCTGTGAAATTGCGCAGAGTAAAGTCTATTTTGGAAAACTGCGTAAATTTGAGGCAGTTTTTAGAGTTTTCCAACTAGGTGTGAAAGTTGGAGTTCCACAACTATAAATAGGACTCTCTAGGATGTTCCTAGGCATCTTCTAGGGTTTAAGGAGTGGAGCAAAAGGGTGGAGAAGCCGTTGCCAAGAGTTTTTCTTCTTCTTCCTTAGTTATTTTCATGTTTTTCTTAAGTGACTTTGGTCCAATCATGTCAATGGTTGGCTAAACCTCGTAGCTAGGGCTAAGAGGTGAAGCTTATAGTGTTATGGGATGTTTCTCTTGCTTTGATTCATGTTTATGTTGAACCTTATTTGATTATAATTTGATATTTAAGGAATGCTTTCAGTTTTTAATGGTTTATTTGACTCAAATTACAGTAAATCTACAATAGCTTTGAGTATCTTCTTTTCCTGATTTTGAGATTGTGGGATTGGTAAATCCTGTTGTTGGCCATCGTCCCATGGGCATGGTTTGGTGATGGAATCCCTTCTAATTATCACAATTCTCCTCCATTGAGAATTAGGTGAAGGAAAGTTCAGATTTGATCTTAATTGTTATATCTTCCAATTGGATAGGATATGACTCCAATTCCAATTGTGGTACTTGAATCAAGTAAGAGGGCTCCCTGATCACTGCAAGTGGATCATTGGTGCTCTAGTTCACTTTTGATATCTGATAAATCCTTCACAATTACTCTCTTTTATTCCATATTTAGATTTAGATCTTTTTCTAGTTTAGTTCTAGTTCTTTTCAAAATACGTACAAGTTTAGTCCTAGTGGATTCGACCTCATTCTCATGAGTTATTACTACATCGCGACCCTACACTTGGGGTTGTGAACAACGGTTGCGTAAATTTGATGCGGTTTCAAAGTCAGTCCAAGCAAAGGCTATAAATATGGGTTCCTTGAGGAGTTCTAGGGACGAATTAGGGTTCAGGGAGAAGAGCCAAAGGGTGGAGCAGTCTCCCAAGAGTTTTTCTTCATCTTCTTTAGTTTATTTTCATGTTTTGTTTAAGAGATTTGGTTTTTATCATGTCTATGGTCAACTAAACCTCTTAGCTAGGGCTAAGAGGTGAAGCTTGTAGCATGTTGGATGTTTATTTGGCTTTTATTCTTGTTTATGTTGAACTTCATTGATTTCTAATTTGAATTTAAGGAATATTTTCAGTTTTCTATGGTTTATTGTGACTCAAATTACAATATATGACTGGGGCCCATCCCAACGCTGGTTTCCAAGCAGCGGTCCACGGGTGGACGCCACTAACTCCACCGCTTCCTGTGAGGTGCCCATCTGATATCTGGATCTTCATCTTCAGGCCCCAGGCTTCAATTGATCTGGAAAAACTGATGGATGGTGTGGATGAAACACATACATCATAATGGGTCCCACGGGTGGGACCCCGTCCTCACCCAAAGGGGCTTCCGCCCTTACGCTGCGACAGCGCCCTCTGGATGTTGTCTTGCTCCAGCATTCATTTTTTTTTTAAAATGTTGCCACAAGTGGATGATCCACTCCATTCATCAACTTGGTCGTCTCATGGTGGGCCCAGAAAGACTAAAACGGTGGTATATAAACATTACTGTCGGCCTTAGAAAGGTTTCAATAGTAATACCTTGCCTCCATTGTTTCCTGTTGTGTGTCCAACATGAGATCAAGATCTGGCTAATTTTTGAGGTTAAGGCCTAAAATGATCTGTTACGATAGACGGACGATGTGGATTAAGCCCATACATCATGATGGGTCCCACAAGTGGGTCCCCTTGCCTAGAGAGGGCTCCCGTCCTCTCATCGCTCTAGCATCCATTCATTTTTATTTTTTTTTACCCAACTATGTGGGGTTCACTTGAAAGATCCAACCCGTCCATCGGGTTGGCCAGCTTATGTTGAACCCAAAGAGCCCACACTTGGCACGTTTCATTCATGTATACATACATCACGGTTGGCCTTAGAAAATTTTAACAATGGGTGTCATCATCATCACTATTTTCTATGGTGTGGCCCACCTGAGTTCCATATATGGCTGATTTTTAGGATGTCCTATAACTTAAAGGGGGACCCATTAAATGCACGGTGTAGACACACATCACGGTGGGGTCACAAGGATGCCCACCATAATGTTTGTATTTTATCCACGCTACCAATCTGGCAGCAGGGCCTGCCATAACGTATTTATTTTATCCATACCGTCCATCTGTTTTTTCGTATCATTTTAGGTCATGAGCTCATAAATGAGGCCGATTAGTCCCTTAAATGGGTCGCACCAAAGGAAGGAAATAGTGGTAATTGTGTGCCTACCATGGAAAACTTTCACGAGCCCATTGTAATGTTTGTTGCCATCCAACTTATCAGTGGGGCCTACTATAGACCCCACAATGGTGAATGTATTTGTTTAAGCCATCTCAAGTGGTTCCACCTTGATGTATATGTTAAATCCTCACTTATCATCCGTTTTACTTGATCATGTTATATGCAAAGGCTCAAGTGTGTGGCTGATTCTAGTCTCAAGTGGGTCATGCCACGTAGACCCTTACATTGCTAGAGCGATCCACTGATCGGGTCTCACTCTCTTTATGTCAAGCCATTTAAGGTCGATTATCATATGATATGTTTGATAACATGATAGGGTACTTAGCTTGATAGGTCAACATCGATAATATGCTTAGTGTAATGGATATCATGCCCATTTATATGCCCATACACAGTATTTGTATGCCTTCTATGAATAGCGACTGATCATAGTATACGCCTTTTCGGGTTGAGTTACTTAGGGGACCCTTACGAGATAGGGTGAGATAGGGTCGCCCTACATGATCGCATGTACCCACATGATTGATGCATGACTTAGATAGTGTGATTCATGCAATATGCATTATGTGTGACACGTTATATCTACTTCCTAATGACACTATGGATGTAGTCCTGCAGTCTTGTTGTGCCTGTCAGATGATTTTATGGACACCGAAAACTATTGAGGACACAGAGCGTCACAGGCGTCCCTGAGTGGAAGTCCTTAAAACTTGTGATACCAGTAGGATGCTCCAATGTTTAGACTGAGTAGATTTATGAACACATGATGGATGGATACCGGTAAGCTGCGTCTCCCACTGTGTCGGGGTCCGCTGGAAGGGGGTTTGACCTTACCTGCCCGGGTGCAGAGGGTTATAATGCTATGTTGAGTCTGAAGAACTCGTGAAATGAGTTCGTTATCAATGAGCCAGGTGGATTTTTGTGGAGCAGTGATGAGGCGGATAGTGAGGTCTTTTGCACTCGCTTGGTTTTGCGCGCGATGGGTGGCAGCCAATGATGAAAGTGTACTGGACCCCAGTGATGATCTAGTTGTGAACTATTCTAATATGTGGACTAGTGGAGGATTGACATGTTGCATTACATCCTTAACATATGACACTTGGCCATATAGGCCCTTGCATCGCATAGCCTGGATATGACTGATAGTAGTTATGGAGTTGCCAGTTTAGCCCTCTATCATTTCCACTTACTCTGATACATGTATGCTTGTTACATACGTTACGCACACACGCACACATTCTTTTAGCTTCATAGTAAGCTTATGCATGTTGTTTACGTGCAAGTTATTTTAAACTGCAACAACATTGAGGCAGGAGCATGTGCCTGATCTTTTAGACTTTTATTATATCATATATTTTCCTTTCAACACTGTACTCGAATAAATATTATAGTGGAAATGTAATTATGTCTTTTTGGTACACTTGTGGTTATGCTCATGTATAAAAAGAATTTCACCGTGAAAATCCTCCTTGTGGGATACCAAGATTGGAACCTGGCATATGGGAGATAGGAGCTGAGAATGGGGGTACCAAAGAGGTTGTCATCGCTAAATTTGGAGCTCGAAAATTCTGTGAACCCATTCATCGAGTTTCAGATGTGACAAAAGGGGTTGTCCACCCAAAAATGGTGGGCCCCACATGATCTGTGGGCCCTTAGAACAGGTTGGATGACATGCATAAATCATAATAGAGCCACATGATCAGTGGGCCCCACTTTAAGGGCTGTATGAATGGGTTGGAGGCAAATAAATATCATGCCGTGGCCGCACCGTGCAGCCCACTCAATGGCCAACAAAATGGATAAAACAAATGCATTAAGTGGGGTCCACAGTCAGTGGGCCCCACCGAACCTACTCACAGGCAGTGCCACCACTCACACACATCATGGGTGGGTCCCACTCTCATCTAGACCCACATCAGCCACAAAAATGTGGGTTTACATGCATGCTTCGTAACTAGTCCGGTTTGGACCTATCTCAATCATGGTGGTTTCCACCCTTGGTGGGCCACCTAGTTGCCCTCCATGGCCAGCAACACATGCACAAAGGGGCCCCACACAACAAGCCCACTCACATTAGATAGAAAAGAAAAGGAAAAGAAAGAAAAAGGGAGGAAGAGGAGGGAAGGGAAGGCTGTAGATTCACCATGCCTCGAGTTGGATGAAAGGCTGGGTGAGGGGGATGCCTTCTTTGGTTCTCCTCTCTCAGCTCTTGTTCTCTCTCCTCTCTTGGCTCTCTCTCATCTCTCTTCCATGGAGGGGGCAGGCGTCCACAAGGAAGGAAGGAAGGGAGAAAGGAAATGGAAGAAGAAGAAGGGGGGGGGGGGGGGGGGGGGGGGGATGGGGGGTTTCTCTCTCCTCTTTTGTAATGAATGGGTTGGATGGATGGCATGGGAAAATGGGGAAGTATGGGTTGGGAATGATGGCTTGTAGAGCTTCAAGGGGAAATAAATGGCATCTCTTGGATTTTCAAGGAAAATAATTAGTGCTTGCATGATTATTATTATATAAAAATTGTAATGAATATGTTGCAGGATTTTCAATACGAATTAAATAAGTATAATAATTACATGTAGAGAGGGAAAATAGATGCCTGGGAGAACGTGTTGGGTGCGGCCCACTCAAGTGGGTCCACATCATGTGGTCCTTAAGCAAGTCTACTAAATATACAATTTTTTAGGGTTTTCGTTAAAAAATGTCATAACTTTGCACTTGAATTTCGGATTGAGGAGCGGTTTTTGCTGTTGCGGATCGTAGTGACGGCGTGGTCAACGTGATAGAGGTTGTAAGTGCTAGGATGCTGAGCACACATAGGTTGTCAAATTTCGTAAGACAAAACCACTTCAAAGTAGATCTTCAAAGATCAGTCTATATTCAAGAGAAGATTAAGCTCAACATCAGTTTATGTTCAAGAGAAGATCAAGCTCAAGATCGGTCTATGTTTAAGAAAAGATCAAGCTTAAGATCGGCTTATGTTCAGAAAAGATATTCAACCTTAAATTCAAGATGAAGTCAAGCCCAAATTCAAGATGAAGTTCAAAACAAAATTCAAGCCAAAGTGAATAAGATATTTGATATATCTCAGATGGTATAAACCTTAAAAAGACCTTAGGACTAGCTGCTTTAAAAAATGTTTGATCATGGGATTTTACATTTGTTTTTTCCTGGAATTCGGCCAGCCTAATTTCTGGTTCATCTAGCCTAAGCTTCTTCGGCTAGTCTAACTTCAAACTCGAAGAAAATAACAACTTTTGTTGCAAATTCGGCTAGCCCAAGTTTTGGTTCGGCCAGCCCGAGAAAGTTTGGGTCAAATTCCAGCAACATTGAATTTTGGACTTCGCGAGAATTTGGCCAGCCGAAGGGCAAATTCGGCTAGCCGAATTTTGCTGTTCAGCCAGCCGAACTTGACCTCAGGTTAGCCGAATTTTGTATAATTTTTACCCTGTGCAATCTGAAATTCATTGAACAAAATCCGCTAAACTTTTACTAGTTGAAGCCTACCTTGGGCTAGTCGAAGTTGTAACTTATTTGCCTATAAATTGACACTCAAGACAAGGCACTTTTACCGGCGGTCAAAATCGCCCCCAAAAATGCCAGTATTAACTTTTATCGGCGCTAGACAAGGGCCGGTATTAACTTTTTCAGAAAATCTTTTCCCGGCGCTAAGTCGCTTTTACCGGTGCTTGTCTAAGCGTCGGTAATTATGGAGTCTTTGCTGGCCTGCTCTCAGGTTTTACCGATGCTTTTGTTGGCCACTGGTATTTAAAAGTGAAAAAAGCACCGACAAAGTCTGTCCAAGCGCCGGGTGCTGGATGCTTTTAATCATGGACAAGCACAGCCAAAGTCTATACAAGCACCGGTAAAAGTCTTTCTATAGATTTGAGAGGCTCTAGCGCAGGCCAGTAATTTTTATCAATATATATAATTCAATTGAAACCTATTAATATTTGAAACATAAAAAATGTTGCAATACAATTTAAACTGAATATTAAACAAAATTTATATTACTTCACAATAAAAAAAATATAATATTTATTACAATAAATTGAAAATGGTCTTAAAAAAAAAAAAATCCTCTATATGGTACTCCTAGCACAGGTGGCGTCAAAAAGCTGAAGTGCTAGTTTGTAGGCCTAAATTAAGGCACAATTGTGAAAAGGCCAAGCTATATGTCCTAGAGGGGGGGGGGGGGGGGGGGGGGGGGGGGGGGGGTGAATAGGACTGTGCCAAATTAAAATTTAACTGTGGAATTGAAGTATGATAGCCTTATAAACAGACAAATAAAGAACAATACTTTAAATAAATCAAAGAACTGAAATGTACGTAGAGCAATCTTAAAAAGAGCTTGATACTAACGTTGTTCTAAGGACAACCTTTGCACCATAAAAACCAAGGGTTTATGGCAAGACAACCTTACTAGAATAAATTGAATATCAAAACTCAAACAGAAAGGAAATACAAGAAATAGCAAGAAATAAATTCTAAAATATTACAACATTCTCCACTTTGCTTGAAATGTAAATATTACAACATTCACATCCACATACACATTCCACAAATCTGAATGATTAAAGATACAGAAATTAAAAGAACATTCTAATCACAAAACACACTGATATATAGTGGTTCACCTGTGTGTTCACCAATTGTTAAACAACAGCCACACAGCTTGTTACACCACTCCTAATATCCTCACACAGGGGATATTAGCATTCACTATTAAAATAGTTTCACAGGTTCACCTAAAACCTTCACACTCATGACTTTTTAACTTGGGCTTACATAATCCAAAAACCCACACTTTCTGAGTTTTCTGGCTCTCCTTAGATAACCAACACAATAACATTTTCTGGTGAATCTCAAACAAAACCAAAATAATGAATTTACAATAAATGTAAAATACCCAGATTTCTCATTTTGTAGCAGCCCGGTAGAACCAATTAGAGTAGAAGTTCGAATCAACGTTCAATGTCCAATACTCACTTAAGAAATGGTTCTAGGTTCTAATTGATTTTAAATTAAACCAAATTTGGCATGGCTCTATTTGATCTTGATTCCAAGAAGAAGGAATACAACAATTTCTCTTTTCAAATAAGATTGGAATATAGGAATAAAATCAAATAAGAAAAGCTAATAAAAAGAATATTCAATATGAACAGAGTAGATTAAAATGAAAACTAACTTATCTCAAAGTGGAGGCTTGAATTTTCTCAAATTAAATGATGAAAAACTCTGAAATTCCTGTTCAATTTATAAATGCAAAGATCGCGTCTACGACTGGTCTTAGGAACCCTTCGACTGGTCATAGCACTAACGACATTTTGAAATTTTAAGTGCGATCTGAAAAATCCGTTCTACGACTGGTCTTAGACCACCTACAACTGGTCGTAGCTGACCCAGGACTAGTCGTAGGTAACCAAAATTAGTTGCTGGAGTTTGAGTCGTAGTTCTAGGATTGGTCGAAGGATGAGTCGTGACATCCTTACGACCGGTCGAACAGTCTCCAGGACTGGTCGTAGAATAACAAAAAAATTCTGAAAATCTTTAATAACTTAGGACTGGTCGTGGAATTTCTTAGACTAGTCGAACTAGTGCTAGGACTAGTCGAACAAGGTCCAGGACTAGTCTTTGAATAGACCAGATTCATGTAAGAAGACTCATCTTGAATTATGTATACAGAATGACCTACCCTACGGTCAAACTAAGGTCTATCATACCTGGGACATGAAGTATGATCATTGAACTTCATTCTTTCAGATGTTGGTTAACCTTTGAAGCTTGAGATCTCTACTTGATGTAGCTTGATCTTGAGATCTTCTAAAGCTTGAATTTAAACTTCAACTTGAATTGCACTTGAGTCTTGAAATGCACTTGAGTCTTGAACAAACACTCTTCTTATCGATGTAGCTCTGAACAATGATGCTTACATATAACCTTGCATTTCTTGAAGCAGAGCACCGTACATGTCTTGAACCATTGTGATATCGTCTTGAATTATATATATATATATATTATATATATATATATATATATATATATATATCAACATATAAGCACAAGACACACAGATAAAGGTTTTGGCACCACAAGATGTTTTAGCACTACGAAATTTGATAATCAAAGGAGCATGAGACCATAGCACTTATAAATTGATTAAAATCCTGCACACAAGGAAAAAAATTCAAAAAGTAGCATTCAACAAATTGATGCATGGAAAACAATCAATCCTTTGATCCTGTCCTTGAAAAGTAAAAAACTATTAAAGCAACAAATGTTGTAACTTGAATTCCATTATATCTATTGGCCCCATGTTATAATTTTAAATGCTTTAACTGTAAGAAAACTTGTGTTAAACAAGTATATGAAGCCGGCCAATCAGTTGGCAACTGAAACATGTGTCAAAACATGAATAGGGAAAAAAGGTGGTCTGGAGCATGCCAATGCGACCCCATTTGAGTCGTCAAAGAAGAAACATGCCATGCATCATGTGAATGGGAAGTCACGTGTTCACAACCCCAAGTGTAGGGTCACGTTGTAGTAATAATCTTGGTAAGACCGAGGTTGAATCCACAGGGACTAATCTCGTGTGTATTTTGAATGCAACTAGGAGTAGAACTAGAAAAAAAATATGAATCTAAATATGGAATTAAAAGGAGTAATTGTGAAGTGGGTTATTAGAAACTTAAGAATTCAAAGGTAGAAACTACGGTTTTCAAGGATCCACTTGTAGCAATCAGGGTGATTCCTTACTTGATTCAAGTAACACAATTGGAATTGGAGTCCTATCCTATCCAATTGGAAGATATAACAATTAAGATCAAATTTGAACTTCCTTTGACCTAATTCTCAAAAGAGGAGAATTATGATAATTGACAGGGATTCCATCACTAAACCATGCCCATGAGATGATGATAAACAACAGGATTTACCAATCCCATAATCTCAAAACAGGAAAAGAAGATACTCAAAGCTATTGCAGATCTACTGTAATTTAAGTTACAATAAATCATCAAAAACTGAAAGTATTCTTTAAATATCAAACTATAATCAAAGTAAGTTCAACAGAAACATGAATCAAAGCAATAAAAATATCCCATCACGCTACAAGCTTCACCTCTTAGCCTTAGCTAAGAGGTTTAGCCAACCATAGACATGATTAGACCAAAGTCCCTTAAGAAAAACATGAAAACAACTAAGGAAGAAGAAGAAAAACTCTTGGCGACGACTTCTAGCCACCCTTTTGCTCCACTCCTTAAACCCTAGAAGATGCCTAGGAACATCCTAGGGAGTCATATTTATAGTTATGAAACTCCAACTTTAACACCTAGTTGGAAAACTCTAGAAACTGCCTCAAATTTATGCAGTTTTCCAAAATAGACTTCACTCTGCGCAATTTCACAGAATGACCCAGAGTTTCAGAATATGCTTATTTAGGACAATTTCAGGAATATGTTTGTTTTCATGATAATTTCAGGATTCCTTTTCTTCACTTCAAATATTTGATTCTCTTCATTCCTCACTTGGTTTTCTTAGATCTTTGGCATGTGAATTCTTCAATCTTGGTTTCCTAAGATCCATCCCTTGCCTTGGTGATTCTTGAGCATCAAATCCATGCTTTTAACACCCTTTTCAATCCAAGCTCTTAAATTCGCCTTGCAACACAAACATGAGTAAAATAGAACATTAAGCATTATCATGTTCATAAAACCAAGATATAAATGGGGGATAATATGCAATATTTGATCCTCAACACAATCCCCAACCAGCATTTTACTAGTCCCGAGCAAAGTATGCGTGAAATAAATCTCAATGCTTAATGTTTAAAACCTCTCTAGGAAAACAATCTTTTGTACACTCAAGTATGAATGGGTAGAATTGAGATACAAAAGTGGGGTTTTGAAAACTTAGAGCCGAACCATATAAGCAACCAATCAAGTAAATTTTTTATCCATTAAATCGAGCATAATTTGCATATCAAGTTTTTCAATGTGCTCAGTGAAAATCAACTTACTTCTTGTACGAATACTATTAGTTCATCATGTTAGCCATACTCATCACTTTAAGATCAGTTTGAAACGCAAGTACTGATTTCGAATTTATCCAATTTTCCTTCTTTTTTCAGTCTTTTATTTTATATCGATGGTTAATTTTTTTATTCATTCTTTTTAATTTTGCATTCTTTTTGATATTTTGCATTCTTTTTCATTCTTTTTCATTACCTTTTTATCGATCTTTTATTTTTTTTAACTGATTCTTTCTTCTTTTAAGGTGGATAAAATTCTCTAGAATCAATTCTCACCATCTATCAATGATTCACATACTAGCAATCAGAACTTCTAGCATGTCTTAAAGAAGACAAATTAAATGTGTCTTATGATTTAGATTAACATGATATTCAAACTATCTCTAATCAATTGAGTGCAATAACTTAGGTGATAGATTACTTAGTTGATCAAACTCCAACAATAAAAAATTCAATCTCTCTATTTTTATCATACCTAATGCATTCTTAAGTACACAATTCATTGCTTCCTAAACAGATGTCAACTTGAAACATTGAAAATTTTTAAAATTTTTGCTCAAAACTGAGAAAACACTGATTAGTTCACCTAATCCCCTATCCCCAACTGAAAAATTTACATTATCCTCAATGTAAAAGAAATAAGCATGTAATGCAAAAGAGGAAATGAAAAGAGAAGGGAAGTGATAGAAAGATAATACTTGAAGAAGGAATTTTGAGGCTTTTTGAATGGTCTTAATGTGAAGATGGGTTAGCACAAGAATTAAACCAACAGAAAGCAAACTATCCTAAACAGTGGAAAGCAAACTATCCTAAATAGCAGAAAGCAAACTATCTTAATCCTAAATCATAGAAAAGCAAATAAATCTACCTATACCTCCATTAGACTAGGAGCTCAATCCTGGTAAATAGGGTCAATCATAGGTATTGTCATGTCCTCTGAATCAATTTTTTTAATGGCTTTAAACGATGTCCATTTACTTTGAATTCATTACCATTGTTTGGATTTCGAATATCGATAGCCCAATAAGGATATACTTAGTAATAGTGAAAGGGTCGGTCCAACGAGGTCGGAGTTTACCCGAAAAGAGATGTAATCGAGAATTATACAAAAGGACCTTCTAACCTGGTGTGAATGATTTTTGAAGAATGTGTTGGTCATGAAATACCTTCATTCTGTCCTTATAAATTCTCGAGTTCTCATATGCATTGTTCCAGATTTCCTCAAGTTCATTCAATTGATGTTTGCGTAGTGAGCCAGTGTTGTTTAAATTAAAGTTCAAATTTTTAATCGCCTAGTAGGCCCTATGTTCCAACTCCACAGGTAAGTGGCAAGCCTTCCCATAAACAAGTCTAAAGAGAGACATTCCAATAGGGGTCTTAAATACAGTACGGTAAGCCCATAAAGCATTGGTCAATCAGATTGACCAGTCCTTACGGTCAGGGTTAACCATTTTTTCCAAAATGCGTTTAATTTCCCTATTGAAAATTTTGACTTGCCCACTTGTTTGTGGGTCGTATGGAGTGCTCACTTTGTGGGAGATGTCATATTTCTTCATTAAGTTCGCAAATGACCCATTACAGAAATGTGAACCTCCATCACTAATGATGGATCGAAGCGTTACGAACCGAGAAAGGATGTTCTCTTTTAAAAATTAATGACTGTCTAATGATCATTTGTCCAGCACGGGATTGCTTCGACCCATTTAGTGACATAGTCTACTGCGAGAAATGTATATAAATTTCTAAAAGATTAGGAAAATGGTCCCATGAAATCGATGCCCCAACAATCAAATGCTTCAATCATCAGAATAGGGTTTAAGGGTATCATATTTCAACGGGACAATGCTCCCAATTTCTGATAACTTTCACAAGCTTTGCAAAACTCATGGGTATCCTTGAACATAGTAGGCCAGTAAAAGCCGCACTATAGAATTTTGACCGTGGTCTTTTTTACAGAAAAGTGACCACCATAGGCCTGAGAATGACAGAAGGAGATGACACTTTGGTTTCATTATCTGGCACACATCTCCTTAAGATTTGGTCTGGGCAATATTTGAATAAATACGAATCATCCCAGAAGAATTTACGTACCTCGGCAAAGTATTTCTTTTTATCTTGCATAGTCCAATGTGTCGGCGTGGAACCTGTGGCAAGATAATTAGCAATATCCGCGAACAAAGGTGATTGAGAGACTTTAAAAAATTGTTCATAAGGGAACTTGTCATTTATATGTGTCATTTCAAGGGAATCAGAGAGATCAAGGCGAGAAAGGTGGTCAACCACTACATTTGCTACTCCATTTTTATCTTTTATTTCTAATTCAAATTCCTGGAGTAGAAGAATCCATCTTATCAAGCGGGGCTTAACATCATTCTTAGAAAGAAGATACTTGAGCACCGTATGATCCGTGTAGATGATGATCTTAGATCCAATTAGGTGGGACCTAAATTTGTCCAAAGCGAATACTATGGCTAAGAGTTCCTTTTTCGTAGTAGTGTAATTCACTTGGGCAGGATTTAAGGTTCTACTTGTATAAAGTATAACGTGGGGCCTCTTATCTTTTCTCTGACCTAATACCACCCCAAAAGCATAGTCAGATGCATCGCACATAAGTTCAAAAGGGATGCTCCAATCGGGTGGCTGTATGATAGGTGCGGTGGTTAACATGCCCTTGAGCATAGAAAAAGCTTCCTGGCATTTCTCAGTCCACTCGTATGGTATATCCTTTTGAAGTAGATTGCATAAAGGACAAGAGAGGTGACTAAAGTCCTTTATGACTCTTCTGTAAAATCTGGCGTGTCCTAAGAAGGATCGCACGTCACATATGTTTTTGGGTGGAGGTAAGTTAGAGATAAGATCAATCTTAGCCTTATTTGCCTTAATTCCTTTGGAAGAGATGATATGTCCCAAGACAATTCCCTTATGAACCATGAAGTGACACTTCTCCCAATTAAGTACCAAATTCTTTTCCTCACATCGCTTCAGCACATTTTTCAAGATTTTCAAACATTCACTGAAGGATGGATAAAAAACCAAGAAGTCATCCTTAAAGACCTCCAAATATTGCCCTACCATATCAGAAAAAATACTCAACATACATCGCTGAAAAGTGGCGGGAGCATTACATAGTCCGAATGGTATCCTTCGGTAAGCAAATTTACCGTAAGGACATGTAAATGTTGTCTTTTTCTGATCTTCAAGGGCTATCTCAATCTGATTATAGTCCAAATATCCGTCAAGGAAATAGTAATAGGAATTACCAGCTAGCCTTTCCAAAATTTGATCGATGAAGGGCAAAGGAAAGTGGTCTTTCCTCGTGACGGTATTCAACTTCCTATAGTTAATGCATATTCTCCAACCGGTAGTAATCTTAGTTGGCATGAGTTCATTATCAGCATTGGCTACGATGGTGATTCTTGACTTTTTAGGAACCACCTAAGTTGGACTCACACATTGACTATCGAATATTGGGTATATGATACCCACATCTAATAGCTTAAGAACCTCGGCCTTAACCACTTCCTTCATATTTGGATTTAGTCTATGTTGTGGTTGCGGGAGGTCTTCGTATTATCCTCTAGATAAATGCGATGAGTACAAATCAAAGAGTCAATTCCCTTGAGGTCTACAATCGACCATCCAAGAGCTCCTTTATGCTCAATGAGAGTAGAGATAATCATACTCTCTTGTTCTTATTCCAGGTGAGAAGAAATCATCATCGGGTATGTCTCATCTTGACCTAAATAGACATATTTCAAATCAGAGGGCAAATGTTTTAGATCAAGCTTCGGTGCCTTGAGGTTAGATGGTAGAGGCACTACATTAGTTTGGGGCAATTCTTCAAATTGTGGCCTCCAACGGTTAACTTCAAGTACCGACACAGTATCAATCATGGTACCTGTGTCCCTAATCATATCATCATCTAAATCATAAGAGTGGGCCAAGCACGTCTTTAGAGGGTCAAAGGATAAGGTCATCAGAGTTCTATCTTCCATGAAAGAATCAATCAAGTTAACATCGTGGGCATTATCATCATCCTCTGCCTATTTGCTCATATTGAAAAAGATATTGAGCTCCAACGTCATATTCCCAAAAGATAAATTCATGACTCCATTCGTACAATTGATGATTGCATTTGATGTAGCAAGGAATGGGCGACCAAGGATGATGGGAATTTAAGTGTTCATGTCCACGATGGGTTGAGTATCCAGGACGACAAAATCTACTGGGTTGTAGAATTTGTCAACCTGGACAAACACATCCTCAATTATCCCTCTCGATACATGAACCGAGTGATTGACAAGTTGTAATGTAGTCTAGGTGGGTTTTAATTCACCTAGACCCAGTTGTTCGTAGACCAAGGAATCAAATTTACACTTGCTCCTAAGTCAAGAAGTGCGTGCTCAATCCGGTAATTCTCAATTACGTAAGCAATGGTTGGGCTACCGGGATCTTTGTATTTCTATGACACTTCTTGCTTTAAGATGACACTCACTTTCTCTGTCAAAAAATATTTTCTTTTGGATATTTTTACTTCTTTTGATTGTACATAAGTCTTTCAGAAATTTGACATATGAAGGTGTTTGTTTTACGACATCCAGTAGATGAATGTTGACCTTCACTCGTTCCAGCACCTCTAGGATGTCCTGAGAGTTAGAAAGAGGTTTTGGTGCAATCAACCGTTGGGGGAATGGAGCAACTGGTTTACTTTGAAGTTTCGGTTCTACCTCATGTGGAGCATCGCCTGGTCTATCATTCTCATATACATCTGGGTCCTTAGAATTTTTAGCCCTTACCGGAATAGAATTGTCAATTATCTTCCCACTCCTAAGAGTGGTGATAGACTTAGCTTGCTCCATTGAATTTGAAGAGCTTGGTTCACTAACTCTGTATTGCGGTTTAGGATTGGGGATAGGTTGGGCTGGAAGCATCCCTTTCTCCAAAACCGTAATGCGTGAGTCTATCTTTTGTATAACCTTTGTGAGTTCTTGTAAGGCTTGAAGAGTAAATTGCTAGATGAGCTTTTGAGGATTTTGAACCAATTCCTCTTGAGGTTTCCCTTAATTTAAGAATTGATTAGGGATTCCTTGATGTGTAACAGATTGTCCATTCCTCCAACTGAAATTCGGATGATTTCTCTAGCTGGAGTTATGTGTATTCGAAATGAGTCCCTTAAAAGGTCTTTGGTAGTTGTTTACAACATTTGATTGCTCATTCAATATTTCTTGAAACACAGGTATTATTGGGCAATTTTCAGTTATATGAATGTTACAAGCACAAATACCGCAAACAACTTCCTTATCCTTATCCTTCCTAAGTTCCATAGCCTCGAGTTTCCTTGTGAGATTGGCCACTTTAGAGTTGATATCATCTTCTTCTTTCAAAAGATATATTCCACCTCTCTCCTTTGGTTGAGTAGGCTTAGACGTGATGCTTGTTCTTGGGGAGATGTCCCATGATTGTGCGATTTCAGCAAACTTATCAAAGTAATCCCACACTTCATCAATATCTTTGTTCAGGATTCCCCATTGCACATTGTGTAAGACCCGTATCCTAGTCTATACCGTTCCCTAGACTTCCGTGATCTTCCCCATCAATTTTCGGTGACCCTCGACTTGTAATCAGTGTTTGTGCGTGACCCTAAGTTGCATCCCGTATATATAAATCGACTCGACCCGATGCTTATACCCTAGCGATCGCGCCGTCACCGCGGTTCCAATGCCGCATCTTATGCACCGATGCGATACCCAGGCCAAGAGTTGTGGGCCCACGTTTATTTCGAGGAAAATGCCACACATTCGCGAATTCTGATAGAATCTTTATCATCCATCACATCAATCAATCAAATGCAATCAAGTACACAACCCATTGCTCTACCCATCACAGCCATCCCTCTCTTACACACACCATCCCCAAAGTCAACTCTTCCTTACACTACCCATTCCTCTCATCCCATCCATCTTACAACACCGTCTCCTCTCTCATTCTCTCTACCATTTCCCAAGCATCCATGAGAGAAAAGCTCTAAGGAGAGAATAGTCAAGTGTGGCCCACTTCCTACCCCCTCATCTCTCATCCTAGCCCTTCAATCTTCATCATCCTCCATCAAAATCGAAGCCGAGAAGCTTAGCATTCCAAGGAGCCTAGAAGAAGACAATCAGTGGGTGATCTAGGATTTCCACCATTGATCTTGATGATTTGAAGGCCCACATGTGGTGGGACCCATTAGATGTATGATTTGTATAATGTATACGGAGGATTCATAGTGGCGGAGTCCCTCCCCTCCAAACGATTTCTCTCTCTCTCTCTCTCTCTCTCTCTCTCTCTCTCTCTCTCTCTCCCCTTTTCCTTGTGATGACCCACCACCATGATGTAAGTATTTTATCCACGCCATACACTTAGTGGACCACATCGCTGTCCAAGTGGGGCCCACCTCGCTGCCATGACCGAGGCCTACCTTCCTGTCCATTTTGGACTGGGCCGGACGAAGGGAAAATCACAAATATCAACTGAATCCAAAGCTGGTGGGTCCCACACATGTGGACCCACCTGATGTATGTGTTTCATCCTTACCATCCATTCAGCAGGGACGGGACCCACATAATGTATGTTTTGTATGTGCACCATCCATCTGTCTGGATGGTGGGACCTGCCTGGCACATGTGGCATCCACACCGTCCAGCAGTGGATGGTGGAGCCCATGATGTATGTGTCCTATCAACACGGTCCATCTACGTGGACCCCACCAGTAATACGGCTGCTGTTTGACGTCAGCAAGAGGGTCTGATCATGAGGTATGTGGTATATCCCAACCGTCTGTCCATTTCGCAGGATGTGGGACCCACTCCACACATGTTGCACGTGTGGAGGTGGGGCCCACATTGATAAATGCATTTTGTATCCATGCTGTCCGTTTGAAGGACGGTGGGTCCAGCAACCTAGCTACTGCATTGGTATCAGCAAGTTCTGTGGTCTGATCACGAGGTAGGTTTTATGTCCACACTGTCCACTGCTGGTGGGGCCCACCTTGATGCAGTGTTGTATCCACTCCGTGCATCCATGGGTCCCACGTGAGGCCACCATGATCTATGTGTTGTATATTCCCACCGTCCAGCTGCTGGGCAGTGGGAACCCACCTTGATGTACATATTCTATATCCTCACTATCCATTTCTAGACGGTGGTGTGTGGGGCCGACCGTGATGTATGGGTCACATCCATGCCGTTTGTTTGTTAGACGGGTGTAACCCACCTTGATGTATGTGTTTTAGCCACACCGTCTAGTTCGCTGGACGTGAGGCCCACTTGATTTATTTGTTGTACATCCATGCTGTTCATCTGGTGGGCCCATTTGAAAGGTGCAGGTCCACCTGTTGGTTGTACAGGGTTCCCCTGCTGTGAGGCCCGATGTGATGTATATGTGGCCCATGTGTGAGGCCCGATGTGATGTATATGAGGCCCATTGTGATGTGTTTGTGGCCTTTGATGAGGCCCGATGTGATGTATTTATGGCCCATTTGATGAGGCCTAATGTGATGTATATGTGGCCCGTGTGTGAGACCCATATGGTGATGCCCGATGTGTAACAACCCGAATCTTCAGGACCCGAGTACGCGGCCCGTTTCCCAAAAACCCAAGTGTTAACATTAAATGATGGTCAAATATATATTTTTCTTTTATCAGAGTAAGTAGATGAGTGTAGAATAGATAAGCAAGCATAAGGAAAATTTTCATTATCATTTAGAATTATATAAGAGGGTGCCCATAATGACTTATACAAACCAAAGTCTTTGAATTTAACAAGTACAAGATTACAAGAATTTAATACATGAAAAATAGCAGGAAGCATATAAATATAAGCCGCAAGATCACGCAGCTCTTCCAAGCAAGCACAGTCGTGCATCCCTGGCGATCGTACCCTGCTCCTCATCAAGTCTGAAGATACATATCACCTAAGCCACCTGTACTACCTGTACGGTTATATAATTGATGGATGAGTGGCCAACTCAGTGTGAATTCCCCTCAAGATTACACACCGCCGCATTAGGTAAGTATAGTTACAAACATCCAGACAACCAAAACAGAGTAAATGCAGTCTTATTAGATGCATGAATGCGTGAATGCAATCATCGCCCCGGGGATGCTCATCCGTGCGGACAGTGGGCCGTCACCCATGCAATCATCGAACGTGGGAAATATCAACCAGTCGGAATCATCGAACCTGGGAAACATCTTCCAGTCGGAACAATACGTGCCATGTATGCATGATTAGCCAAGTCATTATTAGTCCATTTACAACCAGCCAATTTAAATAAGCTCAAAGGTCACCACGGGGAGCACATGGCCCAGCGTAGGCCGACAGCTCGGGCATAATATCCCATGACTACTATCCCCGGCTCATGAGACTATCACCTTGGGATGTTTAATGGAAACCTGTCGACTAGTGGCCAATCATATTACAGTATATAGGGCTTACCATCGCATGGTTGCACAGTATAAAACTATCGAACCCATATAGGGAAAATACCAGAACAAAGCCACATAGGGCGATATCAAACAAGCCTCATAGGGCCATTATCAAAATAGGCCTCATAGGGCAAGTATCAAAACCATGTGATAAAAGACCATCCTTGAAAACCAGTGGACACAACAACCCTGGATGGTAGGCCCGCATTAATGATCCCTCTAGACCACACTCAACAACCACCAAGTCAAAGGTCCATTACGATCACAACTAGTTAAGTTACATCCCAAGTGTGGGTGTACATTCATATGTGGAAATTTCCCACTAATGTACCAGTTCAAAGTCTATAAGCAATACACAAGCATGAACAATTATACAGGATGAATATTAAGCAGGCAATATAGCAATTCAATTTCCACCAGCTAACACATGTGATTATAAGAGAGAGATATCAATTATAATTTTTAATAAAAACTATAACTTAAGCTAATGAGAAGATGGAAAGCTCAAGGGAAAAAATCATCACCTTATGGGTCAGATCGCCACTAATGTTGCTAAGAAGCCCGTGTGTCCTTATAATTAAACCCTACCATGAAGTATAAAATCGTATGGTCAGATCCAAGTTCTATATACTATCTACGGTTGAGATTATAACCTAGGGTTTGGATTACTCACTTTTAGGGTTTCAATGTAAGATTAGGATTTTCACCCTAGGGTTTAGTCCTAAACTTAGATTTTGGGATTTGAACTCTAGTTGGTGTATTAGTTAAAATTAAATCCTAATACTTACAAGAACACTATTAGCATTCGTGTTATAACTTATATTAGCTAATCGGTTAGTAATGATAGTTCATAAGTTCACGTCAATTATACTGATATTAGATTCTACACCTAGATCCAGACCCAACACACAAAGGTATTGGCCTAGGGTCTAGATTACTTATCCTTAGGGTTTTGTTCTAGGTTTAGATTCTAAGTTTTGATTATGGAATTCGGGTTCTATTTTGTGTGGCCATTAATGTTATTATTAAAGGGACTAATGGATGAATAAAAATAATCAAACAGATTAGTTATTAATTTTTAGGAATTCTAACCATGCCTACTACCATATTAAATTATCTAACAACAACCTATATATGATGAATAATATTGCTAATAATTACAAACAAACATCAGCATTATTCCTAATGTTAGCTAACACAACACTAACAATCATTTTGGTGAAAATGAATAGTATGTTCTAACTTTAATACTAATATTCAATAATGATAGTTCTTATATGTACTAGCTAATATCCATATAGATAGTTTATCAACCGCTATCTGTTTCTAATACTCATAATTCTAATAGTGATAGAAATGACGGCAAATGGAAATTTTAATCGAAGGGATTTCAATCTGGGAGGGGAAGGTGGACTTATCTTGGCTAACCCAGTTCGAGTCGAGTTGACTCGGCTCAATACAACCACCACTACTTCTGCTCTCCTCTTCTCTCTCTCTCTCTCTCCTCTCTCTCTCTCTCTCTCTCTCTCTCTCTCTCTCTCTCCCTCTTTTCTCAGCAATGCCCGAACCAGGCCAACTCGACTTGACTTGGTCCAGTGAGTCGACGCATCACCTGACTCAGTAGCGAGTCAGTCTGATACGACCTCTCCTTCCATTTCTTCTTGATTCCCCCTCTTCTCTACTCCCTTTCTCTTTCTCTGGCCATCATGCTGGACCAACCAGGGTCTGGACTCGGCTCCACCCAGTGGCCAGTAGACTGACTCGGTCCCAAACTGAGTCGACTCATGGTTTCTTCCTCTTCCTTCTCCCTCTTATTGCTCTCACTTCCTTCTTCACTTAGACCGCTAGCTACAACAGCAGGGTTGCTGGATCGAATCTCGCCCCATCTCAGGCCTCAGTGGAGCGAGCAGCCTGCTCAGCCTCGGCCCGAGTCGCAGGTGGTGCGGCAGCTGCAACAGCAGCCGCATCTTCTTCCCCCATTTTTCCTTTTCTTTTCTTTCTCTTTCCTTTCTATCTCTCCCCCTACTTCTCTTTCTAGTTCAGCTAGGAAACTCCAGCAAGGATCAGACTAAGTCAGGGCTGATACTCAGCACCCGACCCAGCTGACTCAGCCCTGTTTGGGTTGCTGTCGTAATGGCGGACGCTCCCACTCTCTCCTTCCCGTTTCTTCTCCCTTCCTTCCTTTCTTTCCTTCCCTACTTCTCTTTCTTTGCTGCTGCTAGAAGCATCTAGCAGCACTAGGAACAGTCTCAAACAGGGCCCTATTTCAGGCCTGAACCGGACCCAGCTCGGGTCCGCGCCAACGAGGGAGATGATCTGCTGATAATGATAGATGTTAAACGGAGGATTCTCCCTCCAATCCACACCTTTAAGAAGATTCGTATCGACCCTAAGAAGCTTATAGGTAAGGGTTTTTGGAGCTCGGGTGTGATTTGGGCAGTGGGTTCGCTAGAGGGAGGAAACGGTGATTTTCTTGTGTTGGTGCAAGAAGGAAGAAGGAAGGCTTGGTTGCGTGGTTGCTCCCTTCCTTTATACTAAAACCTAACTCCCTAGCATCGTTGGATGGGAAGTGGATGGCCAGATCTGATCTGGCAGAAGCAATTTTCACCAAACGGTGGGTAGAAAACAAAAACCGGCCTGGTTTCACTTGGGACTCCCTAAGAAAAATGGATGGCTATGATAGCACCGGGGTGGACGGCTAGGATTGCGAGAGGAGAGCTCACGCGGATCGCCTTGCTGGCGAGCAGTGGAGACAGTTGCTATTTTTGGAAAAAAGGTTTTATAGGGTTTGTTTGTGCCAAGGATTGTGCACCTAGACACGTGATTCCAAGTGTGTAATTTCGTGGGGTTTGGTCAGCAGGATCGTCCACAACAGATAGACGGCACAGATCATGCATTTGGGGACCATAAGGTGGGCCATGATTAAATATAGCGGACGCCTGTGCGTCGGCTGTGCAAACGAAGAGAGAGAGAGAGAGAAATCTCTCTATTTCGAGTTAGAATCGGGTCAGCGCTGGTCAACCAGCAACCGACGCTCGGTGCACTTCGTGCACGGTGTGATTTTGTGCACTCTCATTCCATGTGGGGTCCACTGTGATGGTTATGATAAATCCACTCCATCTATTTGAATATATGGGTCATATAAGGGCTCTTGGCCAAGGATGAGGTGGATCCAAAGCTTTGGTGGGCCGTATGCTACGATCAATGATTTTAAACGTCTATAGTGAGAATCCGATGGTCAGATCGATTCCAAATCGATCATCAACGGTTAAACGATACTTAAGAATTTAGTTAGGTGGTTGGGGCCACCCGTCTTATGATTTTATAACATTAAATGCTCTTATTAGCATTATTTTAACATTTATTATTATTTATTTCTTTTATATATTTTGTCATATATAATTATATTATAACAAATTATTAATATATATAAATTATATGAATATCAGTAAGCAGAGATTAATATATATATTATTTGTAGATTATTCATATGGTCATATATGTGTTAGGCTTTAAATCTTATATAAGTCATTAAATTTTTCCAGTATATTTCATTTTTATATAATACGGTTTCTATAGTTCGTAATTTACATTAATGTTGTTGTAAGTATATGCATATAACATGGATTATAGTTACATATCATTTTAATCCGAAACTTTAAATATTTATAAATATAAAAATAATATTCCATAGTATATATATTTAGGTTGTATTAATTTCTTGTATTTATATTAAATTAATATGGTAACACTCGAGTACTGGAAAGTACAGGGTGTTACACGATGTGATGTATTTGTGGCCCTTGAGTGAGGTCCATTGTGATGTATATTAGGCCCTTGTGTGAGGCCATGGGCCCACTATATGTTTGGCTTTATGTGGGCCACTCCTTGGGAGCAATGTTGGTTAAAAGTCTAAATTGATGGGCAATGATGGTTAAATGTCCACATTGTGACCTTTTCTTTAAGACCCGTATCCTAGCCCGTACTGTTCTGTAGGCTTCTACGGTCCTCCCGGTCGAATTTCGGCAACTCGCGACTTGTACTAGGCAGTTGCACGCGACCCTGAGTCGTATCCCGTATTCCAGAGTCGACTTGACCCAAGACTTATACCAGTGCGACCGTGCCATCGCCACGGTTCCAGCGTCGCATCTCGCACGATGAGGCGATACCTGGACCAGGAGATGTGTGCCCGCGTTCAGTTCGAGGAAAACTCTACGCGTTGCAATCCAAAGGGAATCTGTACGACACATCACATCAATCCATCAATTAAGTACAAGCAATCCAACCCATCCCTCTCTTACACAACCTTACCTAAAGTCAACTCTCCCTTACATGTCAAGTACAACCATCCATCACTCACCATCCCTCTCTCCCATCACTTATCTTACAACCTCTCTCTCTCCCTCATTCTCCAAGAAACCGTCCATGGCTTCCATGGGAGAGAAACAAGTGTGGCCCACCTTCCTACCATCCAATCCCACCCTCCATGATCAATCTCAACCGTTGAAATTCTTTCTCTGGAGCTCTGGTATGCATTGGTTGAAGAAGGATGAGGAGATCCAAAGGTGGGTGTTCATAATGCCTCTTCTTTTGATTTAGCGCCCACATGTGGTAAGACCCATCTTGATGTATGTGTTGTGATCATATGAGGGGCTCATAGTGGTGGGGTCCCTCCGCTACTCCGATCTCTCTCTCTCTCTCTCTCCTCTCTCTCTCTCTCTCTCTCGCTCTCTCTCTTTTGATGTGTGTGGCCCACCCTGATGCGCCCCACCATGAAGTATGTATTTTATCCAGGCCATCCACCTAGTGGACCCACATATTTGGTGAAATCCCACCACAGCGTGAGTGTGATGGGGTATGGTGGACGCTGCTACCAGCATCCAGAGAACGCTGCTGCAAGCAGCGTCCAGTTTCCTTAAAGTAGAGAGGAGAGTGGGGCCCACAACAGGCCCCGTACATGATGCATGTATTTAATCCACACCGTCCACCCTATTTCCCTGCTCATTTTAGGCGTTGAGCCAAAAAAATGAAGCCAATCTGAATCTCTGGCGGGCCTTATTGTAGAAATAGTAGTTTGGGTGATATAAATTGTTAGGGGCCGTCATGATGTTTCTATGCATCAGATCATGTCTAATATTGGACTCATTTGAACTATCCCGAGCCCGGGAATCCAATCGACGGATTGGATCTTTTTGATGTGGACCCCACCCATGAAAAGCTTCAAAAAAAAAAAAAAACAAAATGTATATATTGGCAGGGGCTGACGCCCCTGGTGCTGACGCCCCTGGTGCTGACGTCCAGCGTCCAAAGGTCACTGCAGCTCCTGCTGCTTGGGATGTATGCAGGGATGGTGGGCCCCACCATGATGTATGCCAAGCATCTCCAGTGTGCATTTGATGGGCCCCACCTGGATATTGGGATACCCCAAAAATCAGCTGTACTTGGAGCTCAGGTGGTCCACACTTCAAGTAGCGGTGGGTTGAATGGCTACCCTTGAAACCTTTTTTGGGTCATAGAAGTTTTGGATATATATGAAATTTGTTTTTCCTCTTTATTTAGGTCCGTGTGACCTTATCAACAAATGGGATGAAAGATAAATGTTATGGTGGGCCCCACGTGGGACCCACCTGCATGAGGATTGGCTGGTGTATGAATACACCAGCTATATAGCTGCTATTAAAGATGTCAGCAAGTTTTGTGGGTCCCATTTGATGTATATGGTCCCCAAGCCGTCCATTTGTTTTGATATTTGGACCCATCCCACACGTGTGACACATGTGGGTGGGACCCACCTTGATATTTGCATTGTATACTCACCGTCCAATCCTGGATGGTGGGTATCTAGGCACTGGAGCAGTTTAAAATAAATAATGATGATTATAATAATAATATTATAATATATATAATATATATAATATATATTATGGTTATATATGTGAGTTGTGGGGCCACCTCTGATGTACTTATCATCCACACCGTCCATCTGTTTTATCTATACCGTCCGTCTGATGAACGGTGGGCCAGTACCTATAGCAAATAGTTGATGTACAAACGACAGCAAGTGCCATGGGTCCCACATGATATGCGTTTTATCTATACCGTCCATCCCACGTGTGGGACCCTCTGAAGTATGTGTTACATCCCAAACGTCATCAAACTCTATGGGTTCCAACTAGCTTTTTGGTGGCAGTTATATCTACACCGTCCATCTGTGGACCTCCAGCAGTGCACAGTTGCTGCACTAGCATCAGCTAATTCTGTGAGCATGATCATGAGTTATGTGTTAGATCCAAACCGTCCATCCACCCGTGAGCTCGTCTTAAGATTTGAGACTAAAGATAAGGCAGATCTATTTATCAAGTGGACCACACTGCCAAAAACAGTGGGGGTTGAACACCTACCATTAAAACCCTCTTTGAAGAGTACAGAAGTTCTGGATCAGTATGAAATTTGTTTTTAATTCAAGTCCTTGCGACCTTGTGAACAGATCGGATGGGAAATAATCGCTATGGTGGGCCCAAGGAACTTTAATGGTGGAAATCATTATCTCCACTGTTATTTGTGGTATGGTCTAGATGATCTTTTGATGTATTTTTGGGTAATGTTCTAAAATGATCTCTAAAAATAGATGTATGGTATAGGTTGCTCACCTAGAACGGTGGGCCCGATTTGACGTTTATGGGGCCCATTAGTGCGGCCCATTGATGTAGCCCACTTGATGTGTGAGGCCCATTAGTGCGGCCCATTGATGCAGCTGACTTGATGTATACAAGGCCCATTGCGGTGTATATTAGGCCCGTGTGAGCGGCCCATCGTGATGTATATTAGCCCCTTTGTGTGAGGCTCATTATGATGTATATGCGGCCATGTTTGGGGCCCAATGAGATGCATTCGAGGTCCATATATGAGGCCTAATATGATGTATTTGAAGCACATGTAATGAGGCCCATTGTGATATATTTGAGGCCCATATGATGGGGCCCACCTGCTTGAATTAGAGGCTTATGGGCAAGGCCCATCGTGATGTATTCATGGCCTATGGGCAAGGCCCATTGTGATATGTATTAAGACCATGACGCATGGCCCTTTTGATGTATTCGAGGCCCAGATGTGTAGCCCATTTGATGCATATGAGACCCATGTATAGGGCCCATGTTATGTATATGAGGCCCATTGATGCGGTCCACTTGATATATATGAGGCCCATTGGTGCAGCTCATTGATGCGACCCACTTGTTGTATCTGAGGCCCATGGGTCATATCCCATTGAGATTTATACTTGGCCCATATGTCGTCGCCCATTGTAATATATTTTCGGCCCATTTGGTAGGCCTAATACGATGCTTATGCGACCCATTGTGATGTGTATTAGACCCAGGTATGTGGCCCATTATGTTGTGTATGAGGCCCTTTGTGAGGCCATGGGCCCACTATATGTTTGGTTCTATGCGAGCCACTCCTTGGGAGCAATGTTTGTTAAAGGTCCACATTGATGGGCAATGATGGTTAAACATCCACATTGTGACCTTCCCTTAGGCCTAGTTAGGTCCATTCTTGTCATTATCTAGTGGATTACCCCAAACGATTGGGCCCCATTGATATTGTTTGGTCCATCATCGGCTGTTCGATTCTGATTGTCGAGGCTGATTGTTGAGGTTGATTTTGATTCCGATTTTCGAGGCCGATTCGATTATCGATACTAATTCTGATTTTTGAGGCCAATTTCGAGTGTCAAGGCCAATTATCGACGCCGATCCCGATTGTTGAGGTCGATTCCGATTCCGATTGTTGAGGCTGAGGTCGATTCCGATTGTCGAAGCCAATTATCGACGCCGATCCCGATTGTCGAGGCCGATTGTTGAGGCTAATTTTGATTCCAATTATCGAGGCTGATTATCGAGGCCGATTCCGATTGTCGATACCGATTCCGATTGTCGAGGCCGGATATCAAGGCCGATTGTTGAGGCCTAATTTGATGCATATGTGGCCCATATTTGACGCCTGCTGTGATGTGTATTTAGCCCGTATTTAAGGCCTAATGTGATGTATATAAAGCCTATGTGATGAGGCCCAATGTGTGCATTTGAGGGTCAGGTGATGGAGCCCATTGTGATGTATGTTAGGCCCATGAGAAAGGCCCATCGTGATGTGTATTAAGCTCTTGAGTGAGGCCCATGGTGTTGTATATTTGGCCCGTGTGAGAGGCCATGGGTCCACTATATGTTAGGCTCTATGTGGGTCATTCCTTGGGGGACAATGTTGGTTAAATGTCCACATTGTCCAGGTCGATTGTCGATGCCGGTTATTGATACTGATTATGAGTATGTGACTGCATAGCATCATGATACATGCCCATACGCATCATCTATATGTTTGTTATGAGATGTGGTTGACCATTGCATATGTCATTGGGCAGGTTGTTATGAGACTCCTTGATAGGCGAAGGTTATCTCATATGAGTGCACGGTATGCGCATGACTGCATTGTATGACCCATGCAACTTGCATTGAGTGTTGAGATTACTGTACGCCTTAGCGACATCAGGGCCGTAGCCTCCCTAGGCACATCGTAGATGGTAAGATGGGACACCAAAAATCTGTTATTAGTATCGGGCTACCATAGATGGCCCTGGGTGAAAGTCCTTAAACCTCCAGGTCAAGAGACGCCCCAACATCGAGACTGAGTTGATACATGAGTGCCCGAGTGCCGAATACCAGAGGTCGTGTCTCCCATTATGTCATGGTCAGTTGGGAGGGGGTGTGGCCTTACTCGCCCGAGCGTAAGGGGCATAGCTAAGCTGAGTTTGACCAGCTCGTGAATGGGTCTGCTATCAATGTGCCGGGTAGATATTGGCTGACTACTGGCCAAGCAGATAGTGAGGTCTCTTCCACTTGCATGGTTGTGTGTCAGTGGGCAGTGATTTCCATGTAGAGTGTACTAGACCTGGGTGATGATCCCAGAGATGTACAATACTGACATATGGACTTATTGAGCAAGAGTCACATATTCATTCATTCATTCATTCATTATCCACTCGGGTTGGTGGTGCGCAACTATTTGTTACATGTACCTTCGTAATGGCCAGGATTTCGGTTGAGGCGCGCGACTAACCTGAGATCGGGAGTTCACCACATTGAGTCTGACTATCCAAATTAGGTATGAGACTAGTCTGGATAGAAGTCCCTTATGATGAACCCCATAGCCTACGATACTACGTACTAACATCCCGACTTCACGCTCCCGCATGGTCATTCCATTCGCACCGCATATTACATTACATCCGCAGCATATGAAATTTTGGGTTACTGTGTTTCTGCATTTATATGGTCTAGGTACGCTTGACGCTATTCGTGAACTTATCAGGAATTGTATATTGCATTACATCCTCAGCATATGATATTTGGCTCTTTATGACTCATCATTTGCATAGCTGATCTTTATTGCGTGCTCTGATATTGTATGACTCGTGGACTTGTCAGTATTTTTGCTTACTTTGATATCGTATGATTCATGATCTTGCCAGTATTTCCGATACTGTATGATTATGGTATCGTATTGAATAATTGGCACTTATCTTGTGCACACAATTACACCACTCTCTAAGCTTTCTATAAGCTTATGTACGATAGATGCGTGCAGGTGATGTTAGGTTGCAGCAGCATTGAGCTTGGAGCGTGTAGCGGTCTTCTAGAGCTTTGATTATATATATATATATATATATATATATATATATATTTCATTTCAGCGTTGTATTCAAATGTTTATATTAGTGGATATGTGATGATGATGTTGCCTTTGTGATTTGGGTAAGCTTGTGGTTATGCTTCTTATGAGATAAATGTACGTTGGAAAATCCTCCTTTTAGGATCCCAGGATCGAAACCTGGTATATGGGCGCTGGGAGCTGAGAATGGGATACTACGGAGGTTGTCGGCATCGGATTCGGTGATCGGGATTCCTGTGAATCCGATTTTTGGGTTTGGGGCGTGACATTCTCTTAGGCCTTAGTTAGGCTCATTCTCATCATTCTCTAAGTGGGTCAACCCTATCATTGGGCCCCATTGATATTGCATGGTCCATCTATTCTTTGGCCTATCCCAAGATGTTGGGCCCCCATTGGTTGTTAGTAGGATTATTTCTTTTATCTTGGAGTCCATTTAGGACTTATTTGGGCCCCCTAAGGCATTTAGCGGGCTATATGATTGTATGGAGAAGGAACCCTTTCCAGATCCTCAGGAATATAGGTAGGCCACCTGAGCTCAACCTTGATATGGGGAGAGTATATCATTACCGTAGATAGTAGGATCTATGATGTCAGGTTTGGTATATTCACTGTTGATGACCGATTTTCACATTATAGATCAGATCCGCGGTCCTTCTGTGGACCCCGCCTTATCTATAGGTTATTTATCCATGCCGAATAGGAGTATATGATAGCACAACATCATGATACATGCCCATACGCATCATTTGCATGATTGTGATGAGACGTGGTTGACCATTGCATATGCCTTTGGGCAGGTTGTTTATGGGACTCCCTGATAGGCAGAGTTGTTCCTCATGAGCGCACGGTATGTGCAGGATTGATGCATGACTGGATTGTATGACTCATGCATCTTGCATTATGTGATATGGTTATTGTACGCCCTAGTGACATCAAGGCCGTGGCCTTCACAGGCACATCGTGGATGACTAGATTGGATACCAAAAATACTTGGTTCTAGCACTGTGGTCACATATGATATCCTTGGGTGAAAGTCCCAGAACCTTTTTGGTACCAGGAGGATGCTCCAACGTCGAGACCGAGTGGATATTCGAGTGCACGAGGGTCATATACCAGTAGGTCGCATCTCCTTTTGTGTCGTGGTCAGTTGGAAGGGAGTGTGACCTTACCCGCCTGAGTGAGGGGGCAATATCTAGGTTGATTTTGACCAACTTGAGGAATGGGTCCGCTATCGACAAGTCAGGCCTGATATAGGAAGGCGGATAGTGAAGTCTCTTCCACTTATCCAGTTGTGCACTCGGATAGGGGCGGTAAGCTGGCGTAGGGTGTACTAGACCCCGGTGATTATCCAAAGTGAGAACTGTACTGATATTTGATGCCCCAGTGATGAGTCGTATTAATATGTGGATTCGGATGACGATTGGTATGCTTGAGTTGCATCATGCATTGCATAGCTTTGGTATGACATCATTCATGCCTTACATCGCATGACCTTGATATGACCGATAACATTCATGTCTTGCATCGCATAGCCTTGGTACGGCTGATGGTATTCATGGATTCGCCAACATATTCCGCATTACTCTGATATTGAATTTTGAGCACGCTTATATTGCACACACCTTTCACCACCCTCTAAGCTTTTTATAAGCTTTTGCACAACCGTTGCGTGTAGGTGACGCTAGGTCGTAGCTAAACAGGAGCAGGAGCGTGCCGCAAAGCTTCTGGAGTTTTGTTATTATTATCATTGTATTTCCCTTTTTGTGCATTGTACTCAAGTTTTGATCATAGTAGATTTTTGTGATGGTGTTCTCGTTATTGTTCGTGGGTTATGCTTATTACGAATCAAATTCATGTTGAAAATGCTCCTTGTAGATCCCAGGATTGGAACCTGGTATATGTGTGCCGGGAGCCGAGAATGGGGTACTACGGAGGCTGTCGGTGCCGGATTTGGCGATCGTGAATTTTGTGAGCCCGGTTTCCGAGTTGGGGGCGTGATACATTATCTCGACAAATTGGCACATGGAAGATGTTAGTCCTTCATGGAAGAAATTTGTTATGCGCCACGTTTCAAAACCATGCTGTGGGTATGAACTGAGAAGATCCTTGAGCCGTTCCTAACATTGGAAGAATGTTTCATCTTCCCTTTGGGCGAAGTTCACGATCGACTTTCTGATGGTGTTCATTTTATGATATGGGAAGAATTTCTTTATGAACTCCCTTATAATGTCATTTCATCTACCAATATATCGTGGACGTAGTGAATGTAACCAAGTCTTAGCTTTTTTTTTTTTTTTTCAGGGAGAAAGGGAAGAGTTTCAGCCTAATTGTGTCCTCAGATATATTGGGAAAGTATAAAGTGGTTATGATCTCATTAAACTCTTTCAAGTGTAAATATAAATTCTCAGATTCAAGCCCAAGGAACTTTGGAAGGAGTTGGATCACTCCTGGCTTGATGTCTATATTTCCTGTATTTTCTGGAAAAACCATACATGAAGGGGTGCTCACCCCCGCTAGTTGTAAATAGTCTCATAAAGTACGAGGCGGGGGTACTCGATGCACCTCATTCTCATCTTGGATTTCCTCCACCCTTGGTTGGGGTGGATTTGGAGGTTGATTGGCCAGTTGATATACAACCATAACTTCGGTTAACTCTGTAGATCTCGAGTGGTGCCTAATCCTGTGATGGATAGATAACCCCTCAACCAATCGTCCTTCACTAAAGAGACGTCGAGTGTTGTCACGGACCCATTTGGGCATGAAACACTCTCAACCCTCAATTTCAGAATCCAACCTAAACCTAAAAAGAAAAAGGGAAATAGAAAGAGAGAGAATTAGAAAGAAGTTACCAAATTAGAAGTTTTATGTTAGGATCCTGCAAAAGAAAAAGGAAAGTGAATTAGTTTCTAAAAAGAGAAATAGAAAGTTTCTAAAAATAGAAAGATGAGTTAGTTTTTAAAAACAAATTAGGAAAGTTTCTAAAAAAACAACCTAGTTTCCAAAAATGAAAAAGGAAAGTTTCTAAAAACAAATTAAGAAAGTTTTTAAACCTAGAAAAAGGAAAGTGAGTTAGTTTCTTAAAAAAAAAAAAAAGAATTAAGAAAACAACCTAGTTTCTAAAAAAAAAAAGAAAAATGAAAGGAAATTAGTTTCTAAAAACAGATTAAGAAAGTTTCTAAAAAATTAGTTTCTAAAAACAAATTAGGAAAGTTTTTATTATAAAATTAGAAAGAAATTAATTTCTAAAAACAGAAAAGGAAAGTTTCTAAACCTAGAAATAGAAAACTAAGTTAATTTCTAAAATAATTTAGAAAAAATCCTAATATAAAAATAGAAAGTAGAAAAACCCTAATCTTAAACTAATTCCCAAACTAGTTAATCTCAAAAAAACGTAACCATTAGTCCCTGACAACGACGCTAAAACTTGTTCACAACCCCAAGTGTAGGGTCACGATGTAGTAATAATCTTGGTAAGACCGAGGTCGAATCCATAAGGACTAATCTATTGTGTATTTTGAAAGTAATTAAAAGTAGAACTAGAAAAAGATATGAATCTAAATATGGAATTAAAGGGAGTAGTTGTGAAGTGTGTAATTAGAAACTTAAGAATTCAAAGGTGGGAACTAGGGTTTTCAACGATCCACTTGTAGCAATCAGGGTGATTCCTTACTTGATTCATGTAATACAATTGGAATTGGAGTCATATCCAATTGGAAGATATAGCAATTAAGATTAAATCTGAACTTCCTTTGACCTAATTCTCAAAAGAGGAGAATTACGATAATTGACAGGGATTCCATCACTAAACCATGCCCATGAGATGATGGCAAACAATAGGATTTACCAATCTAATAATGTAACATCCCAGATTTTTGCCAACCTGGGATTAAACGTCCTTAGGCGATGGGTCTCTCCTAACACCTTATTAACCTATCAGAACTGAATCCCAAAATCTAAAACCACTTTTGAACCCCGCAAATCTCACCTTTCACCACCATGTTCTTTAAATTTTCTAAGTACTTTCACATTAGACATTATCTTAAAGTTTAGGTAATGAAGAACAATACTTAAACTAAACATTGCTACACAAGATTAAATACCACCTCAGACCAAAATCACCCAGGACTAAATCCTTTAGAAATTAGGTGAGAATTAGCCAGTGTTAAACTAGAGTACCTGTGAAATTAGCACCAATTACTTTAAATACGATCTGCAAGACCCAAAACTTGTAGAATCATTGACGCTAGGTTACCCTAAAATCTAGGATCAATCTCATTACCCGACTGCTCTCGGGAGCACATGGAAACTCCGTATCAAATCTGGACCGCACGTCGGAAGTCCGATTAACGCGAAGTTAAGGAATTAGGACCGCCTTGCTGGGGTTGACAACCATCTCGGAAATCAAATCCAGATAGTGTCCCAGTGTAATTCGCTTGAGTCCGGAGCGAGGAGTGTGAAAACACTTGATTTTCTTTAAAAATAAATATCTCAAATAGTAATCTGGCACCTCTCGCTTGCGGATCAGTATTAGGCAACCAGACCGTCAGAATCTAACCCAAATACACCCTCAGATCAGGAAAACTTTCATACACATATCCATGTACTCGGAATCTCCGATCGAGATCCGCTGACCGTTGAACTGATACTGGTCCGCCATTTGTGATCTAGAATCTCAACTGAAATAAAAACTTAACTAAACGTAGATCCGGTGTCAGTGAGCTTAAGTCGTACCTTTGGCTCAAGGAGGCCCGCCAGAAGTCCTCCGTTGAGCTGAAACTAACCCGCTTTGATTATAACCTAAGTATACTTTGACCTGGAGTTTATTTCGGTTAGTTTTTAGGCTATATAAGGACCTTAAACCCTCTCTCATTGCAGCCATACGAATTTGAGAGAAACCCTAGAGAGAGGAGAGAGAAAAGAGAGAGAAAGTGTGGGAGATGTGGGAGCATCTCCCTGCCTTGCTTCCCTGCTGCTATCCATGCTTAACCGCTCCATTCTTATCGCTTTCCCGGTGATTCCGGCTCCGTTTCTAGGTAAGAAACCCTAACCCTAATCTGTTTTGGGGTTTTGATAATTGTAGGTTATGAAATAGCTAACCTATTTCGTTCTATAGGCTGCCAAACTGCCGAATACGGAATCCTAGCAAACCTATCGGATACGTTACGATTCTACGACAAAAGGTGGGGACTTTAGGTGTATAGGTTATGGTTTTGAACGCTTTCGACGTCAAATAATGATAGATTCATGATCTGCATGCAATTGCATATGTACAAAGTGTTGTCTGTTTTCCGTTTCGATTAAAGATAAAGAATATGGAATTTTACATACTCTAGGTATTTGTAGAAAGTACCGTATTCGTATAAATTTTGGAAATGTGTTTGTCATGATTATTTGCTGTATTAATATATTATATATGGATAAAATACTTGTTTGGCGAAAGGGTTCGCCCTAATACATGTTTTGTTAATATACACTATGTATGTTGAAATAGTGTATCCTAAGTGTTTGTGAAAATGGCCGAATGAGTATAGAATTCTCATTCGTGCTCGCCATGACTAATTGTCATGGATATATGATTGTTGTATTGGCGATCCCCCTTTGACAAAAGGATTTGCCCTGAATCACGCCACTGCTACTATACGCTATATATGTTGAAATGGGTAGCCCAAGTGTTTGTGAAAATGTTCAAATGAATATGGAACTTGGATTCCTACTTTTCATGACTATCCGTCATGGGTGTACGCGTGTTATGATCGGGGCAACTCCCTAGTGAAAGGATTTGGCCTAATGCCTATGTGATCAACATATGTCATGTATGTTGATGTGTGTCTTTTAAAGTGTTTGTTGAAATGTCTGAATGAGTAGTAGTTAGCAAATTGTAATGTATAAGGGTGTTGAGATATGATTCTCAACTCTTTTAACTATGTGTATGATTTCCTTGGATAGTTGTGTGATTAGGAATTGAATATGTACAAATTCATGCTTGTGTTGTGCTTTCATAACATGCTCAACTGCTTTTATGATTTTATCTATGTAATGTATATGCTTAAATTCATATTTACGTTGTATGATCCGTCGTGGGTGATAGGGGAGCGGTGTAACGAGTGCGTGCAACAGCCCTGACAGCCCTAAACGGATAATACCAGACTTTGATTGTATGATTTAAATCTTGATCCATTACTGCTTTACTTATCTGCAATTGGATGTGATTGGGGCTATTGTATAGTCCAGGCAGTCGGTAACGGGATCGAATTCGTGGCTGAGTTTCAATTGCCACGTGAGATGTGTTCGACAAACCCGAGTCGTACTTCGGTTGGCTATAGTGGTTGGCTACACGAAGTGCTTATGTGCTTCATATCGTTCAACTTGTTGTGCGCTCGAGCTAGCCGAGCTCGTCAAGCAACCCGACCTGTCTTATGTATGTTCATCATGTTTGGATGTTACTGCTTGAACCTAGGGTACCAAACTTACCAGTGAAATCCCTTTTAACCATGGTACCTCGATCCGCTAAGACTCATGAGCCGGGCATGGTGGTATGGGACACCGTGGTCGAGCTGTCGGCCTATGCTGGGGCCACGTGCCTCCCCGTAGTGACCAGTGAGCAACCAGACTCGTGAGTCGATTATGGTGGTATGGGACACTATATTTGTGCTGTCGGCCTACATTGTAAGGTGAAAGGGGAGTGATACAACGAATGCGAGCAATAGCCCTAGCAGCCCTTTGTAGTGACCTCGAACATACTCTGAATTGCGGTAAGGCGACGAGTTTATCGCAGTGTATAGAGTATGAAACTAGGCTTGTTTCTGTATAGTGATGAATCGTTAAAAAGGTGATGGGGGAGTAGTGTAACCTTTGTGCATAATAGCCCTGACAGCCTTTGCAGCAATCTAGAAAACACACCATCGTCTGAGATTAACTAGGACTGAGGACCCTAGAATGGATCATGTTTGGGAATGATACAAGGGAGGTACCTTAGTTTTCCAATCCTGCTGTTTGAAATAGACTAATAACAACTCGGTAATCATGATCATCATCGCACTGCATGTGCCTGGTAGATGTGGAGCACTGAGGGTTGAACGCATTCGCGAACGTAAGATAGTGTCGCATGAGGGTGGTTTGGCAAGGGCATACATCATGACTGCATTCATACTTGTATTAATAAGAGTATTTAGAATTGTTTGATTGTACTGCTTTATCATTACTGCTTGACTGAGTTGATAACATGTTAACCTATGCTTTATTGTTCCACTGAGTTGATCACTCACTCCCACGTTACGGGACGATGTTGTACACATCAACCAGATTTGTTGAGTTTCAGGTGATGGCGATGCTTTGAAGCAGAGCCAGTCCGCTACAATGATGTGAAGGAGGAGTTCTCCTACTTGTAGCTCTCTGACAGGTTTATGAAGACCTGTTATTGTATTGACGGGACTATGGTACTTAGGATAGAAGACATTACACTTACACGTTTGTTATATTTTGGAAATGTACTTGAAATTTATTAACTGGTAATTATCACACTGGAGACCCACCACAGTTTTTATATATTTTATATATCTATCACAGTCTTTTGCTTGCAATTTAACTGTCTCTGGAGTATGATATACTGTTTTGGCTTAATCTCACTCATGTTCAATACACTAATGCAGACAACATTTAATCATCATTATTTATGTTGCATAAGTGATGTTCTGGAACTCGGGTGTTGAGTTACTACTCGACCCTCGATTTTCGGGGCGTTACAAATAATCTCAAAACAGGAAAAGAAGATACTCAAAGCAGTGGTATTTATAATTTATTTAAATAGCCTTTTTAATTCCCTTTAGTCTCAGTTCTTTTAAGTTTAATCTAAGAGAGTAAACTATACTCCTCTTTGAGATCTAAGAGAATTGAATTAAGTAGCATTTGGATTTAATAAAATTAAAATCTTTAGAATCTTAGACCCTTTCTATCTGACTGAACACTGAGCCATCTACATTCAAGAAAAAAAGTCCTTCTGCTACAAGCTTCTGCTATGTCTTCTACGGTTGAAGATAAGTATACCTTCTAAAACTTTGTTTAGGTTTTTCTGAGATCTCATGTGAAAATCTTAGTTGAGGTTTTGTCTGAGATAACTAGCGTGTGAAAATCTCATTTTGGGTTTTTATTGTAATAGCCCATGAAAATCACAAGGAACTGTATCAGGTTATTACGGTGACCCTGTGAAAACCTTTTTATAGTGAAAGCCAAAATTACGAGGGAAGTAATTTTGGGAGTGGAGTAGGTGTGACTGTTTTTAAAGCACCGAACCACTATAATTCTTTGTGCCATGTGGTGAATGCCTTATTTTTATTTTTGGTGATTGAATGTATTTTATTATTTCAATTCAGTGGTGAATGTTGTAATCCTTTTTATATACTTTTTCTAGTTTAAAAGTTTGATTTTAAAGACATTTGTGAAATAAGGTTGTCCTGCCTAAAATTTTAGGTGAAGGTTGTCCTATGAATTATTTGGAATAAAGGTTTTAATACTCAAGCAATTGAGATCTTTGTATTATTTAGATATTTAACACTTGTTTCGATTATTTGACATTCTCCTATTCACCCCCCTCTAGGACATTGCAAGATCTCCTTTTTAGAGGTTTCAAAGACATCCCGCTCTTGTCACTTGAGTGTAGGTAGAGCTGGGCATCGAGTCGAGTCAGACTGAGTTAGGGCTAACCCGACTCGATCCAATTTTGAAATAAGCCTGACCCGAACTCGACTCGACTCAGTAATGAGTCCAGCATGCCTGAACCGATCCGAGTCCGGGTCTAGCCTAGACTAATCCGAACCGAGTCTGACTCGGTCAAAAGTATCAAGTTAGTTCGAGTTGGCTTGACTCGATCCTCGATTCAAAGTGAAGCTGGTTAGAGAAGAAAACAAGAAAAATTTGGAACAAGCTCCTTTGATTTGCATGTATTCAATAATAGCAGATTGAGACTTCATAGACGAAGGACCACCATTTTGATGCTCAAGAGGGTTACTAGCAGTAGTTGATGACATAGGAAAGTGGAGAGATATATATATCAATGAGTTACAGCTATCATCAAACACGCTATTGATTCTAGGCATGACAGGTGTCTTGAGCATTAAAGAGCAGTCAACTTTGGCTGTAAGGGTAGAGCTCGAGGGAAGAGTCCAGTGAAGTTCTATTTCTTCCTTTGACACGTGGGCTTATTGAAAAAGTTGTGGACACATGATACAAGGAAGTTTGCTTTTTCAATTTGCTTTTGGACATGGAATCGGGTTTTTGAGATTGAAGAAGTTCAAGTGGAAGATTCTCCAAGGAGGATCGATGATAGAACTCATGCATCATTCCCAAAATGGGAGGGGGTGCTAGAGCCTTCATATAGTTGCAAAAGAGTTTTTTCCAAAGAATGTAGATTTTTAGAAGTAGCGGAGATGGAGTATTATTATTGCTAGTGAGGTTGAATCTGTTGTCTTACAACATTTGATTGGGATTAAAGAAGTGGAAAGAGGGAAGGTGTTAGGCACCCACTCTGGTTGTTCAAGCGTACGGTGTCTACTTCACAAGATCTCACAAACTTTTGACGATTGAGTTAGTTCTTGCACATTAGTGATGCACGGGTGTATGTGATGTCATGTTAAATGCAATGCTTACGAAAAACTGTAGTTTTGGCTAGATAAATATGCCTTGATGGCCTAGTTACCGAAGCGATAAACTAACCACTCTATGTTTTTTAAGGACGATACCTAATTAACTCGGCAAGTCGGAGAGCATATGTTTGAACTTATTAGGTGATGAGTACTATGTATGTAAGACTATATTTGTAATGTTGTGTGTGTACGATTCTATGTTAAATGCAACACCGACGATAGGTTGTAGTTTCAACTGGGTAATCCACCTTGACTACCCACTTGTCATGCACAAACTAATCGATCAGAGTTTCTAATGGGTAAGATTTGATTATATCGGCGAGTCAAAGAGCATACACTCGAATCGATTGGCTGCTTAATGCTATACAATGCAATGCTGATGGATGAGATAAGTAAAGGGGTTGAGAATGGAATAAATGTTGCACGATACTAAGGTAAGAGTTGACAAAGCTGATCTCAGAAGTCGTGCGGTTGGATGGATGGTAATGTTGCGATAATTGGATTGAGTGGCTTGGATATGGGCCTAGATTACTAGGGAGACTAGGGATCTAACCATATTAGGCTAAACGTAGGCTAGCTCTCTTCTGTTGTTCTTTCCTTTCCATGGTGGATGGATGGAATGGTTAGGCTAAGGGTGGCTTAGAGGACTTGAGGGATTGAGAGTTTTCTTAGTTCTTCTAGATGAATGAAATGAGAAAGGGAGGGGGCTATTTATAGCCCCCAAGCCTTATTTTCTTGTAATTTCTAGTAGGTGTGTATTAAAAAGGGGGTTGGATGGCTTAGATTTGAGATTGCCACATGACAAGATCTCAATGGTTGGATTGGATGGCATGGGTCGTAGTTTTAGGTGTAGGGGAGGAGCATCAAGAGCCAATTCATAGTGCTACACGTTCATATGTTGCAAAAGGAGGGAAACCACGTGAGTAGAGCTCCTACCAAGATAAGAGACCTGCCACATGGCTGGTGACTACCAGGGAGCTGCTAGTAACAAATGAGGTCTCCTGCTTTGGCAGGTGAGCTCCCCTACATGTGTGTTGACTCTACTTGTAGGGGTGTGGGATTTCAGTTTACTTAGGATTTCGAATGGGCTTAGTTTAGGGTGGATTTTGGGCTTGGTTGGACAAGGTGTGTTGACTAGGTAGGCTGACTAGATGAGCTAGCCAAGTGAGTCGGTTCAGCTGGTTGACTTGGTGAGTTGACCAAATTTGACTAAGTTTTTCTTAAGATTAGCTTTTAGGGTTAGGGTTTAGTCCGGTTTGATTGACCGGGTTGATTAGGCCGTGACTTTGAATTAGAATTAGGTTTTGGGTTTGGATTTAAGATTAGAATTCTTAGGGCATAAGCTTCTAAGTTTAGGAGTTATGTCTGGGTTTAGATTAGAATAAGTTTAAGTTTGTTTGCCTGAGGTGGGGGTGTCTACGGTGATAGATGAGAAATAAGCTATATTATAAGTTATTTACTTACTATTCTTTTCCTCCTACTTCTTACATACGTAGAATATAGTGGCCGTGAAAACGGTGATCCAGACGTTGATAATGATATAGTAGAATAATCAGCATGATCCACGATTGGTTGGGCCACAGCACCAAGTCATGCCATCAGCTGTACATTGATATTGACGTCTTGTTTCATTATGTAAGTGGATGTCCCTTATTTATAATTTTCTTACAAGATCATCATTTTGTTGTTGACCATCTTTTGTACGGATAAAACAATGACACATTGGCGTGAAGAGAATGACTGTATACGGCAACCGTATCTGATCAATATCTTTACCAAACTCAACCGTCACAATTACCATAAAACCATCATAGATTGCGGAGTCGATTTGCGGCACTGTGGACGTCTTACACTTGTGTAAGATCTGGGCCATTCATTAGGTACCTCGTGAATTTCCCTTAGGCTGGGACATGTTCATGTGGCCTCCACTAATGAGTGGCCCCTATTGGGTCCCTCGTCTTGGGAATCATCGTATATCCCTTCCCTTGGAAGTACTCATATTTTAAAAACATGAAAACTCAACACGGGTCCACACCAAGTTGAGTCAATGCAGAAACTCAGTCGAGTTTTTCTGAGGTACTCAATTGGGTTGAGTTTTATCATTTCCTTAGGCTTTTACTGAGTTTTGCGAGTTGAATTAACTGAGTTCCAACTGAGTCATGGTCAGATTTAGTTTATCCCAAGTGACGCAGGGATGAATGTGATGAGGTTGATCACCGTCTTCCTAAAAGCTGGACTCCTCAACGAGTCTTCTCGAATCCACGAAGAAAAAGCAAGGAAAATAGAAAATAACTTCTATAAAATTCGTAATTTGATTGATGAATGAAAATAAACAAGTTCACATCCCTTTAAATATGGATATTAAACAATGAGAGAAGTTTCGAAATTAAACTACAATTAAAACTCATAGAATTCATGACCTACTATAAATAGTAAACTTACTATTTATAGACTGTCATGATGTCTACTAGTGCGCATGGTTTTCTGCCAAAAATAATAAGTGTCCTATTTGGCCGAACCAAGCTATTCTCCTAATTATTCTAAGCACTTTTCATGTTGGGCGCAACTCCTGAAGCCCAACGGATGAAGGGTTATACTCAAATTAAAACTTACTATAAATAGAAAAAACGAAAATAAAATGAGACTCCGACTGTCAATCTAATGCTATTTCGCAAATTCGGCGTGGGCAACTTAGCATTATAAGGTTGGGTGGCTAAAGTAGCTCGTCCTACCCCAAAATCATAAATGGTAGGCTGAATAAGTCATTCAGAACTGCGAGATACACCGGATTTAAGGTCTCAACGGTCCGGATCACTTCCGCTTTATAGACTGTCATGATTAGGGCTGTTCACGAGTCGAGCTAGCTCGAAAAACTCGCTCGACTTGGCTCGAGTCAGCTCGGATTGACTCGGCTTGAATGACCGATTCAAGCCAAGCCAAACTAATTATTTGAAGCTCGAGTTGAGTTCAAGCCGAGTTCGACCAGGGGGCATTTCAACTCGACTCGAAGCTCGAACTCGAGTTCGACTCGGCTCGATTAATAAATATATTAAATATTATTATTATTATATATATATATATATATAGGTTTTAAGTTTTAACTTTAAAAAAAAAAAAAAAAAAACCTAGAGTCTCTACCCGACCGCACGCACCCCCTTTCCTTTTCCTTTTCTTCTCTTTCTCTACCTGTTGCCAGCCGCTGTCCCGCCCGGACTGCCACCACCAGTTTTCATTTCAGCTCCACAATAGTATGATCTCAATCTCTTGAGATCCACTTCATGAGCGAGAAACCCAAGAAATCCGAGATGGGTTCTTCTCAAATTTGTTAGAGCTTCAAGGAAATCCAATGATCTGATTGGCTAGAGCTCTTTACTTAGATTTCTTATCTGTGTTCTGCTCTGTTTCTTTTCTAGTACTTGAATTTCTGCTGGTGGAAGAAGATAAAAAAACAGATCGGTTCTTACAGGTTTCCTCATCTGATTTAAAGATTTGTTTGGTTTTTTCATCGGGTTTTGCTTTGATTCTCCTAAGATTTTTAAATTTTTCATCAATAGAGGAGGATCAAGAACAGAATCCATTACTCTCTCACCCAACAAGCTCGAGCTCGACTCGACTCGAACCACTAGCTCGACTCGAACTCGACTCGACAGCTTTGGCAAACAAGCCAAGCTTCAATGTTGAGCTTGAGGCCGAGTTCGAGCTCGAGCTCGAGGTCGAACTCGAGTACATCATGGACAAGCCGAGCCAAGCTTGGCCCACCTCGACTCGACTTCGCTCAATGCCCACCTCTAGTCATGATGTCTACTAGTGCGCACGGTTTTCCGCCAAAAATAGTAAGTATCCTATTTGGCCGAACCATGATGTTCTCGTAATTATTCTAGGCACTTTTCATGTTGGGCGCAACTCTTGAAGCCCAACGGATGAAGAGTTATACTCAAACTAAAACTTACTATAAATAGCAAAAACGAAAATAAAATGAGATTCCGACTATTGATCTAATGTTATTTCGCAAATTCAGCGTGGGCAACTCAGCATTATAGGGTTGGATGGCTAAAGTAGCTCGTCCTACCCCAAAATCATATATGGTAGGCCGAATAACTCATTCAGAATTGCGAGATACGCCGGATTTAAGGTCCCAACGGTCTGGATCACTTCCGCTTGGCAATGGACCTCTTTAGATCCATCTTGGCCATGAAACTGTTCGTGACCCGCTCTACATCACCAAGTCTTGGTGAAACCTGGTTTAGTCAAGTCGACTCGGACAACATCTACAGTCAGCTCAATTGTCCATTTGTACAAGTGGGCCCCATCTTTCAACCATCAAAACAGTGCATAACAACCCCCAACGTTAGCCCATTGTAGGGGTTGAGTCCTTGGCCTTTTCTCAGTTGAAATGGTTCGACTGTCTATTTCCTGACTGGGATATTTCAGGTGCATGGCCCATACATAGTGGGCCCCCTTCTATCAACGGTTTGGATTGCTGCGCCATGGAGACCAGTTGTACAGACTATAAACTCAAGCAGACCCAAGATATTCTTAGGTTTAGCATCATATAAAACCTCCTCACGATCATGTCTCTTCAGCGCATGTTCTTTACTCTTCACCCATCATCTGGCTAACCCCACCGTAGATGGGCCATAGCGTGGAAGTAGCACTGATCAGAACATCCTAATCGTCCTGTTGATAAGGACCCTTCGATCACTACAGTTATTGAGTAATGGCCCATGGCATTACGGCCTGTTGAACGCAAGCTGCTCGTCTATTTTAACAGCCCACCGTTTACATTACACGTGACGTGCTTGTAATCTAATCCAGACCATCCAAAATGTGGCCCATTGTGGATAGAGGTAACAGGAAAAGTAGATGACGTAGACGGACAGTTAAAAGGAATGGTCATCGTTCCAAATTCAATGGATGAGAACACTTACTTAAGATGCTGCCTAATGTGAATTCAGGATATGTTACATCGAGTCTATCCAAAAGCACACCATATGATAAATCCAGATCTTTGAATCCGCGAACTGCACGGTTGATAAATCATCACCTGAAATTACAATGACCATTCCACTTTCTTTAAGCTGCCTATAATTCAGGTATACCTTTTCATGTTTAGGTGGTTTTCACTTTAGTTTAGGTTGTCTTTTCCACGGGCTGTCTTTTTCATGACTCGAACAGAGGATGCAGTGCTGGCTTTGATACCAATGGTTAAGAGTACCTAACTAATGCACCATAAGCTCAAGGACTAATAGAACATGTCAAACTGAGCTCTTTAAGGCGTGTTTGGCCCGCGGCATTAGGAGGGATAAGATTGTAAAATCCCTCCTATCTTCATTACTTGCCTGCTTGGGTGGCGATGGATAAGAGCTCACTACACCAAAAACGTCATTTAGGAACGGTTTTAAACCGTTCCCAAACCCCTTACGAACGGTTTTAAACCGTTCCTAAAAGAGGCGTCGCAAAAAAACTGGAACGGTTCAATACCGTATCAAGTACCGTTTCAGATTTTAAGAACGACCTCTTAGGAATGGTTTTAAACCGTGAGTAGGGTTGACCTCAAAATTTAGAAACTGAAATTTTAGGAACGGTTTTAAACCGTTCTTAATGTTGACAACGGTCATATTTCAAATTATTGGAATGGTTCATTATTTATGAATGGCCCATAAAAATGGTACATTTGTTTATATATTTAAAACCAAAGAATATTATACACAATAAAAAAAAATAATATCGAACAAATATGGTACAACTTTATAATAAAAAGTATATATATTTACAACAATAAGTTTACAATTGCACAAATACATTAAAAATAAATAAAATAAAATCCTGCATGATGTGCTCCACTCCTTAAGAAAACACAAGGTCCCACCATTCCTAACCAATCTCAATCCTCTCTCATCGCCGCTCACATAAAGGCTTTTGAATCAAATTTTGCCACCTTGAAAGAAAGAAAATGTAAGGAACAGAATAGAAGACAATGAATGGGAATTATCAAACGTGTCTATTGTTTGATCTTCATATACATGTTACCATTTCTCACATGAGAGGTGGTCCACATGCAAGCAGAGTTGTCTTGCCATCAGATCTTCCTTCACAAGCGAACATATGTAGTTGAAGGTCTTCCTCGAAACCTTGAAGACAAACGCAAACTTATCTGGACCATTAGATAGTGACAAGGGCCCTGCAAGGGAATAAAAGAAGGCAATGTATCACTTGCCAACATCAATCCTACGGATAACACTGGTGTTGTATATTGTTTTCAGATATTGGAAGAAAAGAGAAGAATGTTAGTGTTCCTAAGAAAATGCATCTCCACAATCTCAACGTTAATCTATAAAAACAGATGAAATGAACTGAAAGAGTGTAAACAAGAACATAATCACTACTAAGCAAATAGAGAAATGTGAACTGATGTCATGTAAGAGTGAACCACCATGGGATTCATGTCACGTGTCATGCATGTGTGAAATCCAAGCTGCTCATCAATGGATACCCACCACCTAGATGCCCTCACACAAAAATCAGGTCGATCACCTCATCTGGCATGCCTTGTTATGAAACTGAATGTGGACTGTTGGACAATACTATTTCACTAGTCCATTTCTTTTGTATGAATATGGCTCCACATACTGAGCAAAACAACTTCTTTTTCTTTTTTGAACATTGGTCTTGGCATGGAAAATTACATATGTGGGCATCATCATTCATCAGAGATAAACACAATGCTTGTATGCCCCCAAAGAAGAACTCATGACATATATCACAGAAAATTAAGAAAGATCAAATTGGAAGCAGACATGTGAAGCCTTTGCCAAGCCATTCGTGATCACAGATCCCATTGACCATGTCCTTGAAGTCAAGCTTCATAACTAATATGCCAAAATTGCTGCTTGTTCCCACCTCCATTAGTTGTTGCATATAAACATTGAGTAATGACCTAGCAAGCAAGTTCAGCCCCATAACGAATCTTAAAAAAATTTATATTTAGAGAGAGAGGGGGGGTAAAAAGGGAATTGAAAAAATAGGCTCAGATTCGCCTTCTTTCAGACATGAAAACCACAAAACAGATTTTTCTTTTTTTAAAGACATTTAAATAGAAAATACCACCTAAAACAAGAAAAGATTACCTGCACATAAGAAAGATCCAAGCTCCGGATCATTTCACTGCAATCAATCCCACCCCAAGATCAGTCACACTCAAACAGATCAACTTCAATTTCTGGCACCCAACCGCAATGCACCCAATCCCCAAATCTGTCACGCTCTTGCAGCACAGGTTAACAGCAGTAGCATAACCACAGGATAACTGGTCAAAAGACAGAAATCCATCTCACAGAACAAAGTTTTTTTTTTTTTTTTTTAAAGAAAGAAAACCTTTATCCACACAACAAGAGCTATACAACAGAATTACATTCAGACAGGCCCTCAACTCAAAAAACTGTCCAAGCCTGCCTATCATATGTCCCCAAGACTGCCCTAAATCAGACTCTATCTACTCTAATGCAATCCAGGCCCACCCAGTCCAAGATGAGGGATCCCACAGAATAAAGTTAACACTACAACAAAAATTTCCATCTAGTACCCTTACTACAGCTAACAAAGCAGAAGTTCATGACCTGCTATAGAAAAAGAAATCCATTTAGAAAACTTGCATCTGTAGATATTCATTGCTTCATCTGCAATCAAATAAAATTTCCCAATATTATTGGTTGTAGCTAGATAGACATCAGATGGGAAACCAGAAACAAATCTGGTAGATAAGAACCCTATCGAGTATCCTGGTCCACGAGTCAACTGTATTATGCAAAAAAATCTAGTAAATAGCATAATTTCTAGCCTCTCAAAATCCCTGCAAGAGAACAAGCTCAATTCCTGTCCCCTTCTTCAACTGATTAACAAGATATTGGAAAAGACCTCTTAGGTCCATTGAAGGGTACTTCTTACACCTACAACAGACAACAACTCCAGTGTTAAACGAATCTTCATAACTAATATGCCAAAATTGCTGCTTGTTCCCACCTCCATTAGTTGCATATAAACATTGAGTAATGACCTAGAAAGCAATTTTGCCTACAGCCGCATTCTTGTAGTTTTTCAAATCCATAAATTTAAAATGGGTGTACTCAAAATCAATCAGGGTTGTAAATATTTATTCCTACAACAATTACTTTAGAGGAGGAAGAAGAAGAAGAAAAAAAAAAAAAAAAGGAAATCACAGCCATAGAATTTGGGGAGCACCTACCCAACATGAATTTCAATTCCCAAATTGAAAATGGATACTCAAAATCATTCTGGTTGTAATTATCAATTCCCATGCTAAATTACTACAGTAGCTGCAAAAAAGAAAAGAAAAGAAAAACAACATTAGTTACCAACAATTTGTTGGGTAGGTGTAAAACATACCTGCAATTGTCGCCAAAACAAGCACTGCAGCAGAGAAGTCTAGATACCTACATGAAATTTTACTTGTATGGCTACAGGGATGATAACCGTCGCAGGCCTCCACAAAAAAAAATTTGGCCAGTATCTTTGCTTCTTCTTTCCCAGGGCCTTGTACCAGCGCTGTATACAATGGACGAAGATACTTCATCCTTCCAACCTCCTTTAATGTTTTCTCTACTTCACCGAAGAATTCTCTGCATCTGGATGATGTAGCCAGTTGGAGAAATGCCACTTTCACCTCCCAATCCTTGCTCTCTGATAGCCTGTACCGTGCATTCAAAGCCACAACCTGCATCACAAAAAAGAAGAAATAAATAAACACCCAATTTTCTGCCCTCAGAAGCTACCGCAACTAATTCATGTGGGAAAAGTGGTATTGTTGCTATTACAATTAAGGCACTTGAGATCCCTAAGCTAGGCTCAGGGTCAGCTGAGCCTGATCTGAATACAAAACAAGCAAGTTTTTTAGGCCTGAACCAGCCACGATTAAAAGTTTGTCAAGCCCATGCCCAGCCCAGCCCAGCAGATATAGCTGAGTATGGCTAAGTAATAGGCCCAAACTTCTGGGTTGGCACAAGCAGATGGGCTGCGGAGTTCAGGACCAAGCTTAATCTATGATAGGCATGGCCCCAATACACAGCAAGCTGGCCTGACCATCGTCGCCTGCATCCCTAGATGTCTTATTCTTTTATAACCATGTTATCATGGAAAATAGAGACCAAGATGACTCAAGTTTTCTCCAACCACCTTCCCTCGTAAACGCATCTACGATATGTTTGATCGAGGAAAAAAAAAATTGAGAAGATGGATCAAGGATTTCATTGACTATGAATGCAAGCTTCCAGTATCCCAATTTCATTGACTATAAATGTGATGGCTATGTGGCCATTTAACCTACAAAAAAACATAGTGAGCAAGGAATGCAGGGAACTGAGTCCAAACCAAAAGAATCTAATAAACAGCCTTGAGATCCCCTCTTCGATCTAAATACTGGGAAATTTCATCAGTTTCTGTCATTTCCTATAAATTAAACAGAATGATTGTAAATCAATCTACTTTGCATCCAAATGCAACAATGTAAAAGAATCAAACCAGGTAATCTTGCTTTAGACATGATTCCAAGACCTCCCCTGTTTCAGAGGCTTAATCTTTATTGGGCATCCCCCGTTTCAGAGGCTTAAGATCTTTTATCTGTTCCCTGCATCAAAAACATCTCTATCAAGGTCTAAAGGGAAAATTAATACATGAAACATGTACAGTCTGTATCAACAGCTATGTAAATAAGTAGATGAGATGAATAGCTTAAATATCATGCAATATTGAGTAGACCTGCCCAGTTGCAATCAGTACAGGCCCTAGAAGCGACGAATCCATGGCTAATTCAGGCATGTACCAAAGACTCATGCATATCAGCAAAGTCGTACAGGCAACTGGTCCATGTCAAAAAAGCCAAACATGGATCATGCAAACCAAAGTTTTGAACAGATTCAGTGTGGCTTGCCTGAATCATACCAGTTTCTGCAATATGACTCGGACTGACCACTGAACTAGTGAGTCTGGGATTTTAGACCCTGCTACATGCAAGGTCATGTTTATAGAAGTAAAATGATTCAGCAACCCGATAAAGATATCTATATGATGAAGAAAAGGTGAGAATGTTCTGACATTAAAAGTGACATTATCTTTGTAAAACATAGATATCTACATAGCTAATAAGAAAAAGTGACTTCTATCAATCCATTCTATGCAAAGAAAAAAGTGATGACTGAATTGGCTGTGTTGGCACTGACACCTTTTTCCAATAAAAACAATATTAAATTACCAATAGTCACTAGCCAATGGCTCTTTGGATGACACACTTACCCCAAGCAGGCCCCATCGAATGAATCGCTCAGTGACTCGTTGGAACCCATGTCTAATAAAAGAACTACTTGTTCTTCTCACAAAAGAAGCTAAGTAAAAATGTACGAACTCAGATTTTGAAAAGTTTGCTACCTCCAAACACATTGTTTCACACAACACATGTGCCAATCTAGCAAGTGTGTGGGACATCAGAGTGGTGCATACTGCACAAGTATCATGCAATATATATCCTAATTTACTGAAGGTAATCAGATTAGAGAAAATTTTCAGATGGGAGAAAAATATGTACGTTGGTTGACAATCAAGGTTTGGCAGGGAAACATGCAGAAAAGTGACAACTGGGATGATCAGTAATTGTGAGCCAATCCAGATGGGCCCCATTAGATGGAGAGCGAAGATTCATGAGTTCCTCATTTACTCGCAGTAAGCAAATCAACAAAAAAAATTCCAATGCTAAAAATTATTAATGATTAATAGTCGAGGTTCAGCCTGGAAAATCTGTAGAAAAGTGGTCTAGGATGATCAGTAATTGTGAGCCAATCTAGATTGGCCTCACTAGATGGAGAGTCAGGATTCATGAGTTCCACATTTACTAATAGTAATCAGTTCAGAGAAAATTTTCCTTTGCTAAAAATGAATGGTGGTTGACAGTTTAAGTTTCAACAAGTGAAGAAAAGTGGCGTCTAGTCTACGATCAATCAGTAATTCTGAACCATTCTAGGTGGGCTCTAGATGGGCAGCCAAGACATAAGTATGCCATTTGTTTGAGTGTAATCAGGTTAGAGAAAATACTCAAAAGGCAAAAGCAATGATGGGTAGAAGTCAGGGTTCAGTATGGAACACTGCAGAAAAAGTGATGACAATGATCATTCAATAATTGTGATCCATTCTAGCTGGGTCCCGCTAGATGGACAGTCAAGAGTCATAAGTTACTCATTTATTGAGAGTAATCAGATCAGACGAATGTTTTCAGATGGAGGCTTCCAATTCCATCTCAGAGAAGTGGGACATACAAAACAAATTGCACAGCTACAATGACCAGACCTTGGAGATGAAGTCAAGATAAACCACTAATACAATTTCAATCACACACAAAAAATTATATTATATGAAATTCAAATTCAATAGAACAATTAAGTAACAAAAAAGAAGGAATGAACAAAAACCAAATTGGCGCGACTACTTTACCAATTCATCAAATCCAATAGAGGATTAATTCAACAGATAGCATCCAAATTCCATTTATTTTTCAACTAATTCATTGCCTTCAAGTATACCACGAATTAAAAAGAAAAAAAGTATGCCATATGTATCGGATTTTGACTCTATTCATCAAACATATTTGCTGTTCAACAAAGCCTAACGAATAGCATCTTCATTTTCAGTACCAATGTTTCAACATGATAAGAAGAAATAAACTTGGGTAATCTGCAAATCAGTAAGGTAACACTTAGTTCAATCATCATAGTCACTAAAAAATATAAACCAAGCATTCAATCCATAACATTTCAATCCAGAGAAAGCAACAACTTTAAGAATTAATGGATTAGTTGGAAACCACCACCATGGAACCAATGCTCATCTTACATGTATGTTGCACACGTATGTCATGTTGGCATATTTGACATGATTTAGTTCTTCAAGCTCACTCTCCTTTTGAACATGCATAATAGACTTCCAAAATTCTTTCCAGACATTCAAACACAGTTTCTTGACTCCAAATAGTCAAAATCCAGGGTGCCAAGTGGGGCCTATGGTTTGGCCATCTATTCAAATGATGTTCCCATGGTAGTAGGTGATGGACAATGCCTGTAAATTTCCCTGACAGGACTTCCCTAATCCTATATTAATGGCCCACAAATGGACGATTATGAAAGTACACTGTTCTATATTTAACAAAAGGCCAAAAAGGTTCTTCCCTCCTGGAAGACTTCGAGAGAAGATATGCTTCTGTGACAGCACTGATTCTTGGAGCATCATGAAGTGCAACCAGATCATCACCACCTAGGCACCTGTGTGTGATGATCTGGTTGCGATCCAAAAGACAAGTCTGTATGTGATGATCTGGTTGACGTGATGGGTCATGATAGAATGCGGTGATCTGATTGATTTAATGGACCATCATGTAGATCTGATTGATTCAATGGACCATCATGTAGATGGGTCATGATCCCTTAAAAAAAATGTGTGCAGTGACTTGGTCGATTCAAGGGGCCCTCGCGTCAGTGGCTCATGACCCTAACCAAACGGATAGGATCATCCAATTGCTACAATTTAATGGGACATGGTCCATCCACATCATGGCAATAGGATCAACAGTACTGATCTCAAACACGTTTTCATGTCTCAAATACTTCTCTCCCTCCTCCAAAAATCCACTATTATTTAAGAGGCCCAATACAATTATATAACATTCCATTAAAAAAAAAAGAAAAAAAAAGCATGACTAACAACAAACCCCACAAGAAGAGAAAAAGAAAAAGGAAGGACCATGTGCTGATGTACCTGTCAGCACGCTGTTGCTGCTGCTACTGCTGCTGCACTCACTCCCTCCCTTCAGTCTTCCCAATTCAACTGTGGATGACAGAACACACACCCCATACAGAGCTGCTGCTACTGCTTCTACAATACCGTGTGGGGACTGTCAGATCTAGAGTCGGACAGGGAGAGCGAGATCGAGAGAGGGAGGGAGAGTGAGAGGGAGATCGAGAGAGAGAGGGTCGAGATCGGAAGAGGGAGAGGGAGATCGAGAGAGGAGGGAGAATGAGAGGGAGATCATGAGAGAGGGTTGAGATCGGGAGAGGGAGATCGAAAGAGAGGAAGATCGAGGGAAAGGGAGATCCAGAGAGAGGGTTGAGATCGGGAGAGGGAGATCGAAAGAGGGAGATTGAGAGAGGGAGAGGCAGGCGTTTTGAAGCGAGTAGGGCATTTTGGGTGTTTTGAAGGGATTAGGGCGTTTTAGGGATGAAAATACTCAAGTAGTCTCCGGTAGATTTATATAAACGTGACTCTCAGGCCATGTGGGGTCCACTTAGAGGGTTCTAATAGAATCCATTCCGTCCATCTGTTTCAAAATAATACAATAAAATATAATAATAATAAATAAGAAGATCCACCACTCGATCTGGACACACCAACAAAACAGTGGAATAAACAATGTACAACAGCAACTACAACAACTATTCCAATACGGTTTACTACCGTTTCAAATCAGGGGCGGCTTAAAGCCGTTTCTGAACCAAAATGCCAACCGTACCAGTTAGGCGATTTTGGTGTAGTGGCTGTCTTGCGTCGAGTGACGGTTTTGGACGAGATGCAGAGGGATTGCGAAATCCCTCCTTGGATTCGTCGCCCTCTCTCCAATCCCTCATCGAGCCCATCCCTCTGTCCTCCACAGTCCATCGTATGGATTACGGGATGGGAATTTTCAGCCGTCGCGCTGGCGGGAGAGATGGCAGGGATCGATTTCTTTGGCGCGAAATCGGATATTATTTAGGGCTGCATGTTGGTTGCGGAGCTGATTGGGTAAAGGGGTGTTGCCATTGCGAGTTGACGGATTTTTTGCGCTGAGGTAGGTCTTCTTCCTCACGCCCGGGCATGAAATACTATGATGTACATGTGTTAATGGTCATTTTTTCAGAAAATCTGGGTGTTTTCTGTTTTCTGAGAGGGGCAGATAGAGATTTTTTGGCCTGATCATCTACCCTTGTTTTCAATAGTGAAACAGGCCCTCTAAGATCATTGTCTCAGGGTTGGTTGCCATGGATTCGAGATTTCCTCTTCATGCCCAAATAGTCGTAGGTTGTAGGTGATCAGGATTCCAGGATGATAATCTTCTATGTGGGCCATCAGATTGTGAGGAGTTGTTGTAACGACAGTAACCTATTGTCTTTGTGATTTGCATGGTAGAGCTATTTGAGTAGGGACCTCGAAGCTGTGGTGTGATCTTATTTTGTGGACCAGGTACTGCCATTCCACCATCTTCTATAGTTGAATGTAAGATATTGATTGATTTTGTCAAATCCCTGTTGATCTGTTTCTTGAAGTGTCTTATAAAATGGTTGGTATTACAACTATAGCTTCATATTCAACTGAATATAATGAGGTAGCCTTCAGATTTCCTTACGTAAGTTAAGAAAATGATGTTGTGACCCATAAACTTTCATTTTCTAAAACTGAGGTGTTTAAGTTTCAGTGTTTGTTTCAGAAATAGATTCCTAGAATAGGCATTTTCAGACAATATTGGATAGGCAAGTTTGAATCTATATTCAGAACCAATGAGATGGAACATGCATTCTCAATCAAAAGATTATATGTAATTCGGTTTGAGTTGTATATGTTCAGTTTCAAATTCATTTTCGAATAAAAATTGATGGACCATGTATTTTCGTTATGAATACAATTATAGCTTGAATCTGGGTTCAGTTTCATTTGGATTCAGTTTCAAATTCAGACAAAATCTGAGGGTTAGCATGTTCAGTAAAAATCTGGGTCTTTGCAACATGCTGTTTGGCTTATTTGTATACTAGTTTATAGGTAGCTTCTTCTTCCTATAGATTAGCAAGTGTATTTGCTATTTGTTACTCCTAGCAAATATATTTTCCTTGGTTTACTGTCAAAACTATTCTCCCTGATGTGTTTCATGGCTATTGTTCTATAGCTTCTGTATGTTTGTTCTGTGTTCTTGTGCATCCACATATGCTTGTTCTGATGCATCTTTCCATGCAAGTGAATCCAGGGGTGCAACTCAGGCAGGTTGGGCTCAGGTTGATGGGTCGGGTTGAGGGTCAACATGAGCCCTACATGACCTCAAGAGGACCCAACTTGAGGTTCCTAACCAAAAGTTTGAGAAGTAGCATGTTCAGTAAGAATGAATGTACATTTTGAAGAAAGGTTCAGTTTCTGTTGTATTTCCAGAAATAATGTCATTGGAAGGCTTGCATTTTCAGTAAATTTGGTGAACCTATGCCCAACTCTTTGGATTTATGTTCATATTTAGTTCCAGTAACTGAAACAATGGATGCATGACTTGTGCATCTTAAATACATGTACATTCTGAATCTAGGGTCAGTTACAGTTTATTTTTCAGAAACAATGTGATGCAAGACTTGGATATAGCTTTAAACTGGTGAATCTGTGTTCTCCAACGATGTATGTTTTGCATTCAGTTTCACTTATTGATAGCTTTTGATGGAGTCTACATTTTAAATACATGAACAGTTTGAAAGTAGTGTAAGTATCAGTTGAGTAGGGACAGACAATGAGATGGAAACTATGGGATTTTCCTTTAATCTGGTGAATCTATGTCACTAATGATGTATCTTCAGATTCAGATTCACTTTATGACAGATTTTGATGGAGCATGCATTCTAAATACATGTACAGTTTCATGTAGGTTCAGTGTTAGTTGAATAGGGACAAACAATGTGATGGAAACTGTTGGATTTCCCATTAAGCTGATGAATCTATGATCTCTAATTTTGTATGTTCATATTCAGTTTCACTTTCTGACATATTTTGATTTTGTACATTCATTTTGAATACATGTACTGTTTGAATCTATGTTCAGTTTCAGATTTAGTTTCAGTCTCAGAATGTGATGGGCGACTTGGAATGCCAGTAAACTTGTTGAAAGATGGAAACTGAATAGATGTATGTTAATTTTTAGTTTCAGTTTCTTTCAGATTTAGATGTAGCATGCATTTTGAAAATGGTATGAATCTATGTTCTGTTTAGATCTATGTTCATTTTTAGTTTCACTTTCTTTCAAAATTGACTGTTGTATGCATTTTGAATACATTTTCAGATTCAGTTTCACTTTCTGACATATTTTGATTTTGTGCATGCATTCAATCTGTACATACCGAATTAGTTTTAGATTCAGTCCCAGAATGTGATGGAGGTCTTGGATTTTCTATAAATCTGGCCTTGAATGATGTTCTGTTTGGATCTATGTTCATTTTTAGTTGAAGTGAAAAAAAATTAACCGTGATGTAACATGCAGATTGAATATACGTACGGTTTCAATATACGTTCAGCTTCAGTGTTAGATTCAGTCAGATAATGTGATGGACATCTTGGATAATCTGATAAATTTGGCCTTAGATGATGTTCTGTTTGGATCTATGTTCATTTTCAGTTTCAGTTTCTTTCAAATTCGCAGGTAGCATGCATTTTGAATACATGTACGGTTTCAATCTATGTTCAATTTCAATGTTAGATTCAATCTCATAATGTGATTGGCGTCTTGGATAATTTGGTAAATTCGGCCTTAAATGATGTTCTGTTTGGATCTATGTTCATTTTCAATTCCAGTTTCTTTCAAATTCGCAGGTAGCATGCATTTTGAATACATGTGCGGTTTCAATCTAGGTTCAGTTTCAGTATTAGATTCAGTCTCATGATGTGGTGGACGTCTTGGATTTTCAGTAAATCTGGCCTAGACATGTACGGTATGAATCTATGTTCTTAATATAGATTTAGAATATATTAATATAGCGTAAATAGCAGAACCCTCCCAATATATGTGCATCTTGGATGTCTTGGAATATTAATATAGTGTAAACCAGTGATTTAGGATATATATTTAAAACACATTCATACCTACAAGTGTAGGTTATCAATTGGTGATGGAAAATGAAGAGGAGGAAGAGATAGAGAGGTCTATTGTTGTTCAGGTGATGGCAGCTTGTGTAGCAGCTGTTGGGGAATATTGTGCGTATACATGTTCAAACAACCAGCTCATCATGGGGATGATGTGCGAACGAGGTTCATCAACTCTATCATTCGGGCTAGTGATAGGGATTGTGTCACGCAACTCATGATGAATCAAGAGACATTCTTTGAACTATGTACCAAGCTATGCGAGAAGACACAGCTGCGTGATACTCATAGTGTGAGTCTTGAAGAACAACTAGTTATATTCCTACACACGTTGGGGCACAATATTCGGAATCGTGTAATAGGTCACAGATACATTCGGTCGGGTGAAACCGTGAGTCACCACTTTCACCGTGTACTAGATGCATTTGTATCAATGTACCCGAGTTCGTTAAATAGGCCGGACCAGAAATGCCCTCTCAGATTCAAACAAATTTAAATTGGGCTCCTTACTTTCAGGTATTATTTCCATTGACGGCGGATTTATATATATCATTTTTTACTTCCCTCCATTCACACCTTTTGTTTAAACAAAATTTGATTAAATGAATTTAGGATTGCGTCGGTGTAATTGATTGTACACACATTCCTTCTCATGTACAAGTAATCAACGATGCGAGCTTCCGCAATCGGAAAGGGGTCATGTCTCAAAACGTATTGGCTACATGTTTATTTGATATGAATTTTATATATGTATTGGCCGTTTTGGAGGGTTCTGCTTCGGATGTGAAGGTGCTACACAACACATTGACCCGATCAGATGATCCCTTACTTGACCCACATGCTACTGGTTATCTGTTCAAAGATTGTCCATCTAATTCATACTTATGAAATCTTTGATTGTCCATTTAATGGAGCATTTATTCAAATGTGTAGGAAAATATTATGTTGTCGACGTTGAATACGCTCATTCACTCAGTTTTATGGCTCCATACTGGGGCGTTCATACCACTTATAGGTCTATCGAACCGGGAGAGCGTCTGCCAACATGAAGGAGCTATTAATTATCGACATGCACAATTGCGCAATGCAATTGAGCATTGTTTTGGTGTTATGAAAGACAGATTTTTCCATTTTGAAGAGCGCTATGCAGTATGAATTCCACACACAAGTTAAAAGTGTGATAGCCTGTTATGTGTTACACAATTTCATACGAATCGGACATGAGTCTCATCAGGATCGAGAAGACGCTGGTATATCTTTTACTGATGGGGAGAATAACCCAACATTGCATGAGGTATCGACAAATGACGAGAGGCAATGGTTGTTGCGAATTACTCAGCGAGAGAATGATGCATGGGTTCGAGTGCGCGATGATATTGCAACCCGAATGTGGGTAGATGCGCATCAGAATAGTAAGAGTAGATAGTCGAATTTTTATTTTTAATTGCATGCAATTTTCCTTATGAAATTAATAATATTTAGTTTCTTGTAATATTAAGTTGTTGACAATGGAATTATGTTCTCCCAACAATGTCAGGGTTAATTCCAAATAAGTATTGAGTTGTGAATTTCTGAATATTCCTACTTTCGTCATGTAAATTCTCACGAAATCGGTTGACATTTGCAAAACATCAACTATACTTGACATGTGCTAAATTCGTAGGTGGAATGACAGACTTCTAGTCCAACGATACATCGACACCAATGCAATCACTGGTTAAAACAACAGTGATGTCCACTCGATGTTCTCCATGCGGGAAGACGGTGAAATCCCTTGCCGAGCCCTCTGTCCCAAGCCCCGAAAATCAAATGGACTAGAGCTATGGATTAGGTTTTATTCAACACCTTGCTCAAACAGGTTATACTGGGATGTAAAACTGATAATGGTTTCAAGCGGGAGGCTTACCAAATAGTTGTTAAAGAAGTGACGAAGCATACAGACTTAGTCGTCAACCTACAGAACGTGCATAACCGGCTGAGGTATTACGAGAGAGAATATAATGCTGTGAAGGACAATGAGCGATGGTGGTCACGGCTCCTGATGAAGTCTGGGAGGAATACCTTAGGATAAGATTTACAAAAGTAGAGCTTAATGAAAAATATCACCCATTATTCATGGTTTAATAACACTTAAATAAATATCTACTATTTGCTGACTTACAACTGTCTTCTACAGCTATAGTCTCACTCGCGCGCTAAAAGATGGGAAACGTATCGATAGAATGGATGACCTTGCAGTTATTGTCGGATCCGACTAGGCCATGAGACGTTATGTACAGGAAGTAGGAGTATGACCACATCATCATCTCGGATTCAACGAGATCTCGATGAGGCATGGAGAGACCTCGAAGATGATCTTGACAATATCATTGACCTCTCAGAGGATCACGTAGCAGACTCCATAGGGACCATTCCATTTTCGTCGGACACTCTTTCGATGAAAAATCACATTTCTCATGGCACTCCTACTCGCACTTCTAATTCCGATGGTAGCTGAGGTGGGACCACATCAAAGAAACATGTGCGCCCTCCTCGTCCCTGTGATGTACTCGGCATCTCTCTTAAGACCGTTGCAGAGGCCATGCATGATTTTGTCCTCGACAAAGAGGTGAATCGTACTAGCAAAGTACTTGATGTTCTGGAAGAGGTGCAAGGGTTGACCAACTCAGAGTTTATCGAAGTTGGTCAGCTCTTGAGTAGGGACGAGAAGCTGGCATCGTTCTTTGTCAGTCTTCAACCTGAGCGCCACGTAGAGTGGTTGAAAAAAACACTCTGCGATAACTTTGGTGATGCAGGTGTTGGGTCCGTCTGACAGGGTTTAGTCCCTGGTTCTGTTGATTTGTTTCTTTCCAGGCATGTAATAACTCTTTTAGACGTGATGGTGGTTTTTTTTTTTTTTTGGATTGATATATGTGGTATACAGTGTATACCATTGTGAATGATGTGGTGATGACTATTTTTTGCTATTTAACATCTTTAATATATGTAATCACATACTTGTCTTATGCACATTAAGATAGATAGGACCACACACTTCATTTGGAGAAAGGGTACGTACTTACAACTTTTTTTAATTTAGTACTTTTCTTTGTTATTTTTTTCTCGGTTGGATAATAATGCATGTTTTTTAAACGTGATCTTATTCCAATATGCGAATCTCATGCTAATAATGGACATGTCAATGCAGATGGCAAAGGGAAAGTACTATGTTGTCTTGGTGGGCTGTCGGCCAGGTATATATCTAACATGGGACGATGCTAGATTGGAGGTCGAGGGATATAGCGGAGGGAGACACCGAGCCTTCAAGAACTGGAAGGAAGCTGTTGCATGTTGGGATGGTCACTTCAGTAAGCCCAGTGCATAGTTGAGACCTCGCACAGAATCTCCTGCGGTTCAGGTTGCCACATATTTTGATGAGGTTGACATCCACCATTCTTCGACTTCGTTTATCCAACAGACGACCCAGACGACACGAGCCATGGTTTCCACGGCCACGTCGACTGATGATCCTGCCCCATCAGTTGGAGAGAGATTCTATGCACTTCTGGTTTCCATCGTGGTTCTTTTCTTTGCCTTATTTATTATTTTTAAATTCTAGATATTATTGGTTCTGTAACTAAATGAATATTATATATTTATTTCTGTCATTGTATGGTGCTTGACTTGGGATATATCGGCCAAATGGGCCGTGGAAATCATTTATATTATCGTTTGCTTCACCTTATCGATAATTTTGTCTCACACCACTGTCATTTGGTGTGGTCCACTGGATATTTGGACAACACCCATTATTTGCCTAACTTTTCTTAAATGACCTGAGCGGTTACATTGGACGGTCCAGATTTGGCGATCTTCACATTTTGCGCCTTTCTTTAAACTACCTGCTACATGTGCATATGATTATAATGCCCCAAAATGAGAATGGTGTGGTCCACTGGATATGTGGACCACATTCTTTATCTTGTAAGACGCCAAGTCTTCCCTGCATTAGTGATATTGTACGGCTTGGATTGTCACGCCCCAAACCCAAAAATTGGACTCGCATGAATCCTGATCACCGAATCCGGTGCCGATAGCCTCCGTAGTACTCCATTCTCAGCTCCTAGCGCTCATATGCCATGTTTCGATCCTGGGGTGCTATAGGGAGAATTTTTCAAAGTACATTTATCTCGTAAGAAGCATAACCACAAGTTTACCCAAATTACAGAAGCAACATCATCATCACATATCCACTAATATAAACATTTGAATACAATGCTGAAAGGGAAACACATATGTCAAATAAAATCAAAGCTCTAGAAGTCCGCTACACGCTCTAAGCTCAACGCTGCTGCGACCTAACGCCACCTGCATGCATCTATTGTGCATAAGCTTATAGAAAGCTTAGAGGGTGGTGTAAGTGTGTGCACAAGATAAGTGCCAAGTATTCAATACAATGCCATAATCATACAATGTCAGAAATACTGTCAAGATTGTGAATCATACGATATCAAAGTTAACAGAAATATACTGGTAAGTCTATGAGTGCCATCAGCCATACCAAGGCTATGCAATGCAAAAGCATAAACCAATATCACATACTAAGGAAGCAATATAGATTAGTTATGCAATGCGGAGGCATAATAAAACAAATATCAGATACCGAGGATGCAATACAATACACAAATTCTGGCGAGTCCACGTATGCCGTTAATCTCATCCAGTCCATATAAATGCATAAACGTAGCAACCTAGAATACCATATACTGCGGATGTAATGTAATATGCGGTACGAATGAAATGACCAAGTTGGAGTGTGAAGTCGGGATGATAGTACGTACTATCGCAGGCTACGAGGTCCATCATAAGAGACTTCTATCCAAACTAGTCTCATACCTAAATTTGGATAGTCAGACTCAATGTGGTAAACTCTTGATCTCAGGTTAGTCATGCGCCCCAACCGAAATCCTGGCCATTGCGAAGGTACACGTAACAAATAGTTGTGCACCACCAGCAAGAGTGGATAGTGAATGAATGAGTATGCAACTCCTGCTCAATAAGTCCACATATCAGTACTGTACATCTTGGGATCATCACCGGGGTCTAGTACACTCTACATGCAACCGCCACCCACTAACGCACGACCATGCAAGTGGAAGAGACCTCACCATCCACTTGGCCAGTAGTCAGCCAATATCTACCCGACACGTCGATAGTGGACCCATTTACCAGCTGGTCAAACTCAGCCTAACTATACCCCGTACCCTTGGGCGGGTAAGGCCACACCCCCTCCCAACCGACCATGACATAGTGGGAGATGCGACCTACTGGTATACAGCCCTCATGCGCTCATATATATCCACTCGGTCTCAACGTTGGGGCTTCCTCTGGTACTAAGAGGGTTTAAGAATTTTTACCTAGGGCCACCTATGGCGGCCCGATGCTAGTAACAAATTTTTGGTGTCCCATCTGACCATCCATGATATGCCTATGGAGGCTACTGCCCTGATGTCGCTAGCGCGTACAGTAATCACAACACACAATGCAAGATGCATGAGTCATACAATCCAGTCATGCATTAATCCTGCGCATACCATGCGCTCATGGAGACAACCTCCGCCTATCAGGGAGTCTCATAGCAACCTGCCCAATGACATAATGTAACACCCTGTACTTTGAGTACTCGGGTGTTACCATTAAACCGTAGGGTGTATTTAGGCGTGTGGGAATTCAGGATATCATCATTAGACGATTCACAAGGAGACCACCTTTATGAACCACGAACAACTCTAGAAAATTTCATTAGTTGCAACTTTCATCAAGTCCGGTTTAAGATCACTCTAAGAGCCCATTGAAACTCAAGACAAATCCTACTCACCAACCACTTTATAAAATAAGAAAAATATAAGACAAACTAGTAGCCCGATATCTACACCATAGTGAGCACATCTACCTTGCAAGGGCACAATCCAACCATTTAACTTGACCTATGCATTTTACATTTGTATTGGATCATGTCTAGAAGTCATATGGACAGTCAAATCATATTCAAAACAAATATGAGATTATGACAACACATATCCTAATCCTAACTTAAAACCTAATAACTAATCTCTTTAAATATTAAACGATTAGATCAGCCCACCTAAAAACATAAATCCACCGTCAAGAGTGTTTAACCTGACCCTTTAAGGGAATTAATGGTTCAGACGTCTCGAAGGATCGTGTGGGTCCCATTTTTGAACTGCCGTATGTGTACAGACCCATGTACACACCATGTACTTGGGACCATTGCTGGGTCAAAACTAGCGCTAACCCGATGAAAATAAAATAAAAGCAGAATTCCTCCTGCTTTCCCGCCGCACACGTAAATTCAATTTGGGCCGTCCATTTATCACCACCGCTGGCCACCACGATCATTCCCTCGGATGATCTAAACTGTCCATCAGGTAGCCCAGGAAATTCTAATCAAAACCAACCTTTTCACGCACGTTGACAGGCACTCGTGTGCACACGAATTACGACGGTAGTAGAACCCTCATGCGGCTGGCTTTTCGAAAACAAAAAGATTCTCTCCCTCTCCTTTCCACATTGGCATGCTCGTGTGTTGGCTCTTGAAATCTCGACCCTCCACTTCATCAAATCCTAACTGTTGGGGCAGAGGCAGTTTTAGGGCTCCTAGCTCAATGAGAGAGTCCCAGCGGCATGTGGGCTTCAAAACCACTAAATAAGGGAGGATCACCATCCCTTTTGTGGGTCCCACAGCGATCGTGGGACCCATCCATGCCACCCAAATGCCTTGGATCATGAGATTATCTATCGGATCCGAATGCACCATGGGAGGAGGAGTCATCCTGTCCATTGGCCGATATAACCCACCACCTGTAAGTGGGCCCCATTCCTTAATCTAAGCCGTCCATCTGGTGGCTCATGGTCCTAAAAGTCCATCCATACAGTCCGATTATATTAAGGCGAACATGATTCAGTTTTATGTCATTGTAAAATGACATGAATTAAACAACTAGGGCCGTAACTAATCCACTAATTAGTTACTATTCGAACCTTCTAGAGTGTGTTAATGGAGACTTATAAAGAGCTTCCTTTTAGGGCATTCTTTCGGGAGATGGAAAGAGAAAGAGAGAAGAAAGGGGCGTCGTTTCAGCTGTCGCATTGGGTGAAGCTAACTCGTTCCGAGTCGCTACATGTTCGGAGGAGTCCAGATCCACACTCCCCTTCAACAGAAGAAAAGATAAGAAGAGAAGAAAGAAGAAGAAGGAAAGAGAGAAGAAGATGAGAAGAAAGTGTGCGAGAAGTAGAGCTCGTCTCAGCCGTGCCGCACCGAATCTGCTCAGTCTGGGCCAACGCTGTCGATTCGATGGCAAATGGACTGAGCTCCAACTCAGTCTGAGTCCTTTCAGAGAGAAAGGAGAAGCTCTGGAGGAAGGTGTTCACCTAGGCCGAGTATGTGAATGGGTTTTCCTTCACAGATAAACGAGCCATGAAGCTGACTTCAAACCGAGTCTGAATTAGAACTGCACATCCCATGAATTCGACGAACTTGGAGCAGAGTACCTCACCCAAACCCTCTCAGCTAATCAGGAAAATCACTGATCAGGTAAGACTCCACAACCTGTAGTTTCAAGCTCTATCAATTCGATAATGATAGTAGACGAGGGTAGTTTTTACCCAACCGAGTCAAGTAGTGAGTTAACACCAGAAATCCACTTTTGGAACTAGCCAAACAGGCCCTGGAGATAATGCGAGACCCCTGAGTTGATGTAACCCAGAAACAACTGTAAATGGGCTCCATTATCCTTTGATCTTTACCTTAAGAAACAAGACTGAGTTGACTCAGTGATAGTGTGTGGAAATGGTGCATCCAGGGAGGCGTTTAACTGGCTACAATAGGGGTTAATCATACCCCATCCACCCTTCAACAGCTGAAAATAATCACCATTCGAGTATAAAAACCAACACCTAATCGGTTATGAGTTGACTCGTCCAATCCCCAACCGAGTCAACTCAGTCGCGACTCACTCCAGTCTTGTAACGTATTATTCCAGGCAGTTTACAACTGAAATCCTTAAAGGATACTTTCCTTCATCTATTTCAAATCAAATAAGTAAAAGCAATCTCAAATCACCCGTAGTTCATGCATGTACAAGAAAAGTAGTTGATTCTCATTACTTTGATTCAGGAACCCACCTTATAGGAGGGATCAAATCATTCATTCAAGGTGAAGGATATCCCACATGGCTTCATCATTTCCTTGAATTCAAAATAGTTGTAGAAAAATATTATAATTGTGTAAATAGTAGATGTGTTCCTCTAAGCTTTAATTTTAATGAATAAACATGTGGGAATGTCTTAATTATGTTACTCTGATCCATCTCATAAGGGTTGTTGCACATTCATTATGCCACATTTGAAATTACTTAAGTGTGTGTATATATATATATATATATATATATATATATATATTATATATATATATATATATATATATATATTATATATATATATCTTCTATTTACATTCAATATAAGAATTCTCGCTTTCACTAAAATGATAAGCTTGCTCCATTTCTCATTATATGGGTTAGAATTGTTACAATTTAATATTAATGAAGCCCTAGAATAAACCCATGGTAAGTAACTCTTTAGTTTCCATATGGATGTGATGAACCTGAGTTAGAATATCAAATGCCATCACTCAAGCCCACAGTTGATAATAATGTAGTTGGCATCTAGAATTACTTTCTCTATGATATTTAGCAATGACTTGATTTTGGGTATAGTCCTACTATTGATGATAATGGAAATGGTGTTCCATTTCATCCTATTTTACAACTAAAGTTATGTATGGAATGTTATCTTTCATGAGAAATGTTGAATGGACTTGTTAGCAATTTAATATACTGGAAATGTAATAATTGTGGGCCTTCCTTTGGACCTTGAAAAAGTAATGAATTTATATTGAGTTCATATTTGAATGCTAGATATCCTATTAAAGAACTAGAAGTCTTGATCATGCTTATGAGAGTAATCTGGTTAATCTTATGGAATGTGCATGAGCGTCATGGTACATGACATTCACGCATGACATATGAGCTTTTCTCGGTGCTCAATGTAAGTCACATTTTGTTTGAATTACTGAAAGTTTCAACACTTTAGTTTAACTCACAGAACCTGTGCATTTGGGTCACTTTGGGCGCTCTTTCTTTTCATGAGGCTTTTCCGAGATTATAGACTCCTCTGGCATACGTCGTGTATTTTTTCAGGAGATATCCTTGGGCGTACTCACTTACATGGCTTTTTACAGGTAGATAACCTACCGCGGGCGGTCTGCATGGTCTTTTCCGGGTGGCTAGTTCTCCTTGGGCGTACCTATAAGTATTTTTCTGGGTGACTAGTTCGCCTTGGGCGACCCTTTTATTTTGATAGCTGGATGTGCATCCTCACATATGTGACTTGTACATACATTCATACACCCATACATTTATTTATAATTTCATGATTAGTCTCCTTGTAATTTGAATATGTTGATTTAAACTGTTTTGGAATGATATTATATGCATAAATCCTTGTGGAAAGTTCCCACTGAGTTTTCGCTCACCCAATCGTGCGGTTGCACTAAATAGACACAGGTATGATGAACAGGTGGAGACCCCTATGACGGGATTCCAGGGACGGCTGAGGTGAAGTTTGGAGAGGAAGAACTTTATGTGAATGTAGTTGAGCCGTTGGGGCTCGACTGATATTTTGGATTTGCATACTTTTATGTTTCAGACTTTACGTTTTACTTGAATTGTAATAATAATTTCCTACTGGGAGATTTCACTTTTCCTTCCATTACTTGTATTGAACTTCCTCGTTATTACTCTTGATATCCTTAGTTTATGCAATGTTGTTTTACTTCATGTTATGAAATTCGCCGCTATTTAGATGTATGTTAGTCCACTTCATAATGTAATACTCGGGTTCTCAATGAGGAGCGGCTATCCTCGGGTTTTGAGAACCAGGGTGTTACAAGATGGTATCTAAGAGAGAGTCTAGACAAACTTTGCCTTTGGGGAAACAAACTTATACCCACCTTAAATGTTTTAATTTAGGATGTTGGAATTAGATGTTGGAACCTAGGTGAATCTCCCTTATACTTAGGAAAGTTTGAGAATGTAGATACCCAAACTTAAGTTTCCTATGGAATTGAGAAGATAGCCATTTGAATTCATTTAGAATTCCCTTAAAGTTTGAAACAATTTTGAAAATAGAGAGGTAAAATTTTAGGCTCCTTTGAAAATTTTAGATTTAGTTATTGGAACTTAGAAACCAAACTTAGATTCCCTTTTTAAAAAATTGTTTGGTAACCACTCAAACTTGTATAGAAATCCTCTAGATTTAGAAAGAGTTTGAGAACATAGAAACCTAGATTTAAGTTCCGTTGAACTCATTAGGGTAGCCATTCAAACTTGATTGAAATTACTTGGGAAATTGTGAACATAGAAACACAGAACTTTAGGCCCCGTAGGAAAGTTCAAGTTTAACTATCTGAACGTAAAAATTTAAATTAGATTCCCAGTACTGGATCCCATAATCACATTAGGTTTCATAGATATACACTTACTCATGTTAACGCCTTTAATTCAACTGCACTAAGCTGTAAACATCTTGTTCTTTAACTAACAAATATTTGTATCCATAATAGCATTACAAGTCTGATAGCTATCCTATAAAACTTGACTTTCAATTCAAGTAGGTACACTAATTCTGTGTTGCTACGCAAATTGAATTCTGTTATAATATCTTTCTTAAGCATAATAAACTGAATATATCGTTAATTGAATGATCATAATCTTTGATTTATGAAACTGTGATTATTATATGTGAGCTGTTAGTTGAGGATCACTCACTTGATCTTAACTAATTAGTTGATGATTCATTTTAGTCTAATTGTTATTTTATATGCCATCTAAAGTGGGAACCACTATGCATGTTTTAGATTGCACATGACATGTTTACAATTTCTGAATACCTGTGAATCATTCACCACTAGAGTATCAAAGGTGTTTTCTTATCCACCTTGAAGTATGCATTTGAATTCTGACTTTCCACTATCCTTTGTGACATTGAGTAGAAGCTTGCCAATTGAATACTATGACCATTGGATATTTTCATTACAACTGCCCAATAAATGTCCACCTCGTTTGGTTGTCTGAATATAGAAATCAGACTTAGTTCCCCATAGAAAAATTTCAGGGAAGACATTTGAATTTATTTAGAGTTCCCTTAGAGTTAAGGAAATCTTGAACATCGAGACACAAAATTGTAGACCCCTTAGGAAATTTCAGGTTTAGTTATTTAAAAATAAAAAATAAAAAAATTCGCTACTAATCATAATTTGAACTCTCCCAATACGTCTCCTTAGTCTAGAGTTTGAGGTAAACTCCTGACCATAAGCTGAGCATATTAGGACTAGATTAAAAAACCTAGGTGAAATTAGCAAATCTTTAAATTCAAATTTTATGTAGAAATTCTAGTCCTGAAGTTTTCAGGTAATGCGAATGCACAATGAAAGAGCGAAGGTCATCTAGGTTTATTTCACATAGGTTTCGTGTACTCTTATAAAAATAGAAAATTTCATGATATTCCCAAGTGTCTAGTATAATGGGGACCACGAACTGATGGAATTATATTTTAAGCAAAGCATATGCGGTTTGATCCAATTCTATATCTTGAAAAATTCTCAATGATCTCAATGCCCTAATCAAGAAGAAGATCGAAAATTACCAGGTTTAGGAAATGATATCGGCAAATCCACTATTCCGCGCGAGCAAAGGACCAATGTATCGGGTTCAAACCTACTACAACCATCTGTTCCTAATGGCTCGAACACTAAAATTGAAGGCCTATATTATACTTTAGACAGTGGGGGACTACCATTAGAAGTATATAAAGAAAGATATCATAGAATGAATTTATTACTTGTAATAATGTTACTTGGGATGAGTATTATCAAATCTTGAGGACGAGATTTTCTTTAAGGGGGGTAGATTGTAACACCCTGTACTTTGAGTTCTCAGGTGTTGCCATTAAACCGTAGGATGTATTTAGGCGTGTGGGAATTCAGGATATCATCATCAGATGATTCACATGGAGACCACCTTTGTGAACCACAAACAACTCTAGAAAATTTCATTAGTTGCAACTCTCATCGAGTCCAGTCTAAGATCACTCTAAGAGCCCATTGAAACTCAAGACAAATCCTACTCACCAACCACTTTATAAAATAAGAAAAATATAAGACAAACTAGTAGCAAGATATCTACACCATAATGAACACATCTACCTTCCAAGGTCACAATCCAACTATTTAACTTGACCTATGCATTTTACATTTGTATTAGATCATGTCAAGAAGTCATATGGACAATCAAATCATATTCAAAACAAATCTGAGATTGTGACAACCCATATCCTAATCCTAACTTAAAACCTAATAACTAATCTCTTTAAACATTAAACGATTAGATCAGCCCATCTAAAAACATAAATTCACTGTCAAGAGTGTTTAACCTGACCCTTTAAGGGAATCAATGGTTCAGATGTCTCGAAGGATCGTGTGGGTCCCATTTTTGATCCGCCACATGTGCACAGACCCATGTACACACAATGTACATGGGATCATTGCTAGGTAAAAACCAGCGCTGACCCGATGAAAATAAAATAAAAGCAGAATTCCTCTTGCTTTCCAGCCACACACGCAAATTCAATTTGGGTCGTCCATTTATCACCACCGCTGGCCACCACGATCATTCCCTTGGATGATCTAAACCGTCCATCAGGTAGCCCAGGAAGTTCTGATCAAAACCCACCTTTTCGCGCATGTTGATAGGCACTCGTATGCACACGAATTTCGACGGTAGTAGAACCCTCATGCGGCTGGCTTTCCAAAAACAGAAAGATTCTCTCCCTCTCCTTTCCACGTTGGCTTGTGCATGCGTTGGCTCTTGAAATCTTGACCCTCCACTTCATCAAATCCTAACCGTTGGGGCAGAGGCTGTTTTAGGGCTCCTAGCTCAACGAGAGAGTCCCGACGACATGTGGGCTTCAAAACCACTAAATAAGAGAGAATCACCATCCCTTTTGTGGGTCCCACAGCGTTCGTGGGACCCATCCACGCCACCCAAATGCCTTGGATCATGAGATTATCTATCAGATCTGAATCCACCATGGGAGGAGGAGTCATCCTCTCCATTGGCTGATATAACCCACCACCTGTAAGTGGGCCCCATTCCTTAATCTAAGTCGTCCATCTGGTGGCTCATGGTCCTAAAAGTCCATCCATACAGTCCGATTATATTAAGGCGAACATGATTAAGTTTTATGTCATTGTAAAATGACATGAATTAAACAACTAGGGCCATAACTAATCCATTGATTAGTTACTATTCGAACCTTCTGGAGTGTGTTAACGGAGCCTTATAAAGGGTTGCCTTTAAGGGCATTCTTTCGGGAGATGGAAAGAGAAAGAGAGAAAGAAAGGGGCATTGTTTCAGCTGATGTATTGGGTGGAGCTAACTCATTCTGAGTCGCTGCATGTTCGGTCGAGTTCGGATTCACACTCCCCTTCAACAGAAGAAAAGATAAGAAGAGAAGAAAGAAGAAGAAGGAAATAAAGAAGAAGATGAGAAGAAAGTGTGGGAGAAGTAGAGATCGTCTCAGCCGTGCCGCACCGAGTCTGCTCAGTCCGGGCCAATGCTGTCGATTCAATGGCAACTGGACTGAGCTCCAACTCAGTCTGAGTCCTTTCAGAGAGAAAGGAGAAGCTCTGGAGGAAGGTGTTCACTTGGGCCGAGTCTGTGAATGGGTTTTCCTTCATAGATAAACGAGCCATGAAGCTGACTTCAAACTGAGTTTGAATCTGAACCACACGTCCCCTGAATTCGACGAACTTGGAGCAAAGTACCTCACCAAACCCTCTTAGCTACTTAGGAAAATCACTGATCAGGTAAGACTCCATAACTTGTAGTTTCAAGCTCTATCAATTCGATAATGATAGTAGACCGGGTAGTTTTTACCCAACCGAGTCAAGCAGTGAGTTAACTCCAGAAATCCACTTTTGGAACAAGCCAAACAGGCCCTGGAGATAATGCAAGACCCCTGAGTTGATGTAACCCATAAACAATTGTAAATGGGCTCCATTATCCTTTCATCTTTACCTTAAGAAACATGACTGAGTTGACTCGATGATAGGGTGGGGAAATGGTGCATCCAGGGACGCATTTAACTGGCTACAATAGGGGTTAATCATACCCCATTCACCCTTCGACGGCTGAAAATAATCACCATTCGAGTATAGAAACCAACACCTAATCGGTTATGAGTTGACTCGTCCAATCCCCAACCGAGTCAACTCAGTCGCGACTCACTCGAGTCTTGTAACTTATTATTCCAGGCTATTTACAACCGAAATCCTTGAAGGATACTTTCCTTCAATGTATTTCAAATCAAATAAGTAAAAGAAATCTCAAATCACCCGTAGTTCATGCATGTACAAGAATAGTAGTTGATTCTCATTACTTCGATTCAGGAACCCACCTTATAGGAGGGATTAAATCAAGAGGAACATTCATTCAAGGTGAGGGATATCCTACATGGCTTCATCATTTCCTGGAATTCTAAATAGTTGTAGAAAAATATTATAATTGTGTAAATAGTAGATGTGTTCCTCTAAGCTTTAATTTTAATGAATAAACATTTGGGAATGCCTTAAATTATGTTACTCTAATCTATCTCATAAGGGTTGTTTTACATTCATTATGCCACATTTGAAATTACTTAAGTACATATATATATATATATATATATATATATATATATAAGAATTCTTGCGTTCACTAAAATGATAAGCTTGCTCCATTTCTCATTATATGGGTTAGAATTATTATATAATTTAATATTAACAAAGCCTTAGAATAATACCCATGGTAAGTAACTCTTTAGTTTCCATATGGATGTGATGAACCTGAGTTAGAATATCAAATCCCGTCACTCAAGCCCACAGTTGATAATAATGTAGTTGACATCTAGAATTACTTTCTCTATGATATTTAGCAATGACTTGATTTTGGGTATAGTCCTACTATTGATGATAATGGAAATGGTATTCCATTTCATCCTATTTTACAACTAAAGTTATGTATGGAATGTTATCTTTCATGAGAAATGTTGAATGGACTTGTTAGCAATTTAATATGCTGGAAATGTAATAATTGTGGGCCTTCCTTTAAACCTTGAAAAAGTAATGAATTTATATTGAGTTCATATTTGAATGCTAGATATCCTATTAAAGAACTAGAAGTCTTGATCATGCTTATGAGAGTAATCTGGTTAATCTTATGGAATGTGCATGAGCATCATGGTACATGACATTCACGCATGACATATGAGCTTTTTCGGGTGCTCAATGTATGCAACATTTTGTTTGATTTACTGAAAGTTCCAACACTTTAGTTTAACTTACATAACCTGTGTATTTGGTTCACTTTGGGCGCTCTTTCTTTTCATGAGGATTTTTCGGGATTAGACACTTCTGGGCGTACCCCGTGTATTTTTTCAGGAGATATCCTTGGGCGCACTCACTTACATGGCTTTTTATAGGTAGATAACCTACCACGGGCGGTCTGGATGGTCTTTTCCGGGTGGCTAGTTCTCCTTGGGCATACCTATGAGTATTTTTCTGGGTGACTAGTTCGCCTTCGGCGACCCTTTTATTTTGACAGCTGGATGTACATCCCCAGATCTGTGACTTGTACATACATTCATACACTCATACATTCATTTATAATTTCATGATTAGTCTCTTTGTAATTTGAATATGTTGATTTAAACTGTTTTGGAATGATATGATATGCATGAATCCTTGTAGGAAGTTCCAACTGAGTTTTCACTCACCCAATCGTGCGGTTACACTAAATAGACACTGGTATGATGAACAGGTGGAGACCCCTATGAAGGGATTCCAGGGACGACTGAGGTGGAGTTTGGCGAGGAAGAACTTTATGTGAATGTAGTTGAACCGTTGGGGCTCAACTGATATTTTGGATTTGCATACTTTCATATTTCAGACTTTGTGTTTTACTTGAGTTGTAATAATAATTTCCTACTGGGAGATTTCACTTTTCCTTCCATTACTTGTATTGAATTTCCTTGTTATTACTCTTAATATCCTTAGTTTATGCAATGTTGTCTTACTTTATGTTATGAAATTCGCCGCTATTTAGATGTATGTTAGTCCACTTCATAATGTAATAATCAGGTTCTCAATGAGGAGCGACTATCCTCGGGTTTTGAGAACCAGGGTGTTACACATATGCAATGGTCAATCACAAGAAGTGACCTTCATAGGGCCAAATATATATAGTGGGCCCATGGTCTCACACAATGACCCAATATGCATCACTATGGGCCTCGGTACATGGGCCAAAAATACATCACATTGGGCCTCATATATGGGCCTCAAATATACATCAAGTGGGTTGCATCAATGGGCTGCACCATGGGTGTAACGCCCTGAAAATTGGGGGTCGAGGATACACTCAACTCCCGAGTTCCAACGCATCACTTATGCAACATAGATAATAATGATTAAATGTTGTCTGTATTAGTGCATAAAACATGAATGAGATTAAGCCAAATTAGCAAAACATAATCTAGGGACAATTGTAATATGCAAACGGAAGACTGAAATGAATATGTATAACTTTATAAACCAGTATAGGTCCCCAAAGTATGTATGCATTGCCAGGTCAATAATTACAAGTATTGTTTCAAAATACAAAATGTCAAAAAAAATGTGATAGTCCACTACAAGTGTAACCCTAAAGCCCCGTCGATCAGAACGGTCTATATAAACCCGCCCGAATACTGCATGTATGAGAAAGCATCCCCATCATCTGCAAAGTCTGGCTCCGCCTCATCAGTCGGGTCTCCATCTGCAACTAAGACAGAGTCTGGTTGGTGTTTAAAACATCGTCCCAGAACGTGGGAGTGAGTGATCAACTCAGTGAAACAATAAAACAAAGGTTAACATGTTATCAATTCAGTCAAGCAGTAATGATAAAACAATACGATCAATCATCCCTAAGTACTCTGATTAATGCAGCAATGATATGTATAAATGATGCATGCCCTCGCCTGCACTCCCTCTGCGATCTTCATCTCACGGTCACGCATGTCAGTCACTTCCTCGGTGCTCTACCCAACGCCAAACGACACATGCAATGCAGTGCATGAGCGTGCTTACCAAGTTCTTATTAGTCCTTTTCATACAGCGGGATTGGAAAACTAACGTACCTCCCTTATTCCATTTTCTAAACAATAATCCATTCTAGGGTCGTCAGTCCTAGTAAATTTTATACGATGATGCGGTTCTAGATCACTACAAAGGGCTCGTCACTTGGAAGCAGTGTAGGCCTAGTTTATACTCTAGTTGCTACGGAAAGGCTCGTCACCTCAACACAGGCTCAGAGTATGCTCAAGGTCACTACAAAGGGCTCATCACCTTATCAGTGTAGGTCGACAGCTCGAATACAGTGTCCCAAACCACAGTATTCAGCTCACGAGCTTTACTTGCTCACTGGTCACAACGGGTGGGCTCGTCACCCTGGCATAGGCTGACAGCTCGACCACGGTGTCCTATACCACCATGTCCGGCTCATGAGTCTTAGCGGATTGAGGTACCAAGGTTAACGGGGTTTCCATTGGTGAGTTTGATACCTTAGGTTCAAGCAGTAGCGTCCAAACATGCTGAACATACATCGGGTCAATCGGGTTACTTGACGAGCTTGACTAGCACGAGCGCACATTGAGTTGATCGACATGAAGTGCGTAAGCACTCCGTGTGGCTTAACCACTGTCGACAACTAGGGTACGGCTCAGATTCATCGAACACGTCTTGGGTGTCGAAGCAACCTCAGCCCCCAAGCCAGAACCGGTTACCGATTGCCTGGACTGGATCATAGTCCTAATCATACTCAATTTCAACAAATAAGCATATGAGATAGTCAAAGCAGTAATGAACAAATCATTCAATTCCTACACCCATTTGATCATTTTATGTAATACAATATAAACATGTATTCTCAACTATGCATTCCATAAGTAAAATAGACAAAGAATATAAGTTACATGGAGGAAATCATACACATCGTTAAGGTAGTTGAGAATCTCATCTCAAAACCCATTTAAAGTATAATTTACTACATACGTTCATTCAGACATTTCTACAAACACTTAGGCTACATATTCCAACATACACGACGTATGTTGGTGATAACACGTATTAGGGCAAATCCTTTCACCAAGGAGTTGTCACGTATACCACAACTATATGTCTTCGACAGTTAATCATGGCAAACACAAATCCAGATTTCATACTCTTACAAGAATTTCAACAAACACATGGAATACACTATTTTTGACGTAGTTCATATGTATAGGTAAATCGAAACAGACATCGCATTTGGCATGTGAAATAGCACCCACATCAGTAATAAATCATTAACCGACATTGAAAGCCTTGAAAATCATAACCTATACGTTTATAGTACGCACCTTACATCGGTAAACGCGTAACGGAATCGTTTTAGACACTTAGTCCTTGTCAATGGCGGATTGACAACCTAGAGCATGAATCAGGTTAGCTATTTCATAACCTAAACTATCTGAAACCCTAAAACAGATTAGGGTTAGGTTTTCTTACCCAAGTACGTTGTCAGAAACGCTGGATTTGTGATATAGATAGGGTGACTAAGTGCGTGGAGCAACGGGATCAAATCCCGGGATGAATCTCCAACTCTCTCTCTCTTTCTCTCTCTTTCCTTTCCTTTTCCTCTCCTCTCTTTCTTGGGGTTTCAAAATTTTTATGGAATATGAGAGAGAGGGTTTAAGGCCCTTATATAGGCACAGAACTGATGAGAATGGTCCCAGGGCCATTGTATACTTAGGTTTTGTCCAAAGATCGGTTGTTCCGATCCAAAGGAACACTTTTGGAGCCCCCTTTTCTGCGTGCGGTCGGACTTAAGCTCCCTTGCATTGGATCTAGGTCGAGTTAAGTTTTCGGTCCGATCGGCTTTACAGATCGACCGTGGTGGACTAGTTTCAGTTCAACGGTCACCGACACTCGATCAGGGCCACAAGTACACTGACATGTGTTGGAAATTTCCCCTGATCTGAGGGTATAATTGGGTCAGATTCTGACGGTCTGAATCCTTGTATTTGGAATGCAAGCGACACGTCTCAGTTTACTTAAGTTTGAATTTCTATTTCTAAAGATATTCACGTTTCTCATACACTATGTTCCGGGCTCAAGTTGTGCGTTTCTGGACACAGTCAGGACTTGATTTCCGAGATAGTTGTCAAGCCCAACAAGGCGGTCATAACGTTTAGTTTTGTGGTAATCGGACTTCCGACGTGTGGTCCAGGTTCGATACGGAGTTTCGTGATGCTCCTGAGAGCAACTGGGTTTTGAGATTGATCATAAGTTTCAGGGAAATGTAGCGACAATGATTCTGCACGTTTTGGGACTTGCAGATCATATTTAAAGTGATTAGTGCTAATTTCACAGGTACTCTAGTTTAGCACTAGCTAACTCTCGCCTAATTTCTAAAGGATTTGGTCCTGAGTGATTTCTACCCAAGGTAATACTCAGGTCTTTGTACGGATTTTTCTGAGACGTTACAATCTACCCCCCTTAAAGAAAAATTTCGTCCTCAAAATTAGTACCTTTTCATACTCCTCAAGAACCTGAGGGTAGTTCTTTCGAACCTCGGCTTCTGTCTCCCATGTAGCCTCTTCTTCAGTGTGGTGCGTCCATAACACTTTCACATGTTGTATAACCTTGCTACGCAGCACCTGCTCCTTCCTGTTTAGGATACGCGTCGGTCGTAGTATATATCTAGCGTCCTCACTCAACTGTACCTACTCCCATCCGATAATATGGGAAGGATCGGGAATGTATTTCTTTAGTATAGATATATGAAATACGTTGTGCATGCCTATGAGTGGTGTGGGCAAAGTCAGGCGGTACGTTACCACCCCCACTCGATCCAGTATCTAGAATGGGCCAATGAATCTAGGCGTGAGCTTTCCCTTCTTCCCAAACCGGAGGACTCCCTTCATAGGGGAAACCTTCAAGAACAGATGGTCCCCAACCTCGAACTCTAGTGGCCGCTGTCTCATATCGGTGTAGCTCTTCTGTCTGCTCTGCGCCGTCAAAAGTTGATACCTGATAATGTCAATCTTCTCTGAGGTCGCCTGTACTAACTTTGGGCCAATCAAACTCTTCTCGCCAACCTCTGCCCAGCAATGCGGTGCTCTACACGGGCGCCCATACAAGGCCTCATAGGGAGTCATACCAATACTCGCCTGAAAACTGTTATTGTAAGCAAACTCTGCATAGGGAAGATAGTCATCCCAACTGTCCTTGAAATCAAGTACACAAGCTCGCAGCATATCCTTCAACACCTGGTTTACGCATTCCGTCTGCCCATCAGTCTGTGGGTCGAACGCGGTACTGAACTTCAACTTCACACTCATCGCTTCCTAGATGCGAGTCCAGAAGATGGATGTGAATCGTGTGTCTCGATCTGACACGATCTCCAACGGAACTCCATGTAGACGCACTATCTCCTTGATGTACAGCCTGGCTAACTCGCCTGCAGAGTTCGATACCTTAATTGGGAGGAAGTGAGCCAACTTCCTCAACCGGTCCACGATCACCCAAATAGAGTCATAACCCTTCCTTGTCTTTGGTAGCCTCAAGATAAAATCCCACTTCCATTCTGCTATGGGCATGGGCTGAAGTAGTCCAGGAGATCGGCGATGCTCTACCTTGACCTGCTGGCACGTGAGAAAAAGGGACACGTAATCTGCTATGTGAGCCTTCATGTTGTCCCACCTGTATGACCTCTTCATATCCTGGTACATCTTCGTACTGCCAGGATGCATTGCTATCCTTGAATTGTGAGCAGCCTCGAGAACTTCCTTTCGTAAGTCTGGAAGATTTGGGACGCACAGGCAGCCACGGTAACGTAAGCCCCCATCCACACTAACTCTCCACTCGGCATTCTCATTGTCACTAGCCTACTCTCGAAGCTCAGACAATCATCCATCATCCTTCTGGGCCTCAATGATCCTATCATCAATAAGTGGCCACACTAGAACGTGCGCGACACTCTCGAAAGGCTCCTCCACAGTGATCTTCGGCTCGAAGTCTCGTACAAACTCCACCATGTCCCACTCTGCTATCATCAGCGGAGCCGCAAACACTATCATCTTCTTGCGGCTCAATGCGTTTGCCACAAGGTTGGCCTGCCAGGATGGTAAGAGACTTCGAACTTGAAGTCTTTCAGGGTCTCCATCCATTGTCGCTGCCGCATATTCAAGTCCCTCTGAGTGAATATGTACATAAGGCTCTTGTGCCTGCAAAAGAGCTCGAACTCCTCTCCGTAGAGGTAATGTCTCCAGATCTCTAAAGTAAAGATGACGGCCGCTAGCTCTAGGTCATGCGTAGGGTAGTTTTCCTCGTGTTTCCTTAACTGTCGCGATAGATAGGCAATAACCCTGTCTTTCTGCATCAAGACACCACCCAAACCAACGCGAGATGCGTCGGTGTATATAGTATACTTGACCTTTTGCTCTGGCAATACTAGCACAGGGGCGGACATCAACTTGTCCTTTAGTTCCTAGAAAGCTGCTTTTGCCTTCTCATTCTAGGCAAACGTGAGATCATTCCGGGTCAGCTAAGACAACAGTCTAGCTATCTTGAAAAAATCTCGAATGAATCGGCGATAGTAGCCAGTGAGTCCCAGGAAGCTTCTCACCTCTGTAACCGAACCGGGCTGTTTCCAGTCCTGAACTACGGCTACCTTAGCAAGGTCCACAACTATCCCTTCTTTGGACACCACATGTCCCAGGAACTTGACTTCCTCTTTCCAGAAGTTGCACTTCTTATATTGTGCAAAAACTGGTTCTTCCTAAGAGTATCCAGGACTGCTCACAGGTGCTCCTCGTGATCTTCCCAACTCTTGGAGTATATCAGAATGTCATCTATAAACACAATGACGAATCGGAACAAAAATGGCCATAAAGGAAACGCATGCAGCTATCCCTTTCACATGCACTATTCAGATTCTTCTCGTTTGCATGAACCTCGCCAAGCAACATTTTTATCAGCCGATCTATCAACCCAACATCAATTATGGTTTCCTGATCTCTACCCACTGGGATCTTGAACTACAAGGGCTCCAGCTTAGGCTCTCGAATGTGGGCGTAGAAGGGTCGAACAGTGCCCACATTTGCGCGGTACTTGCCCTCGTACATGGGACCCCACCCGGCCTCGACCAGGTGGTCCATCAACAGATAGTTTCCAAAGAGCCTCTCGTCCACATATGCTTCAAAAAGGACCCTACGGCCCTTATACCTCCCATGGGATAAATCAGCCAACAAGGTTCTTGGGAGAGGAGCCTGCGGATCGAGGTCCCGCTTCGTTCGTATCTCTCGATTAGTGCTTGAACCTGCGGCGGCTTTTCTTGGCTTCCTCGAACGGGTAGGGCGGCTAGGCCCGACTTCATCCGAAAGAGCTTTCTTCTTCCCCATGAGGGAAAGAAGCATGGAAATTGAGAAGAAGGCCGTCATGAGCTCAAAGAGAGCCATTTGAGTGGAATAAAATGGGAAAATAAGGTGGGTTGTTGGACTTGGAGGTATATGAGACACAAATAGGAGATTTGTACACTCCAATCGAAGGAAAATGAGAGGGATAGGAGGTGGGTGTTGCTGAAAACGGTGGAGGGGTGTGAGTCTTAAAAGAAAATGAGAAAATGGAAGAATGGATTTGAGAAGGAAACAAAAGTTTTTGGAGAGAAAGGAGAGCTTAGAGGGGTAGGTTATGAAGAGGAGTATTGGGAGGGGTTAAAATCGACCAAACATACATCAGTGGGCCACAAACGCCCTAGAGGCGTCGGCCCGAGCCGGCCAGGCCCGCCAAGCGGTGAGGCCTCGTGGAACCGGCGAGGTCCTCGCCGACCTTTGGAAAAACTGGCTAGGGCTCGTTAGTGGGGTGAGATCCTCCTGCTCCCTGGACCCTAAAAACATGTGGGACCCACTCTGGGTCCCCCTGGACATGCCCCGTTAGGCCCCCGACTCCATTTTGAGTCGTTTCGGGTCATTTCGAGTAATTTCTGATGCATATTCGTATTTATCGATTGTTGAAGGCTGGGATGGGGTATATCGTGGTCTAAACCCGTCAATTGACGGTCTAGCGGTGATATGGGGTCGTCTCAAGCGATCACCGATGTGCACAGACCCGATCTCAGCGATCGTTTTCGGTAACTTTCGCCAATTGGCTAAACTGGGAAACCTAAGCTTGTTTCTACATTTTTCTCGTACCCACCTAGGTCTAAATGCGTCAACGCACGTCGTGTGACCATAACCTAGGTCCAATTTAATCCAAATCATGCTCTGATACTAACTTGTAACGCCCTGAAAATTGGGGTCGAGGATACACTCAACTCCCGAGTTCCAACGCATCACTTATGCAACATAGATAATAATGATTAAATGTTGTCTGTATTAATGCATAAAACATGAATGAGATTAAGCCAAATCAGCAAAACATAATCCATGGACAATTGTAATACGCAAGCGGAAGACTGAAACGAATATGTATAACTTTATAAACCAGTATAGGTCCCCAAAGTATGTATGCGTTGCCAGGTCAATAATTACAAGTATTATTTCAAAATACAAAATGTCAAAAAAATGTGATAGTCCACTACAAGTATAACCCTGAAGCCCCGTCGATCAGAACGGTCTATATAAACCCGCCCAAATACTGCATGTATGAGAAAGCATCCTCATCGTCTACGAAGTCTAGCTCCGGCTCATCAGTCGGGTCTCCATCTGCAACTAAGACAGAGACTGGTTGGTGTTTAAAACACCATCCCAGAACGTGGGAGTGAGTGATCAACTCAGTGGAACAATAAAGCAATGGTTAACCTGTTATCAATTCAGTCAAGCAGTAATGATAAAACAATACGATCAAACATCCCTAAGCACTCTGATTAATGCAGGAATGATATGTATAAATAATGCATGCCCTCGCCTGCACTCCCTCTGCGATCTTCATCTCACGGCCGCGCATGTCAGTCACTTCCTCAGTACTCTACCCAACGCTAAACGGCACATGTAATGCGGTACATGAGCGTGCTTACCAAGTTCTTATTAGTCATTTTCATACAGCAGGATTGGGAAACTAACGTACCTCCCTTATACCATTTCCTAAACAATGATCCATTCTAGGGTCGTCAATCCTAGTAAATTTCATACGATATTGTGGTTCTAGGTCACTACAAAGGGCTCGTCACCTCGATGCAGTGTAGGCCTAGTTTATACTCTAGTTGCTACGGAAAGGCTCGTCACCTCAACACAGGCTCAGAGTATGCTCGAGGTCACTATAAAGGGCTCATCACCTTATCAGTGTAGGTCGACAGCTTGAATACAGTGTCCCAAACCACAGTATTCGGCTCACGAGCTTTACTTGCTCACTGGTCACAACGGGTGGGCTCGTCACCCTGGCATAGCTAACAGCTCGACCACGGTGTCCCATACCACCATGTCCGGCTCATGAGTCTTAGCGGATTAAGGTACCAAGGTTAATGGGGTTTCCACTGGTGAGTTTGATACCTTAGGTTCAAGCAGTAGCGTCCAAACATGGTGAACATACATCGGGTCAATCGGGTTACTTGACGAGCTTGACTAGCACGAGCGCACATTGAGTTGATCGACATGAAGTGCGTAAGCACTCCGTGTGGCTTAACCACTGTCGACAACCAAGGTACGGCTCGGATTCATCGAACACGTCTTGGGTGTCGAAGCAACCTCAGCCCCCAAGCCAGAACCGGTTACCGATTGCCTGGACTGGATCATAGTCCTAATCATACTCAATTTCAACAAATAAGCATATGAGATAGTCAAAGCAGTAATGAACAAATCATTCAATTCCTACACCTATTTGATCATTTTATGTAATACAATATAAACATGTATTCTCAACTATGCATTCCATAAGTAAAACAGACAAAGAATATAAGTTACATGGAGGAAATCATATACATCGTTAAGGTAGTTGAGATAAAATATAATCTACTACATACTCGTTCATTCAGACATTTCTACAAACACTTAGGCTACATATTCCAACATACATGACGTATGTTGGTGATAACATGTATTAGGGCAAATCCTTTCACCAAGGAGTTGTCACGTATACCACAACTATATGTCTACGACAATTAATCATGGAAAACACAAATTTAGATTTCATACTCTTATAAGCATTTCAACAAACATATGGAATACACTATTTTTAACATAGTTCATATGTATAGGTAAAACGAAACAGACATAGCATTTGGCATGTGAAATAGCACCCACGTCAGTAATAAATCATTAACTGACATTGAAAGCCTCGAAAACCATAACCTGTACACTTATAGACCGCACCTTATGTAAGTGTTATGATCTCATGCTCCTTTGGTTGTCAAATTTTGTGTGCCAAAACATCTATCGGTGTTCTGTACTTGTATGATCATTTATTGGAATTCAAGACACCTCAAAAAGCTACATGTTGAAGCCTCAAAAAGCTACATGTTGAAGCCTACATGTTGAAGCCTCAAGAAGCTACAATGTTATGGTTCAAGATCTCAAGCCTGATAAATTCAAATTATCTACATTCGTTGAATGGTTAAAGTTCAATGTCCATACGACATGGTTCAGGTTTGAATGACCTTAGGTTGACCCTTTAAGTAGGTCACTTTGGATACATTAATCAAAATTTATTTTTCACAAGGTTGGTCTATTCTACGACCAGTCCTAGCTCTTGTCGACCAGTCCTAGCATTGGTTCGACTAGTCCAAGAAATTCCACGACCAGTCCTAAGTAGTTGAAGATTTTTTGGAATTTTTGGTACGCCCACGACCAGTCCTGGAGGTCCTTCGACCGGTCGTAGGTGTGGCTTTGACTCGTCCACGACCAGTCGTGGAGCTACGACTTAAAGTCTAGTAACGAAATCACTGGTTCTACGACCAGTCGTAGGAATCTACGACCAGTCGTAGGTGACCCACGACCAGTCGTAGGGTACTCACGACCAGTCGTAGAACGGCTTTCAAAGATCGCGCTTATTTTTTCAAAAATCTGTTAGAGCTACGACCAGTCGTAGGTTTCTAAGACCAGTCGTAGGAGCGATTTTTGCTTCTATAAATTGAACACGAAATTCAGAGTTTTCATAACTTCAACGCTATTCAATTCAAGAAATTTTCAAATGATCACTCTGAGATAAGTTTGTGTTTATTTTAAGCTAGATTGTGCTTATTTAATATTCCTTTTTGCTAGCTTATTTAATTTGATTTTGTTTCTATATTCCAATCTTATTTGAAAAGAGGAATTATCTTATTCCTTCTTCTTGGAATCAAAATCAAATTTAGCTACGCCCAACGAGTTAAATCTAAAATCAATTAGAACTTAGAACCTTATGAATGTGAGTATTGGAAATTGAACTTTGACATTCAAATCATCTACTCCGATTGGTTCTACCGGGCTGCTACGAAAAGGAGAAATCCAGGTATTTTACAATTCTGTAAAATTCATTTACTTTTGGTTTTGTTTGAGGTTGAGCCAGAAAAATCTCATTGTATTGGTTGTCTGAGGAAAACCAGAAAACTCAGAAAAGAGGGGTTTTTGAATTGTGTAAGCCCAAGTGAAAAAGGCACAATTGTAAAGGTTTTTGGTGAACCTGTGAAAACCTATTTGTTAGTGAACGCTAATATTCCCTGTGTGAGGATATTAGGAGTGGAGTAGCTTTTTGCGTGGCTGTTGGAAAACAGTTGGTGTACACACAAGCGAACCACTATAACTCTTTGACTTGTGGTTTGAATGCTTGCTTAATTTTCATATCTTTTATCATTCGATTGTGTGGAATGTACAAGTGGATGTGAATGTTGTAACTATTTACATTTCAAGCAAGTGGGGGATTGTTGTAATAATTTAGATCTTACTTCTGCTTTTAAATTCAATTCCTTGCTATTTCTTTTACTTATATTAATATTGAGTCCTTGATCCAAAAGAGGTTCTAGAAATAAGGTTGTCCTACCATAAGCCCTTGTTGATTATGGTGTAAGGTTGTCCTTAGAACTGAATTTGCATCAATCTCTCGATATCTATTTATCAAGGTGATTTAAATTTAGCTTTGTGAATTGATTCATGTTGTAAGGCTATTGGTTTATTTTTTTTTCCGCTGATTTTATTTTAATTTGGCATAGTCCTATTCACCCCCCCCCCCCCCCTCTAGGACATATAGCTTGGCCTTTTCACCTTACACCGGTAAACGCATAATGGATTCGTTTTAGACACTTTGTCTTTGTCAATGGCGGATTGACAACCTAGAGCATGAATTAGGTTAGCTACTTCATAACCTAAACTATCTGAAACCCTAAAACAGATTAGGGTGAGGTTTTCTTACCCAAGTACGTTGTCGAAAACACCGGATTTGTGATACAGATAGGGTGGCTAAGTGCGTGGAGCAACGGGATCAAATCCCGGGATGAATCTCCAACTCTCTCTCTCTCTCTCTCTTTCCTTTCCTTTTCCTCTCCTCTCTTTCTTAGGGTTTCAAAATTCGTATGGAATATGAGAGAGAGGGTTTAAGGCCCTTATATAGGCCCAGAACTGATGGGAATGGCCCCAGGGCCATTTTATACTTAGGTTATGTCCAAAGATTAGCTGCTCCGATCCAAAGGAGCACTTCTGGATCCCCCTTTTCTGCGTGCAATCGGACTTATGATCCCTAACATTGGATCTAGGTCGAGTTAAGTTTTTGGTCTGATCGGCTTTACAGATTGACCGTGGCGGACCAATTTCAGTTCAACGGTCACCGACACTCGATCAAGGCCACAAGTACACTGACATGTGTTAAAAATTTCTTCTGATCCGAGGGTATAATTAGGTCAGATTCCGATGGTCTGAATCCTTATATTTGGCCCGCAAGTGACACGTCTCAGTTTACTTAAGTTTAAATTTTTATTTCTAAAGATATTCACGTTTCTCACACACTATGTTTCGGGCTCAAGTTGTGCGTTTTTGGACACAGTCAGGACTTGATTTCTGAGATGGTTGTCAAGCCCAACAAGGTGGTCATAATCGTTTAGTTTTGTGGTAATCGAACTTTCGACATGCGGTCTAGGTCCGATACGGAGTTTCGTGATACTCCCGAGAGCAACTGGGTTTTGAGATTGATCCTAAGTTTCAGGGTAATGTAGCGATAATGATTCTGCACGTTTTAGGTCTTGCAGATCATATTTAAAGTGATTAGTGCTAATTTCACAGGTACTCTAGTTTAACACTAGCTAATTCTCACTTAATTTCTAAAGGATTTGGTCCTGAGTGATTTCTGCCCGAGGTGATACTCGGGTCTTTGTAAGATTTTTCCGAGACGTTATAATGGGCCTCATATACAACTAGTGGGCCACATCGATTGAACCATAAATACATTACATTGGGTCAAACTACCTGGGCCTCAAATATGGGCCATAATTATATCATAATGGGCCTCATACAAATGGTCCTTAAATACATCAATGTGGCCCATAAAAACATCATATTGGGCCTCATCAAAGGCCACAAATACATAATAGGTGGGCCCTGCATATGGGTCCTCAAATACACCACATGGGCCTCATCCATGGACAGCTCGGATCAACACGTATGTCACATGATGCAATGGTCAATCACATCTCATATCAAACATGCAGATGATGCGTATGGGCATGTATCATGATGTTATGCAGTCACATACTCATAATTGGTATCAATAACCGGCACCGATAATCAACATCGATAATCGACATCGTCAATCAGCCTACACAATCGGAATCGGCCTCGATAGTCGGAATCGGCCTCGACAATCAGCCTATACAATCGGAATCGGCCTTGACAATCGGTCTCGACAATCAGAATCGGTAATCGGCCTAACAAAGGGCCTAAAGGAAGATCACAATGTGGACATTTAACCATCATCGCCCATCAATGTGGACATTTAACCAACATTGCTCTCAAATAGTGGTCCACATAGAACCAAACGTATCGTAGGCCCATGGCCTCACACAAGGGCCTAATACACATCACTATGGGCCTCACTCATAGGCCGCATATACATCACATTGGACCTTAAATACGGGCCGCACATACATCACTTGGGCCACATCACATGGGCTGAAAATACATCTCAATGGGCCTCATCATATGGGCCATAAACATGAGCCTCAAATAATCATAATGGGCCTCATATACATCAAGTGGGCTGCATTAATGGGCCGCACTAATGGGCATCATACACATCAAGTGGGTTGCATCAATGGGCTGTACTAATGGGCCTCATACACATCAAGTGGGCTGCATCAATGGGCCGCACTAATGGGCCTCATACACATCAAGTGGGCTGCACTAATGGGCCTCATACACATCAAGTGAGAGCTTGGATTACACCAAAAATCATTTCAATAGTTGTAGGTGTAACATGTGTATCACGTACACTATCATTCTATGGGGCACATGGCTCACTGATGTGATCAGCACTGTCCAAACATTGTCAATGTAAATCAGCATTGTCCAAACATTGTCTAGCACCGTCCAGCACAATCTGGATGGTGTGGATAAAATAAATACTTCATGGTGGTCCCATGCTAGCAAAACAGGTGGACGGCTTGGATCTAACACATCAAAGGAGGGTCCACAATGGACGGACGGTTTGGATGGAACCCATATGCAAACAAGGTGGGCCCCACCCCCCTCACAAGTGCAGCACTTGTGGGGTGGGCCCACAACTGCCAAAACAGATGGCCAGCGTAGATAGAATACATAAATCATGGTGGGTCCACGAAGCACTTGCTGAAGTCCAGCAAGTTGCTGGTGTGAGATGCACCAACTAATCCACTTCATCAGGTGGGTCCCACATGGGGCCCACCATATACAAATATATGTAATATTATTTATATATATGATCCAATCCAATGTGTCCAGCGTCCAGACGTTGGACGTTTGGATGGACGATTTTGATAAAATGCCGATGGACGGCGTGGAAATTAAATACATACATATAGGCGGGCCCCACCTTCACACGAGCCACACGTGTGAGGTGGCCCCACGTCCCAGGGAAATGGACGGAAGGTGTGGATATACGCATACATCATGGTGGAGATCCATCGTCCCAACCAGGGACGGTGTGGATCAAACCATACATCACGGTGATCCTCTCAGCACCGTCCAATGGACGGTGCAGCTGAAACCCATGCGTCATGGTGGCCCACCGTGGGGCTAGTCCAGCACCGTTTATATGTCCTGGACAATGTGGATGAAACAAATACATCATGGTGTGGCCTTCACAGCACCGTCCAAACTGTCTGGACGGTGTGGATCTAGTGGGCCACGCCCGGGAGAGAGAGAGAGAGAGAGAGAGAGAGAGAGAGAGAGAGAGAGAAGAGATCGGTGAGAATGGGATGGACCGCCACTATGGGTCCTCCCTATACAATGCATACATCATGATAGGTCCCACAACAAGTGGTCCCTAAAAAAATGAAATCTAATGGTCGATCACCTATAGTTCTTGCTTCTTCTAAACTTCTTGGACCCTTTAGCTCCAAAGCTCCAACATTGATGGAGGATGATGGAGGTTGGACGGTGGAGATGAGAGATGAGGAGGGTAGGAAGGTGGGCCACACAAACTCTATCCATGGAGTTTGGATGATTGCTCTCATGGGGTTGCTTGAAAATGGAGAGAGAGAATGAGAGAGAGAGAGAGAGAGAGAGGCGATGGGAGAGAAGTGATGGGAGAGAGGGATGGTGAGTGATGGATGGGTGCACTTGGTTGTAAGAGAGAGAGAGAGTTGACTTTGGGGAGGGGTGGTTGTACTTGGGGATGGGATGTGGTATTTGAAATTTGATGTGATTGATTTGATATTTCTCTTGGAATTTGCAACGCGCAGCATTTTTTCATCGAACTGAACGTGGGCCCACATCTCCTGGCCAGGATATCACCTCAGCGTGCGAGAATCAGAACTAGAGCTAGGCAACGGTCTGGATTGGAACGGATTACGTCCAACCCGATCCTACCCGAAATCCCAAAGGCTTGACCCAAACTCGATCAGATTCGAGACTCAATCTGGGTCACCAGACTCGGACAGATCTGATGCATGATTGGTCAAATCCGAACCGAGTCTGACTTGGTCAGGGAAACGAGGTCAGATCAGGTTGGGAACGATTCAGATCGTATGAACGTTAATTCAACTATTTCATGTGGTGTGGTCCACTTCAGTCTTTAATATACCAAATTGTTGTGCCTATGGTCTAAAATAATATTTCAAAATGGATAAATGGCTTAGATAAAATACATACATCAAGGTGGGCCCCACATAGCTCTGGAAGATTTCAATCTTTCGTATACATACATTTACCGGAATTTGACTTTTGACGTGCCAAGTGCACTGCCCGAAATGGCAGAATCTTGCCTTTCACGTAAGCATGACGTCCACGTAATCAATATTTTATTGATGTTTGTGAGTTCTGTGGGTCTGATCATAAGTTGTATATTATATCCAAACCGTCCATGCATTTGGCGAGCACTTCGTAAGGCTTGAGACGAAAAATAAGACAAATCTAACTATTAAGTGGACCACATGAATTGTTTAACGGTGAAAATCATTTTCTACTGTTATTTGTGGTGTGGTCCATATGATCTTTGGATATTGTTTTTTTTTTTTTTTTTGGATAATTCTCTATAATTTTCTCTAAAAACATATGAACGGTGTAGATATAATAAATACATCACTGTGGGGCCCATATCACTTTGATCTCCTTTGAACCGTTTGTACAACTCGAAGCTCGAGGTGCGCCAGACTAGTACCCTGTACCAGAAACGGACTGGCTACTCCCCTTGCCATTGGCCACTGGCTGGTGGTTGGTGCTCAGTGGGCCCCACCATAATGTATGTGTTTCATCCATGCCCTTTATCTATTTTAATAGATCATTTTATTTATGAGAAAAAAATGAGATATATCGAAATCTCGAGTGGACCACATTATAGGAAAGAGTGTTAAATGAACATTAACCATTAAAAACGTTTTGGAGGCCATAAAAGTTTTTGATCAAGCTCATATTTATTATTTCCCTTCATCTGGGTCCTTATGACCTAATCAATAGATTAGATTTCAAATAAACAGTACAATGGGCCTTAAGAGGATTATAATGGTGGATATCCAATCATTATTGTTTTCCTGTGGTGTGGTCCACCGATATTTATAACCATATCATTTTTTTTTGTATAAAGCCCTGGAATGATCTGTAAAATGGATGAACAGAATGGATGAAACACATATATCTTTGGATTGGGTCGGATCGAATCGAATCGGATCCAATCGGATCGAATTACGGATCGGGTCGGTTCGGAACAAGGACTATCCGGATTCGACCCGAAAATATTTCGGATCTGACTTATGCTACCCGATCCTGACCATCGGTTTGGTTCGAATCGGGTCGGATCGGGTTTGATCGGGTCGGATCCACCGGTTCGGGTATGAAATGCCCAGCTCTAATCGGAACCGCGGCGACGGTGCGGTCCTAATGATTCAAGTCTCGAGCCGAGCCGACTCAGATCGACAGGATGCAACTCAAGGTCGCGCGCAAATGTTGATTACAGGTCGCGGGTTGTCGGAATTCGACCGCGGAAGCCTACGGAACGGTACGGTCTAGGATACGGGTTTCACATGGATAACACTGTTTCAGATTGTGCGGTCCATTGCAGACCCGTTTTAAATGGACGCGGATTGCGTCCTACCCCCGCCCAGACGGTAATCCGTCCGGGCAGGACTCTGCGGGGCCCACCGTGTAGGTGTTTTATCCACGTCATTAACCATTTCTCTCAGATAATTTCAAGGTATTGTCCTCAGAATGAGTTAGGTATAGGTCTTAAGTGGCCCCCACTGCGGTGATAATGAACGTCCACCATTGAAATCTTCCTTAGAGTTAGAGAAGTTTTGGATCACTTTCTGATATATGTGTTTTCACTTTAATCGTATCTACATGACCTTCTTAATAGGTTGGATGGTAACAAACAAAATAACGGTGGCCCTTGGAAAGGTTTCAACGGTAGTGTCATTATCACCGCAGCTTCTTTTGGTGTGGTCCACTGATGCTATGGACCTGCTTCATTTTTCGGATAATATATTTACATGATTTGAGTACAGCGATGAACGACATGGATAAGACACTCACATTACTGTGGGCCCCACAAAGCCCTGCCCGGATGGGCAGTATGTTTGCACCCATCTGTTGAAACACGATCAATCCCGCCCCACGCAAACCCAACTTGCCCAAACGGGCATGTTGTTTGCACCCAGCCATCCCATGCCAGGCCAAACGGGACACTTACGGGATCCCGGGATAAGCCAAACATCCCAATCAGACCCTACCATTTTGTCCCGGGATACAACAATACCGTGGATCTTAAACCAATCCACTGACATAGCCATCATTACCTTAAAATAGATCCCATCCCTCCTAATCACGTTCAATCCGCCTGGCCAAATAGGCCCTTAAACCATTGGGATCATAACACTTGCCTTGTTTGTGTTAGAAGACATCTATATTACTTACAAATGTTAATAAAAATTTTAAGTGTTTTTTTTTAAAATAAATAAATAAATAAATTATTTATTATTATTATTATTTTTTACAGATGTTTTGGTTACATCATTTCAGTTAGACAGACTAGAGCACATTTCTAAGACTACAATGCCAAAATCATGCCGATCTGATGATCCAATCCATCCTCGGTTTGGCCTTATTTTATATAACCATACTTCTTCTCTAAGCCATGGATGGAATGGCCATGTTTGCCTAACACAAGCGTTTCTTTAAAATCCAAACCAACCCATGATGGCCTCTAAGAAATGGATTGATTAAAGTTTTGATTAGACCTATATTTTTTGTAAACGATCTTGACCGTCCATATTAAAGACTATTGGTCAAATGGTTAATAATTGTCAGCTAGGTAGGTATCATACTTGCATGGGTTGCCAATGAAGTGTGCGTTCAAGCTAGTAAACAGTCTAGATAAATGGATTGGATAGTCCAAGTGTCCCAAATCAACTTACAAGTGCCCTGAGAGAAGTGGAGCATGCATGTCCCTCAATGAAATGCTGTCTTTGTAAATCTAAGGGTATTTTGATGATTTATATGTTCTTAAAGTTCCTTTAGACTCTCCCATGGCCTATTTTTAAGGGTACTACAACTTTGATACTCTAGTGTAGGTATTTGGATGATAAGTAGTCACTTGGAAATTACTTAGAAATTGCACATATGACATAAATAATTCAAGTTAAACCATCCAAATCATGTATTATAGATTAGATGCTTGATGAACTAAAATTATGCTTATTTGGTTATCTAACTATCAGATTAGGGGACATTTATTGGATGGTTAAAAATAAAAATACCTACTGACCATATTTTAACAACATGTATCGGAGATTAGGATTGCTCAGCCAATCTGAGTATTGGGACCGTGACTCAGTGATAGTGGTTTCCACAATTTAGTCTGTTTAACTAATTTGATCAATGTATAATACCCCACATGAAAAATTCTAAGTACCAGCCAATATTCAAGCATTATTCGAGAGAAAAACAGCCGTTTTGCAGACGATTCCGGTCTTTGCTTTGGACTGAGAGCATTGCGTAAAACACAAGTCTGTGGGTCCACCATCCTGCATGTATATATGTTTGTAATATACACTGTCAATCAGGTTCTGTCCATGATGGGTCCGAAGACAAAATTCAGTTACATCCAAAACTGAGATGGGCCGCACCACATTCAACCATGGTGGTATGGAATGCTATCCATAGGTTTGTGTGTGGGCATGAGCGTTTATTTACACGCTGATTAAAGCGGGTGTTATACAGTTTAGACGATTCAGATCCTTGACGCTCTCCCTAGAAAACAGAGAAAATCCTCCGTTGCACCCGATTTACACAGGGTGTAAAACAATCTTCTTCTTCCAGCTACATATGCATTTGATTATGCTTTTTCTTTGGTATGGCAATGAGTAGAAAAGATTTCCGTAAAGAAAGATAGAAATCCAATTCTTGCCTTTAAAGGAAGGGGTCATTTAAGGAAAGAATTGATTGGGGGAATCAAAGAAGAGAGGAATAGGAGGAAACTGTCAAAGAAATACCACCCCCGCTTGTGAATAATCCTTCCTCAGTTACCACTCGAGACTGAGAAACAAGTGATAGAAGAACCAAAAGCACTATCCTTTATATATCTCAAAAACTTGTTCCAACTGCTATTCTTTATCATGAACCAACCGATTGAAGATATCTCAAATTGCACACACGCAGTACAAGACAATGGACTTTTAGCGGCGGCCAAAACCGCCGCCAATACTATTTAGCGGCGCTACTCAAGCGCCGCCGGAGGGGTATGTCGGTAAATGATTTAGCGGCGCTAAGGGTCTTTCGCGGCGCTTGTACGAGTGCCGCTAAACTTTGAGTGTTTCTCGGCGCGCTTTCTGGCTTCACCGACGCTTTTACTGAGCGCTCGAATTTCTAGCAGTGGCGCCGCAAAAGTGCAAAAAGCGCTGGTAGAAATAGTTACAAGCGCCGGTAAACTTTGTGCTGAACACTTTTCATCACGTAAAAGCGCCGCGAAAGATCTGTACAAGCGCCGAAAAACTCATTGTGCAGATTTAAGAGGGCCCTGTAATTTTTTTATATTATTATTTATAATTCTATTGAAACCTGCATTTTTTTTAAAATATTTGAAACAAAATTTGTTGCAATATAATGAAAACTGAATATTACACAAAATTTATATTACTTTACAATAAAAAAAATATAATATTTTTTACAATAAATTGAAAATGGTCTTGAATTATAATAAATAAACAAACAAATCCTCTATATGGTATACTCCTAGTACGAGTGGTGTCAAAAGGCTGAAGTGCTTGTAAGCCTAAATTTAGGCGCGATTGATTAAAATCCTGCACACATGGCAAAAAAAAAAGAGTCAAAAAGTAGCATTCAACAAATTGATGCATGGAAAACAATCAATCCTTTGATCCTTTGTCCTTAAAAAGTCAAAAACTATCAAGTGATAGAAATGCCCTGAATTCAAGTGATAGAAGTGTAGTTGAACTTAATTGCAAAATGTCAACCAGATGACAGACACAAGCTAAAGTCTGTTGCATACTTATGAAAGAATGCTTACGTGCATTATTAGATTAGTGCTCTCATTCCTCTAGGTGACAAAGAAAACATCTACAACATACCATGTCAGAAACATAACAGAAACTTCGGGTTTGTGTTCCTGGAGCTTCAGAGAAGGTTTAAGGATTTATTCTAGAAATTTATTGGGGCCAGTAACTGTTGAAGGGACCTCTACAAATATTGTTTCTTGAGTGACCAATAGCCATTCAGAGCCACCTCTAGAAACAAAGTTATCTTTTTTGTATGATGAAATCTAACAGACAGCCTCTAAGGTAATGATTTCATTTGTCCATGCACAGAGGTAGTAATGGCTTGGTGGATGCATTGAATGATGTATCTCAAGGAAAAAAGAAAGAATTAGGAATACCGAAGTGCTTGAGCTATGAAATTGCTGACAACTCACCCATCATCAATTATTCATGCGTGGCCCATAAGTATTGAAAATCCTGGCAATGCGGATTTCTGTTACAGAACAAACCCAAACATCAAGGGCATACATGAGGATTAAAGTCACGTTCTTCACATAACCAATACAATTCCCTTTAGTTTTAATAAAGTTGCAGTATCAATTAGAAAAGAATAAATAAAAAATAAAAACAAAGAGCACCACTAACTCATTTAGTAAACATCCAACTCTTGTTGTTACCTCAGTTTCAAAAGGTTCCAGGTCAATGCTAGCCAATCTGTTCAAACAGACACAGAGACAGGTAAATGATACTTCTCATAGCAAACATAGACAGGTAAATGATACTTCTCATAGCAAACATAGACAGGTGGCTCCTTGAAAACAAGTGACAATGATCCAGTTTAACTAAGACATGGATTGGGTGGTGAGGAGCTCACCATTGACTTTGGTGATGAAATGACGTGGTCAGTTTGTGGATGTAAAACACGAGTTTTAACCAGTGGCCTTCAGCTGACAAAAAACCAATCACAAGCTATATTTTTTAACTCTGTTTAAACCATGCTCGGGCATACTACATGTATGAATCACCATCACCTGTTGATCAGTACTGTTTACAGGAATGCAGACTGTGATTTGTTAGGGAATGGCAATAGGCTGGGCCCAGCAAACACCAGGCAGTTCAAAAAAAAAAACCTACTAATTGCCACACTCGTATGAGAGCAACAAGCTATTGCTAGAATACATCCATATACATCATAGTGACGGGGCAAGAGCCAATGCCTCTGCCTTAAAAAGGAGCTTCTCTAATTTCTCAATTCATAGTGTGACGGGACAAGAGCCAATGCCTCTGCCTGGTCGATCAATCCATGAAAAATGCCCAAACTAGCCAGCCCATACCTGAGTACTGAAGACCCAACACAACTCTCTGGACACCAAAACCCACCAACCTGCAGTGTCTTTGATATCAGCACCAACTTCCAGCTTCTAAAGTTACTTTCTGCATGTTCCAGCCTTTCGCTTCCAGATTGCACCCAACAGACATGATGAAACCAGGAGAGAGAGAGAGAGAGAGGCATACCTACCTGCAAAGAACCAAGGTGCTAATTGGCTCTTGGAGAAGGGGGAGCTGCTGCTGCGGCTGTTGCTGGTGCTTCTTCCTCTTGCAGGCCTACACAACAAAGCCAAAAAGGAGTAAAAACTATAGAAAACCAAAGGAAGCAGGTGTTATTTGGGGCATAGAAAAAACGTTAGTGTTCCATCAATAACAACAACAAAAAACATTTGGTCTGAGCAAATGAACTAAACATATGAGGCTTGCCTTTGGATGATAAAATGACCCATATGATGGGCCACATGGCTTATGGGTGATCCCCCACAAAAAGCACATGACTACAATCAAATAAATGTAAACATCATATCGGGCCCCATTACTTATTAACCATCAGTTGTAATTGCACATTCATCAGGTAGCGAAGATCGTTTGACAGGAGAGAAAGATTCATGCCGTGATGTGTGCACCACACCAAAAGCTCCAGTTACCAAAATTTGGCCCCACACATACCATTACTGGATTAAACCAAAAACATCTCCGTTGATCAAGCACCATGTTTCTTTTGGTTCTTAAGAAGTGATTTTTCATGAAGCCTTTAGAGAATCCAAGGCAATGAGAACCCAAAGGATGAAGTCTCCAATTGCCAAATATGAGTGGAACTGCAACTGCTTGACACTAAACAACCAACCCAACAAAACCAAAAACTGGATGGATTTGCATTTTGAGAACAGAAATATAGCAGCATCAACAGATCATGTGGCGTATTGCAGATCATAAAAAAGTCACCAGCTTAACATGTCCTCACTCTCCGAACTTAACAACTCCTTACATTGGGAAAAGGAACAAATATACTAGCACGAACTTTTAGAAATAATCAATACCAAGCAGGTAATCAGTATAAAAAAAAAAAAAAAAAAAAAAGCATAACCACATAATGAAATGGATATGCAGAAACAAGCACCAGCACTTAAAATCTCAGGGAAGTAAATTGAGATAACTAAGTACAGTTATCTAAGGAGTTGATCCGAACATAAATAAGTTCAGCATATACCTCTCGTGTTTTTCTTTTAAACTAAGTACAGTTATCTAAGGAGTCGATCGTTAATGTATTTTCGTTTTAAATATTATTCTAAACTATGATTCTGCCACAATGAAGATGTGAAAGGATGGCACTAGTGGACCATTAATTATTCCTAAGATTAGAATTATTCCTACAGAATTGGAAATGAAAATGCAATTCTTTCCTTTGATCACTTGCTTAATGGGTCTAGATTGACTCCTCTATTTATAAAAACACCAGTCAAATCTTGTCTACGAGTCTGTAAAAAAACAGGGGAAAGAAAAGACATGAAGAAAAGAAACTCCACAAAACATAATCAAACAAATGCATCTTTCAAGCCAACTACAGTGATCTGTCACGAATAATTGTACGGATGCCTCTACTAGGTGACCCACTGATTTAGAGTGGCCACACAAAAGTGCGGTAAAGTGTTTGGCCAGTTGTTGTTGTTTCATTTTGGTCTAGTCTCATTTTGTTGATCTTTTTCTTTTTCTAGATGACAATACATACAACTATGGCTGTATTTCAATCCCATTCCACAAATCCTGCAGTCTCCTTGTAGCTTCCCGCTTTTCTAACTGCCCAAACACAAAGGCCATGATCAATATCTTCAAGGAAGAAAGAAAAGACCAACAAAAAGATAGAAAACTCTGTAAGCAGGAAGTGGACCCACATAAATCACAGTTCCACGAGAAAAAAAAAAACAGTAGCTGTTCCGAATAAATGATTTTGGTGTAGTGCCACTTACCACACATCAACAGGAGTAGAGTAATGTCGGGATCCGAGGAGGATTTCTAGTGCCTGGTACTATAGCGTAATCACCTGAAAAGAGTGCAACTAACCACACAAACTCACCAACAATGAAGAAAAGTACCAATGTGGGTGTGGCCCCATTTTAAACCAATGATGGTCAAATCTATTAATGATGTTCCATGTTTGGTGGCTAGCCCCGCATGGGTCATTCCTCTTTATTGATCCAGGCGGTGGCACATGTGCCACAAATTGCCTTTCCATCTATACTTGAGAAAACAATCTTGGAAATCCTCTATTACAAATCATACACAAAAAATAAAAACAAAAACATAAAAATGGCCTAAAAACTACAGACACCCTTTACACTAATACAAAACATGCAATTACACTATTTACACCACCTTACAGATAGATGCACCCTTTCCTCCAAGTTTCAGTAAATACAACAACAAAAAGCTATACTACCATAATACCAAAAGTAGAAAGAAAGGAGTCATCTAACAAACAGGTTGTGTTCAGAAATTAGTTGCCATTCTCAAAATTTTCAAACCCATCAAAGAATCCAAAAAAAAAAAAAAAAAATCTCTAAAATTCAGACTCAGTCCTACTTCAAAAATTAGATTTCTCAAGATAACAGAATCATACAGCAAAAATTACCCAAATAATCCTGAAAAAAATGGAGCAAGAACAACCCAAAACAAGATATACACAAACAACACTTACAATAATCTCTACGAAATTCCAATTCCTTCCCAAAATCCAGTAACAAACTTCCAATCAGAATCAATGCTGCAAAATCAGAGCCGATGTAGGAGTAAAGATCAGGCAGGTAAGTTAAAGACAATGCACAAATCAAGAGTGTTTCAAACATCATGTACACAACATTAGCTAAATGAACATATCCATGAGCACATGAGAACTAACTGACATGGGCAAAATCAGGGTGAGTATATATGGAATAAGAAAAGAGAAGAAAGGTATATGATCTATAAAATATGGCATATGACATGCATGGAGATTCAAATGTTTCATACTAGCAGGATGATAGCATGAAGATTCAAATGTTTGGTTTGAACAAAGTAAATCCCTAATTAGGGTTTCAACATTGTAAATCCCCTAATTAGGAATTCGCCATTGTAAAATCCTAATTAGGGTTTCAACATTGAAGATACTCGATCTCAAGAGAGAGATTGAGGGTGACATTGACACACAGTTGCCGCCCGATTGAGAGAGAGCTCTTGCTTGTCAGAAGGGAGGAGAGAGAGAGAGAGAGAGAGAGAGCCGCGCGGTGGGTAGCTGCTGGAGTTGCAGCAGAGAGTCCGTTCATGGAGTTGCAGAGAGAGGCACCGTGGAGTTGCAGAGAGAGAGATAGAGAGAGAGAGTCGGAGCGGGGAGAGGGAGAGAGTCGGTGGCTGGATAGGAATGAATAGGGATTTTTTTTTTCTTTTCTTTTCTTTTTCTATTTATACACCTCATTCAGCAGCGCCCTGTTCTGCTCAGAGCCAGTCCAATGCGACTCCAAAAGTGCCGACTAATCCCCTCAGCGCCAGTCCAATGTGACTCCGAAAGTGCCGACTAATCCCCTTTTTGTTGTAGTGACGGCATGGATACACAATTTAAAGATTTGGTGTATACAATTCCATTACTCACAATATCTTTACCCGTTCCGGCATATTCTCCAGTGAGTCTCCTTGTTTTGCCTTGAATTCAAGTTCGTATTTTAGATGTACCATTATTCGCAAGTGCTCTTAAGAATTATAAAGTGGCGAAGGTTTATGCCATAATAAGAAAAGAAGATTGAATTTCTCCTGTTTGCAGCAATAGCTTCACCCAAAAATTCATTATTAACATATCCATCACTTATAGTCCCAGAGGAGGAGGTAAAGTCATCCCTTCTAGTTGTTGCCTTCACATCCTTGGTTTTTTACCGGTTTGTAGAGTGTTAAAAAATGTGATTGCCTAGCGAGACACGGATCTTTGGTTGGTTCCGTCCAGGCTTTGATTCAGGATATCTCTCTTCGGACAAAGATGTGGGCGAGGTCGAGGACGAGCACTCGGCTCGAATGTCCTTCTTCAGATGAAGATGAGGACGAGGACGACCCCACAGCTCGGATGTCCTTCTTCAAATGAAGATGAGGACGAGGACGAGCCCTCGACTCAGATGTCCTTCTTCAGATGAGGATGGGGACTAGGGCGAGGCCTCGACTAAACAGTTTCATCGGTGGAGCTCGGTTTGCCTGGCCCAGGGTCGTCATCTAGAAATTCGTTCGTGCCTGACGTGATGTCCTTTTTCTTAGGCCTTACCGTTGATTAGTTGGACGTATATTATGTCACGAGTCCAAGCCAAGCTTCATTTATCTGTTAA
>JAJHSJ010000001.1:85453204-85539676 GCA_021015155.1 Magnolia officinalis
AGTGCTTCCGCGATCCCCTAACAGGCATGAGATAATAAATTCCATAATAATGAAGATTTTTTTCTTTTCATTTTTATAAACTTTCTTTTTCTTTTTAAATGTAATGCCGAACAAGTTTCATTTAAAAAAATTTTTTTTTTTTTTTTTACATAGTATCGATCCCTAATTATCACGATTCATTGATATTTGAATAAGATTATTTTGGGTGGTTACCCATGTGCGGATGCCCATTGGCTAGTGGTCATTGATCTATGCCCCCACCATGATGTATGTGTTTCATCCATGTTGTTCATTCATTTTTTTTTTTATTGTTTTTTTTCCAAATCATTTTATATTGTTAGGCCAAAAATAAGATAAATCCAAATCTCAAGTATACCACATTGCAAAAAATAATATTGATTGAATGCCTAGCATTAAAAACTTTCTAAAAGCCACAAAAATTTTGAATCAAGTTAATATTTGTTCCCACCCTCCATCCTTGCCTATATGACCTAATCAATAGGTTGGATGTCAAATAAATATTACCGTGGCCCGGGTGATTTTTAGTGGGGGACATTCTTACCATCTTCCTGTGGTATGATCCACCTGAGATTTAGATTAGCCTTATTTTTAGAATCAAGCCCTAAAATAATGTACAAAAATAGATAAACCGTGTGGATAAAAGTGATGGGTTTTTTTTTTGACCCGTCGATGCGCAAGTCCTTTCGCAACTGGGATGCGCAAGTCCTTTCGCAACTAGGATGCGCAAGTCCTTTCGCAACTGGGATGCGCAAAGTCCTTTCGCAACTAGGATGCGGAAAGGAGTTTCCTAAAACTATAAAAAGGGGTCCCTAGGATTTTTCTAAGGTATGTTGTGTGAAAAAATAGCAAGAGGGTTTCCTAAAGCTTTGCAAGGGATTTGCTAAAGGGTTTAGGGCTATCAAAGGTGAGAGGAGGGAGAAAGAGAGAGAGGAAGCTTATAGAAGGGAGGTTCTGCTCGTGGAGGTTCTCTACTGTGCAATCTACATCTTAGCGCTTCTATGTCCTCGTAATCGGTTAGATCTCTCCGTTTTCTCTATTTCTCTTATTGTTTATCCACTCCTGCGTGAGTAAAGAAGGTTGTAAACGTTCTACTTCATAGTGGATTGTTGATCTGGACGAGGTCCCGTGGTTTTTACCTCTTTGAGGGTTTTCCACGTAAAATTCTCTTGTGTGGTGTGTGATTGATGCATTGATTATTTTCATTGCTTTATTATCCATAATTCTGGTTTGTTCTGGAGGGCTAGATCCTAAGGTTTTGTGTAAGGCTCCCAACAAAGTGGTATCAGAGCTAAGTTCATTGAACGGGTAGGATCGGTTTTGAATTATGGAAGGTGGCTCAAGGATGATCAGCCTCAATGGTTCTAACTGGACCATATGGAAGGCTAAGATGGAGGACTTGCTTTATTGCAAGGACCTATATTCTCCAATCTCAGGCATATCAGCAAAATCCAAGGATATGACTGATGATGATTGGAAGAAGATGGACCGAAAGGCGGTGGGGTTTATTAGACAATGGTTGGATGATTCGGTGTTCCACCATGTGTCTACGGAAACCTCAGCCGCTAGCCTATGGCTAAAATTACAAGGGCTGTATGAGAGGAAGACAGCCGGTAATAAGATATTTCTGATAAGGCGACTTGTGAATCTCAAGTTCAAGGATGGTGGTTCTGTGGCCGAGCATATGAATGAGGTCAGTAATATAGTGAACCAACTCACCTCTATGAAGATGATCCTGGATGATGAATTGCAGGCTTTACTATTGCTTAGTTCATTGCCTGACAGTTGGGAGACATTGGTGGTGTCTCTAAGTAACTCCGCGCCAGACGGAAAGATATCCATGGAACAGGTAACCAGTTGTCTCTTCAATGAGGAGACAAGGAGGAAGTCTCAGGGGTCTACTCAGCAAGAGGCTCTTGTGACGCAGGAACGGGGGAGAGAAAGAACAGGAAGGGCAGGAAGGCCCGAGATCAATCAAGAGGCAAGTCGAGCAACAGAAAAGATGTTGAATGCTGGAATTGTGGCAAGAAGGGCCATTATAAGCATGAATGTCGTAAGAACGACAAAGGAAAAGGAAAGGAAGAAAGATCAGAATTCCGATTCGCTTCACATAGGAGACAGTGTATTATACGCAATCATGATGATTCATGTCTCAGATCACGATCGAGTCAGGCACACTCGGACACTGATTGGGTGATTAACTCAGGAGCTTCTTTTCATGCGACTCCGCACAGGCTTCTTCGCAAGCTACAAGTCAGGCGACTTAGGGACCGTGAGGATGGAAATTCTGGCGTATCAAAGATCGTGGGAGTTAGTGATATTTGTGTGAAAACTGATGTGGGCTGCACATTGGTTCTCAGGGATGTGAGGCATATCCCAGACCTTCGCCTCAACTTGATGTCGACGGGAAGGTTGGATGATGATGGCTATGAAAGCCGGTTCGCTGGTGGGCGGTGGAAGCTCATCAAGGGTTCGTTGATCGCAGCCAGAGGAAAGAAGTGCTGCACCCTGTACAAGGCAAGTGTCAGTGTATGCAAGGGTGGGTTGAACGCAGCGGAAGATTCAGCTATTGACATGTGGCACAAGCGTCTAGGCCACATGAGTGAAAAAGGGCTTCAGGTACTAGCAAAGAAGCAGCTCCTTCCAGACGTGACAGGTATGCCTCTTAAAACCTGTCTTGATTGTTTATCAGGGAAACAGCATAGAGTTTCATTCGTTAAAACTGCTTCTCATGTTAATAAAGTGCATGCATTAGATTTGGTTTATTCTGATGTTTGTGGTCCTATGAGGACAAAAACCTTGGGTGGGGCATTGTATTTTGTTACTTTTATAGATGATGCATCTAGGAGGGTTTGGGTTTATGCTTTAAAATCCAAGGACGAGGTCTTTGGTGTGTTTAAATTGTTTCATGCTATGGTCGAGAGAGAGACAGGTAGACCATTGAAGTGCATCCGCACTGACAATGGTGGTGAATACATTGGCGACTTTCACGAGTACTGCAAGTCCCAGGGTATACGGCATGAACAGACGGTTCCCAAGACCCCCCAGCATAATGGTGTAGCTGAGCGAATGAATCGCACCATTGTTGAGAGAATCAGATGCATGTTATCCCATGCGAAGTTGCCCAAGACGTTCTGGGGAGAAGCAATGCGCACAGCGGTGTATTTGATAAACAGGTCTCCATCAGCCCCGTTGAATGGAGAAGTGCCTGAGAAGGTGTGGACTGGACATGATCCATCGTACAGTCATCTCAGGGTGTTTGGATGCAGGGCATCCGTTCACGTACCAAAGGACGAGAGGTCCAAGCTCGATATGAAGATCAGGCAGTGTGTGTTCTTAGGGTACGGTGATGAAAAATTCGGTTACAGGTTATGGGATCTGACCGAGAAGAAGCTCGTCAGGAGCAGAGATGTGGTTTTCTTTGAAGATCAGTGTATCGAAGACATTGGTAAGCCAGAGAAGAACCAGCCTAGTTCAGGTGAGCTAGAGGACATGGATCCGATTACTCCTCCCGTGGTGCCTGATGACGGGGGAGTACAGCAAGGTGCAGAGGACGAGGGAGTTCCTTCAGAAGATGAACCAGGGGAGCAGCCCCCGCTTGATCCACCTGTTGAGCCACAGGTGAGGAGGTCATCTAGGGACAGTCAGCCGTCCAAGAGGTACTCGCCGCATGAGTACATTATGCTAACCGATGGGGGAGAGCCAGAAGATTATTCTGAGGCCCTAGCCGACGAGCATAAGGAGGAGTGGTTGAAAGCTATGCAAGAGGAGATGGAATCCTTGCATAAGAACCACACCTATGACATGGTGAAATTGCCTAAGGGCAAGAAAGCTCTGAGCAACAAGTGGGTGTTCAGAAGAAGACTGAGCAGAAGAATTCACAGACGAGGTTCAAGGCCAGACTTGTGGTGAAAGGGTTTGGTCAGAGGAAAGGCATAGACTTCGAGGAGATATTCTCACAGTGGTGAAGATGACATCCATACGGGTGTTGCTTAGGTTGGCGGCTAGCATGGATCTGGAGATAGAGCAGTTAGATGTTAAAACTGCCTTTCTCCATGGTGACCTGGAAGAAGAGATCTACATGCACCAACCAGAGGGGTTTGAAGTCAAGGGCAAGGAGCATATGGTGTGTAGGCTGAGGAAGAGCTTGTATGGGCTGAAACAAGCTCCACGGCAATGGTACAAGAAGTTCGATTCGTTCATGTTACAGCATGGGTATGACAGAACGGAGTCGGACCACTGTGTGTTCACGCGTAAGTTCTCAGACGGTGATTTCTTAGTTCTGCTGTTATATGTTGATGACATGCTCATCATGGGAAAAGACATCAAAAAGATTGACAGGCTGAAACAGGAGTTGGGCAAGTCTTTTGCGATGAAAGACTTGGGCCCGGCTAGACAGATCCTAGGAATGGAGATAACCCGTGACAGAAGTAGCAGGAAGCTTTGGCTGTCACAAGAGCGTATATTGAGAAAGTCCTAGAGCGGTTCAATATGAATGTAGCGAAGCCGGTCAGTACTCCACTGGATGGTCACTTCAGATTGAGCGACAGACAGTGTCCCAAGACGAAGAAAGAGGTGGAAGAGATGCAGAAGATACCCTACGCGTCAGCTGTAGGAAGTTTGATGTATGCTATGGTGTGTACACGCCCAGACATAGCATATGCGGTTGGTGTTGTCAGTCGGTATCTTGCCAATCCTGGCAAAGAGCATTGGGCAGCGGTGAAATGGATACTGCGGTATCTAAGAGGCTCATCCAGGTTGAGCCTATGCTATGGTGACGGTAAACCTGTATTAGAGGGCTACACAGATGCAGATATGGCAGGTGACATAGACTCAAGGAAGTCTACATCGGGGTTCATGTTCACGTTTGCAGGGGGAGCGGTCTCCTGGCAGAGCAAGCTACAGAAGGTCGTAGCATTGTCGACGACAGAGGCCGAGTACATTGCAGTCACAGAGGCATGTAAAGAGATGCTTTGGATGAAGAGGTTCCTACAGGAACTTAGCCTAAAGCAGGAGGAGCACGTGGTCTATTGCGATAGTCAGAGTGCTATACACTTGAGCAAGAATCCGAGTCAGCATTCCAAGTCGAAGCACATAGAGGTTCGGCATCACTGGATCAGGGATACTTTGGAACAGAAGATGTTACAGCTTGAGAAGGTCCACAAGGACGATAATGGGTCAGATATGATGACCAAGGCTTTGCTCAAGGGCAAGTTTGAGGTTTGTAGAAACCTGGTTGGCTTAAAGAAGGTGAATCCCTCCTGGGTCAAAAAGGGAGAGATTTGATGGGTTTTTTTTTTGACCCGTCGATGCGCAAGTCCTTTCGCAACTGGGATGCGCAAGTCCTTTCGCAACTAGGATGCGCAAGTCCTTTCGCAACTGGGATGCGCAAAGTCCTTTCGCAACTAGGATGCGGAAAGGAGTTTCCTAAAACTATAAAAAGGGGTCCCTAGGATTTTTCTAAGGTATGTTGTGTGAAAAAAATAGCAAGAGGGTTTCCTAAAGCTTTGCAAGGGATTTGTTAAAGGGTTTAGGGCTATCAAAGGTGAGAGAGAGGGAGAAAGAGAGAGAGGAAGCTTATAGAAGGGAGGTTCTGCTCGTGGAGGTTCTCTACTGTGCAATCTACATCTCAGCGCTTCTATGTCCTCGTAATCGGTTAGATCTCTCCGTTTTCTCTATTTCTCTTATTGTTTATCCACTCCTGCGTGAGTGAAGAAGGTTGTAAACGTTCTACTTCATAGTGGATTGTTGATCTGGACGAGGTCCCGTGGTTTTTACCTCTTTGAGGGTTTTCCACGTAAAATTCTCTTGTGTGGTGTGTGATTGATGCATTGATTATTTTCATTGCTTTATTATCCATAATTCTAGTTTGTTCTGGAGGGCTAGATCCTAAGGTTTTGTGTAAGGCTCCCAACAAAAAGCACACATAGCACTGCATCATTAGCCATACTGCGTCCCTTGAGCAATTGGACTCACCATTCGAACTGTTTAGATGGCTGTAAAAGTCTGCCACGGGGGCATTGGCTTAGTTCATGCGTAGGCGATACTCTACTATATTATGAAAGAAGTGCCGTAAAATGCTTCTTTCTTAACCGTCTATTTATTGAAGCAGATAGTGATTTTTTTTCTTTGCATGGACCATCCCCGATGGGTCCCGTTAAATCAACAGATCGGATCACTGACAAATGAGCCTATCTTACGAACCGAAGGCCCGAATTGTTTTGTACAAAATGTTTAGGGATGAACATCGTGTAGTTGATCTTTCTCGTTAGCAGGTTTTAATAAGAAAACGGGATAAATTCTACTGTGACTTGGCTGCCACCCGGGAACACCTAAGAGTATGAATTGTGGGTGAGACACACACTATATGGGGGCCCACCTCAGATTATGAATTGTATAACCAAGCTGTTCATCTCTTTTTCCAGCTTATTGTAGACATCGGTACTAAAACAGAAGCAGATGAAGATTCAGGTGGATCACACCATAGGAAATAGTGGTTTTTAACCATTAAAAACCTTTTGGCCATATGTTTTAGATTTAAGCTAATATTTGTTATATATATATATATATTAATTTCATCCAATTTGTATCAACAGGTTGGATGATTAAAAAACATTATGGTGGATGCTAAAAAGCTTTCAATGGTAGGTATTTAATGACCAACATTTGCTGTGGTGTACTTACAATGAATGGATCGAGGTCTGCGTACAGTCAAGGTCTTACCACATCGCTGGTTCCGCGTCGCAGCCGAGTCCTGCTGGACAAACTCCTGTGCCAGTTGGACTACTTAAAAATGGTGTTGACCCATCCTCCTCGAATCTGGCAGTGATGAATTTCAATCCAGGCCATCTAAATTGTGGGTCCCATTTTAGGGGATAATATTTATAGAAAAATACTGATCAAGCAATGCTACGCATCCAATTAAATGTTTAAATGAACGGTTAAGAGTAAATTAGTGAGTGGTCCAAATGCAAAGGAAAATATCAGATTTTCAGTACTTTCTTCCTAGTGAAAATTTTCGATTATGCTCCATCTACAGTTGGATAAGCAATTTGGACGTTATGGATTTCAGTAAAACTGTGCCATGTGCACATTTGACGAGTCACCACCATTTTTAAAATGGTGCAGAGCTAACAGATTGATTGCACAAGTGTCAGTTTCGGTATTTCAGGAAAAACCAAGGGTACCTAAAAGAATTATTCTTTCTCCTTACTACTTTTCTTTGTATCTGGTTTTTCGTTTTTTTCAGTCGAGAGACAGAGAGAGAGAGAGAAGAGGAAAGATCCATGAAAATGCAGGTAGAGATTAACACCCAAAATTTCCCTTTTTATAATGAATTTTGTTCTGAGATTTCAAGATCTTTCTATCTTTCATTTCGGTTTTCTTTTTTTTTTTTCCTTTTCAATTTATTTATTGTTATTCTTTATCTAATTAAATATTATATATATATATATATATTTTTAGACAAGGACAGTTCAAGTTGGGCATATTTCAGATCTGGCAGGAGAGAGGGAAATTAAAGAATTCTTCTCATTTTCCGGCGACATCGAACACATAGAGATCCAACGGTCAGTATTTTATTATTATTATTATTATTATTATTTTTTTTATTTAGTTGTATTTTTTTGAGATTTTTTTTCTATGTTATTAGAAAGCTTCTTTTATTTTCATTTTCCGATTTTTTTGGGTCTTGCTTCTCAAATTTTCTTCGCTTTTTTCAAATTTTGGAAGTTTCTTTTGTTGTTTTTCTTTTTCTTTTTAATTTTTTGATGATTTGGGTCTTCTGGAATTTTAGGAGCAGTGGCGTTGGGGGATCAAAGATTGCATTTGTCACCTTTCAAGATCCAAAGGCACTCGAAATCGCATTGCTGTTATCGGTTGGTCCATTTATCTTTTTATTTTTTTATTTTATTCCTTTTATAACTTATTTAATACTTATACCTTTGTTTTTTGAGGTTTGTTTGATAGCATGGTCTGATGTATCTCCTTTAACCGGTATGTGTCACCCGGTATGTGTCAGTATCGCCCATGAAGGATACCTGTATCGGCTGAAAACAGCCCGATACCAGGACAATATGGGGTGATACCAGGACAATATGGGGTGATACAAATACGTATCAGTGGTGAACGATACAGTAGACGGAAACCAATTTTACCACCTTGATTAATAGGACAAATGTATGTGGAGTAGTAGATTTTGTGCGCTGGTCTAGGATTTGATGTAATTTGAACAAGATCGCAATATATTTATGCGCCATCTGGAAAGTGGTAAAATGGCAATTACATTCTATTTCAATGGCACCTTCTTTGGATTGAAAATTGTTGCTCATTTTTCGGTTTTGAATGTGTAGAAACCAAGGAATTCCGCAATGGTGATGATGGCCGTAACAGCCACCACCATTACTGTTACGATACGGCCATAATGGCCGCTGCAGTCTCCCTCCCTCTCTCTCTCTCTCAAAGAAAAAAAACCCTTTATTGGGCCCATGACGGATTGTTATGGGGCGTTTTTTCTGTAATGGCTGTTACGACCTCATAATGTGTAATGGTGGTCACTGTTACGGTTACATAAAAGCTGTTACCATTACGTAATGGCCGTAATGGGTGTTACATCACTATTTTTGCATACCATGACTGAAATCCCATTGCAGAAGTTCAGTGTGGCGGATAGATGAATTGTGCATGTGACTGTTCGAACCAATGGTCACTCTGCTCAATTCAAATAAAATAACTTTGAAATGAGAACATTTATTGAGTGAGGTGCATGTGGGAGCTAAGTATCTAATTTGGGTCGTCATTTGAATATCAGTTCTTTTTTTATGAGTCTAAGATTTTTTTGATTAATAGACGTGATTGCTTCTTGTTTTTTAACACTTCGGCGTATTTTTGGTATGATTATGTTGTAGGATTCTCTTTTGTGGGATTTTTCGGTCCCTTGTTGACATATTTGGATAACACCTGTTGCATTTCATAGTGGTCTTATGCTTGTATGATCCTTAATGTTCATAAACTCACATCAGGTGAGAAAACCTTTTGCCAACCTGTCGTATTAATCAATAAGTCATGTTGTAAGCTGTAAATTATTTTAATTTTTGGAAAATAAAGCAAAAGAGATAAGGCTATGATGCTGATTATGATGACAGGAAAAAAGATAAATGATTCTTAACATGTAGAACAATTTAAATAATTCACACATAAGCTGAAAGAACCTGAGTAAACTGTACATATTCTCCACAGCTTTACAATTCCTCCACAAAAGTTTCCAAGAAAAATGAAGGTGGCTTTAGTCTTTGAAATGGTTAACTACTTGAATCGCAAACTCCACCTGGCAGCAAGGTATTCTGTAACGGTAATGGTGGCCGTATTATTATTATTTATTATTAATTTTTTATTGAAAAAAACCCAAAAAACCTGTATCGGCCATAACAGCCTTTCCGGGGGACGTAACGGGCCGTTACAGGGGCTGTAATGGCCTTTATGGGTCATTTTATCTGTAACGGCCGTTACGACCTTTACTACCCCATAACGTGTAACGATTGCCACCGTTACCTTTACGTAACGGCCTTTACGGCTCACCATGCCTGGCAGTGATTGCATCAGCTGGTCCCCAGCCTGGGTAAAGGATGGTTGATGTTAGGCGTGCAGCTGGTTGCTGAACTATCAGCAAGCAATCATGATAATTCTTGTTTTGATTTGGGCAGAATAAGATACCAAATAGCTGGGACAGGCTACAAATTGCAATGATGCCAATGCCATGGAAAAGTAATATAGTTTCAAATCAATAACATTCTATAATCAAGTCATAACATTTCATGGCAATAGGACAGCATAGACCAATCTGCCATCGGAAAGGTACCTGCATTTCCATGTTATAGACTTATAGTCTTTTAGTCTCTTACATAACACTAACTTGAACTATTTAATCATCATAAAAAAAACTTAACTATGCCAATTTTACATATTAATTATCATTAGGACTCAAGTTCAGTACAAACCTTTTTTTTTTTTTTCAAATGAAGAAACAATATGATCGTATGTTGTATGATTTTCACAACAAAGGTGATGGGTGTTAAGATTGGTATCCTTATGGCCTTACTGAATGCAGGCTTCCTTTTATTATTATTATTATTATTGTTATTTATACTTTTATGAGTAACCCGAGAACTTTATTAAAAGAATAAAGAGGGATACAATAGGAGAAGCAAAACCAAACCTTCTATGAGCAAGAACAACAACTAACAGAATACCAAGCTACCCATGCAAAACACCCGTAGGCTATAAAAATCGTCTCCTATTGTCAGTATGAAGCTCATTCCTCAAAGCCCTAAGCTTTGCAAGCCCATCCACCCTTAGGCTAAGTTTGAATTGTTGAAGCCAATGGGGCTGGAGAACTCCACAAGAACCACTCCTATACTGTTGCGGACTAAACCCCCACACCAACAAGCCTAGGTTTGCCTAGTGGGCTTCCGTCAAAGTTTGCCTTGGAGAGCCTGAGTGGTGGAGGATTCTAAGTAGTAGACTTTGATTTTTTCCAATTGCATTACAACACCCTAGTCCAACTAGCTTTCAACATCGCAGAGGAATATCCTTGTGAATCTAGAGTCGGCCTTAGCCCAGATGTAATGAGGTTGAAAGGCTTAGTTGCCAACTTTCCATAGAAACCACAAAACAACATGAGCAGCTGTGCTCCCGAGGATGTGACCAATAGGGCCCTAAGCCATTGTGGAACACCTGTTGGTTGTAACCAGGATAGTATTGGGAAAGAACCAAACCATCCTGAACTTGGAGATGACAACTAACTGTAATTCTCTCGCTTAGTCATAGTGAAGAGGGAGATGATTGCCTGACTGTTCATTGGTGCAACAAAACAAGCGTCTATCTGGCATAATCATCCCTTTTTTCGTGAGGTGGTTGATAGCATTGTATCAAGTCAAGTTGTGCAAACAAAAGCTCTGACCTTCAATGGGGTAGCAACAATCTAGGTCTTTGAGAATGCTATGGCTCTACCCGAGTTGCCATTGGACAATTGAGCCAATGATTTAACCAAAAACCTTCCATTAGACTCTAAATCCTAAATCCTCTGATTGGCACCAGTTCGAGGGATGTAACCAAAACTCAGCAGCTCTAGCCCTAACACAAAATAGGAAATTTTGTCCTCAAAAGAGGTTTGGATGAAGGGAAGGGTCTCCTAACAAATTTGCCGCCCAACCTTTCATAAAACTGGTCATTGTAGCTCCTTTGTTGACGGCTTATAGATACATATTTTTGAACTTTTCAGCCAAAGGAACTCCTGAGCACCAAATATCTTCCCAACACCTTATCCTAATTTTGTTTGCGACTCTGAAGGGAAATGGTTGTAACAAAAAGAACATGCCCGCTGGCTCACTCTCCAAATGGAAGAGCCATCGCTTTGAGATAGGGGTGCACATTTAACCGGTAGAACCGTGGAACCGGACTAGAACCGTTGGATCGGTCCGGTTTGGTCCGGTTCTGGACAGCACCGGTTCCGGTTCCGGTTCCAAAAGTACAAGAACCGTTGGATACAGTTCGGTTCCGGTTTAGGGGCAGGTAGAACCGACCCGAACCGTAGAACCGTGGTCCCCACCTCTTCTTACACGTTAGTCGTTACTACGAAGAGGATGAACGGAGTAGATCTCCGAGAATGCCATCAGAAGTGGCCCACTTATTTTTTTTTTTCAAAATATTCAAACCATGCAAAAACGTCCAGGGACGGACGTGCATGGATTGGGTTTTGACAGTGGGCCCCACCCATCATCCCTTTTCGCGATCTGAACCGTCCATCATATAGGGTGCTCAAAAATGTCCCAAGGGACGTTCCCCTTTTCAACAGAAAGCAAGGAAAGATGGGGGTATCTGCCTGTCCATATTTGAAAAACTCAGAACCGTGGAACCGATCCGGAACCGAACCGGTTTTCACGGTCCGGTTCTGGTTCGGTTCTAGTGTGCTAACGGTTCGGTTCCCGTTCCGAAAATCCTAGAACCGTTAGGAACGGTTCGGTTCCGGTTTTACCCCGGAACCGGACCAAACCGACCCGTGTGCACCCCTACTTTGAGATGTAGAGTTCACATCCTAGTTGGCTTCTTCTTCCCCATACTTTACTACAAGAATCCTTCTCAATTACAAGCATGAATTTAAATAGCGGTTTCGAAGTGTGACAATGCAGGGGACCAAAACTGGTACGATTTGCTTGGTATCGGTCAACATTGTTCTGCTTCAGTCGCTTTCAGTCTTGTTTTGGTCTAGTGACCTGTATTGTTCTGGATTGATATTGTGTCATATTGGACTATCTTTTAAACCATGATGATGACTTCTCTCCATTGCCCATTCTCCACAGCCCTTTCCCTGCCAATGCCAGATTGATCGATAAAAAATTTCTGATCCCCTAAACCATTGCACCTACTGGGCTTGCAGACCACATTCCATGCCAACAAGTGAAATTTTGCGGGCTTCCCCTCAATCATTCCACAAGTACTGCTTTTGAATGTCCTCGATTTTAGTCAGCAACCTTGATTGGGCACCTTAGGATCGGTAAGAGTACATGGAATGGAGGCCAAAATGGTTGAATGTGGGCTTCCTTGTTCTATCCTCTCTCTTTCATGTTTCTTACTTTGATGGAACCTGTGCCACCTCTTGGTCATGTGCCCTTTTACAATCTCGGGCTTGGAATTTGTGGCACAAGAGGAACTCAAGGATCTTTGATGGCATTTTCTATAACGAAGTGGGAGATTGACGAGAAAGCTTACCATACCTTGTTTTATGGGGTATTAACTTGTAGTCTTATGTTGAGTTTGAATTAGGTTTATAGAGATATCTCATTACCTCAAATAACAACAGTTTCCATCTTTTTTGGGCTGCATCAAGCCCAACTTTGATTGTGGTTGCTTTAGGGATTGTGGACCTGTTATTCCGGAAAATGCCTTCCACTATAATTACGTGCTATTGGTGCTCTCTCTCTCTCTCTCTCTCTCTCTCTCACACACACACACACACACACACACACACACACACACTCCCTCTCCCTCTCCTCCCTCCCTCCCTCCCTCTCTCTCTTTGTAATGGCAAAGGTTTTATTCCAAAGAGGAGAAAAAAGAAAAAAAGACCCATCAAGCCAGTGATTGGGACTGACAATTACAAAGAGATGATCTAGAAACACATTAACTAAGGAGTCAGCTAGACAATTGAACTTCCTAGAAACATGGTGAAAAGTAATTTTCATGGAAGCTCCCAAGGAATTGTGCATCTCTTGGAGGTCCATGCAATAGCATTATGTGAACCACCTTTTGCAAATAAATGCCCCCTGACTCATCGAGAGAATTTCCAACTATGGGTTTGATCATTATTAACTCAGCTCTATTGGAATTGGACACCCACATGACCAGGGAAAGAGAATTTAATGCCTCACTCATCCCTCAATATGCCTCCAATCTTAAAGTGCGTTGGGATTACCTGATCGAGCTATTGGATCTTGCACCAACCTGTAAGGAGGGGACCCACACTTTGAAATTAGTAGAATTCTTATGATAGGCATCAATGACTACGCTCCACTTGGGAAGAAGATTGGAAGCAAAAATCTCCTTGAGAACATGTAAAGAGAGTCCCCAATTCACACGATGCATTTCGACCATAGCTATACGAAGTGTCAAGGGAAGCAACAACAGATTTGGGTGCGGGATTTGGTGGGAACATCATGTGCACACGCACACCTCCCTACGCACGTACGCAAGGAGGAGGGCCCCACCATCGATCTGGATCGATGACGACATCCATGGAGAGCCTCCTAGTTAGAGGGCTGTGCTATGGTTCCTTGGAGTGGACCTGATCATCATGTGGATCCCACCATTGGATCTCATGATCGTGGCCCACTACCCTAGATAGTCTAGGACTTTGGATTTTGGCTATTATCGTTATTAGGAACATCATGAACGGTTTAGATTGCATTGATTAGTTGTTATTTTTGTTACTTAGTCTCTAAGTAATAGTGTGCTCATATGGCGCGGCTTTTGGGGTATAGGGTTTTCTTATAAATAGGCAACTCCTTTTAGGTTTTTTTTTTTTTTCATTGAAGATTATGAATAAAATTCTGCGTTTTCCTGCTTCTCTAATTCTCTGAGTTGAGGAATCCAATTGGGTGCGAAACCCTCCCTTCTTCGAAGGGCTAACTACCGTGGTGCGAAGCCACATCTATCCTAAATCGCCCCCACTTCCTACCATCGATATTTATCATCTCCCACAACCATCCAATCCTTAAATCCACCCCCTTTTGGCAGCCAATCCTTCCTCTATAGCAGATTTGCAGAATCAGGCCCTCCAGGAGGGCTGAAACTTTGGCGAAGCACCGTGCACAGACTGGACGCCGGATCGGCCTGAAACTTGGTGTGTGGGTGGCCCACCCTTGGCCGACCAACCCCAAGCTGTCCCTTTTTGGGTTCGTGGGCCCTACACCGTGCAAGCAGTATCCCACACACATGCGTCTGGACCAGATCGCTGTCCACACATATGGACTACCTTTGGTTTGTCTTTCTCCTCTAATCCTCTCCTCTCTCGCCTTCAATCCCTAACCCTAACCCTAGATAATCCTAAATTCCAAGTTCTATTCCACTTTTGCAAACCCTAGGCTTTCCTGAATTGAAACATGGTGAATCCCTTGGATTAGGGAATAATCCTTTGCATGTGTAGATGAATCTACTCTCCTTTGAGCATTGTTTGGTCTATAATTTTTAATTGATCCAGCCCTAACATGTGTAGGCTTGGACCCTCGTAGATTCTCCTTGTTGAATGCTTGACCTTATGTGAGATGTGGAATATTTTTATGATTGTTTCTAAATTAGTATGATCTTAAGCTTGAAATTTTATATATCATATTTAATTTTCATGTACTGCATCAAATTTGACATCAGTGCTTAGGTTTTTTCATTGGGGATTGCATTGCATGTTTAGGGTTTAGTCTACTCACATTTATTTTGTATCAAATCTCATCATATAGGGCTGTTTAGGACCCATCATTCACAACATGGATTGCTGAATTTTCTGTTGTCAGAAAATCCCCAATTTTCATGGCTGAATTTTCTGTTAACAAGCTATTTGGGCAGTTATGTTGCTGGAATTTTAGTAGTGTTGTGTAGTTTCCCTCATATAGAGTCCTATAGGATCATTTAGTCCCATTTAGATGCATATAGTTGCATTAGGGGATCTTTGAGTGAGTGGTTGTATGCCCACGCGTACTGGTCGTGGTTTTGGTTCTACATTAAACATGGAACAATTGCAAGAATCCGTGAACGACCTAACTCGACAGTTTGAGTCTTTGGGTAGGCGCTTGGAACAACGTATTGACCAATGCTTGGATCAGCTTAATGTGCGCGTTACCCAACTAGAGACCACCATTGAGTAAGATGCCCAATCGCAAGCAGGTGGTCAAGAGGATAGACCTAGGAATGGAGGTGGCCAAAGAAACGGTCATGGGCACGCATCCGTGCACCCACCCTGCGAGGGATATCATGATCATTATTACCCAGATGCGCAACTCCTCAAGGGAGTTAGAGTAGATGCCTCTACGCTTGATGGCCACTTGGACCCTAAAGCATTTCTAGATTGGTTGGCGGATATGGATCACTATTTTGAGTGGTATGCCATGTTGGATGCTCGTCGGGTCCGATTCGCCAAGATGAAGCTTGTGGGCCAAGAAAAGAGGTTTTGGGCTACTATTGAGCGAAAGAAAGAAAGGTCGAAGGAGCTCCCAATAGTCCATTGGGGAGAAATGAAAGAAACTCTTAAGGAGAAGTACCTCCCTTTCTCTTATCACTGGAAGTTGGTCGAGGAATGGCAGTCTGTTCGACAAGGTTCCATGAGTGTGGCGGAATACATTGAGAAGTTTGAAGAATACTTGACCAGGTGTGAAGTTAATGAGGATCCCGTACTTACTCTTGCTCGATTTAAAACGGGCCTCCATTCTAACATTAGGAGAGAGTTGCTCGCCAAGGACATATACACTCTTGAACAGTTGTATCAAGTAGTGTGGGAAGTTGAACAATACCTCAAAGCATCTATGGGAAGGCGGTTTGAGTTTCGCGATTCTGGCGCTAAGGCCAACCCTTCTGGGGCTAAGCCTAGCACTGGATACCAAAACAAGCCTTCCGGTAGTTCTCAGTCTAGGCCCAAGGATGACAAGGGTAAAGGAATTGTCGGGTCTAGTTCACGCAGAAGTGATGCAATCAGGTACTTTAGATATCAGGGGTTTGGTCACTTTGCCCACCAGTGTGGCACGAAAGAGGGCACCAAGGTGCTCCTTATTGATGAGCAAGTAGAAGTAGTGCCCCCAGAAAGTGATTGTGAGGAGGACCAGTATGAGCCAACAGAGACCTTTAGTGATGAGGAAGAGGGAGCGCAAAAGTCTGTGACCCTGATAGTTGTGCGTCGCGCCTTTGCCCAAGTAAAGAATACCGACGATTGGCGCCGCAACACGATATTCTATACCTATGCAAAGTGTGGTGATAAGAGTTGCAAGATGATCGTGAATAGTGGTAGTTATGCTAATCTGGCGTCAACTGGCACTGTGAGCCGTTTGGGCTTGAAGCTCGAAGCCCATCCTCAACCTTATAGTGTCTTGGGTTGATGAGACTTCCATTCCAGTCTCGCACCATTGTCTTTTTCCTATTTAGTTTGGATCATATAAAGACACTTTGGTGTGATGTTGTTCCCATGGATGTTGGCCATATTATTTTAGGTAGGCCCTGGCTTTACGACAGAGATGTCACCATATTTGGTCGTTCAAATGTGTGTACATTCTGGTTTGAGGGCAAGAAAGTCAAACTAAATCCACTTCCACCCAAGAACACGACTGGAAAGGAGTCCACCACAAGGAGTGGTGTGAGCGGCTTGAAGGAATTGAAGGAGTCGAAGTCCAAGTCTAAGCCTCTCCATATTCTAAATGCCAAAGACTTTGAGCGAGAGACTGAGTCGGACTCGGTGGTGTACGCCCTTGTGGCTAGGGAGAGTGCATTAGAGGCCAGTGTAGAGTTACCTACTGAAGCCATTTCGGTAGTGGATGAGTTCCGTGATGTCTTTCCTGAGGATCTACCGAATGAGCTTCTCCTTATGAGGGATATACAGCATGCCATTGATTTAGTCCTTGGGGCGACTCTACCAAACCTCCCTCATTACAGAATGAACCCAAAGGAGCACGCAGAGTCGAAAAGACAGATTGATGACTCCTAGGAAAGAGTTTCATTCGAGAGAGCATGAGCCCGTGTGCCGTGCCGGCCCTTCTTACACCTAAGAAGGATGGCACATGGAGGATGTGTGTTGATAGTAGGGCCATCAACAAAATCACAGTCAAGTATCGGTTTCCTATACCACGTCTTGATGACATGTTGGATAATGATGGCTAACGCTACTATCTTCTCAAAAATTGGCCTCAAAAGTGGATATCATCAAATCCCTGTACGCCCTGGTGATTAGTGGAAGACAGCCTTCAACACGAAGGATGGGCTATATGAGTGGCTAGTCATGCCTTTTGGGCTTGACTAACGCCCAAGTACTTTCATGCGTGTGATGACCCAAGTGTTGAGGCCCTTCATGGGGAAGTTCCTGGTTATCTACTTTGACGATATTTTGATTTATAGCATGACCAAAGAACAACACCTCAACCATTTGAGGCAAGTTTGTGGGATTCTTAGAGTCGAGAAATTGTACACCAACCTAAAGAAGTGTGCGTTTATGTCTAATAGTGTTACCTTCTTAGGTTTTGTCGTGTCAGCTGAGGGTGTGTCGGCGGATCCCAAGAAGGTTGAAGCAATTGTCAATTGGCCTGAACCCCAAAATATTCACGAGGTGCGCAACTTTCACGGCTTGGCCACATTCTATAGGCGGTTCATTCGAGGTTTCAGTTCCATTATGGCTCCCATCACGGATTGCATAAAAAAAGGAGAGTTTCAATGGATGAAGGCAGCCTCGAAAGCCTTCAAGGAGATAAAGGTCAGGATAATCGAAGCTCCAGCCACGTGACTTCCGGATTTTTCGAAAGCTTTTGAAGTTGCATGCGACGCATCAGGAGTCGGCATAGGAGGAGTACTCAGTCAGGAAGGGCACTCTGTCGCCTTTTTTAATGAGAAACTGAATGAGGCAAAGCAAAAATACTCCACCTATGACAAAGAATTCTATGTGGTAGTGCAATCACTGTGCTACTGTCGTTATTATCTATTGCCGCAAGAATTCGTCTTATTCTCAGATCACGAGGCCTTGAGATATCTGAACTCTTAGAAGAAATTAAAGCCTAGGCACGCCAAGTGGGTTCAATTCCTTCAAAAGTATACTTTTGTGCTTAGTACAAAGCCGGTGTAGAGAATAAGCCTGCCGACACATTGAGTCGTCGAGTCGTGTTACTCAATTCCATGAGTGTCGAAGTCACGAGCCTCGAGCGCGTCAGGGAGGATTATTCTGAGTGCTCAGATTTTGGAGTTGTGTACGCGTCGTTGTTAGAGAATCCGTCAGGAGCTAGCAGTGAGTACTTGATTTTAGACAGATATTTGTTTAGGAGTGATTGCTTATGCATACCGCACACCTCCCTCCGCAATTTTCTTGTATGGGAGTTACATTCAGGAGTGGTTGTGGGTCATTTCGGTTGAGACAGGACCATCGCCCTAGTGGAGGATAGGTTCTATTGGCCAAGACTCAAGCGAGATGTGGCCAAAATTATAGGGCAATGTCGTACTTGTCAACTGGCAAAGCAGAAAAAGTAAAATACGGGACTATACACACCTTTGCCAATTCCATTCATCCCTTAGCAAGACATCAGTATGGACTTTGTGCTTGGGCTCTCTAAGACTATTCGGAAACACAATTCCATATTTGTTGTTGTGGATCGTTTTCTAAAATGGCCCACTTCATTTCTTGTTCTAAGCCTTCTGATGCATCTTATGTTGCCAAGCTGTTCTTTAGTGAAGTCGTCAAACTTCACGGGTTACCAAAAACCATAGTGTCTGACCGTGACGTATGATTCATGAGTTATTTTTGGAAGACACTATGACATATGATGAATACTAGGCTCCAATTTTCTTCTGCGTACCTCCCTCAGACAGATGTTCAGACTGAGGTGGTCAATAGGAGCCTAGGGAGTTTGCTCAGATGTTTAGTGGGGGAGCACACCAGGACATGGGACACCGCACTACCTATAGCCGAGTTTGCATTTAATAGTTCTGTCAATAGATCCACATGTTTAAGTCCTTTTGAAGTTGTTACTGGTTATAAACCTAGGAAGCCTATTGATCTCGTCCCTATGTCACTGTTCCATAGGCCATTAGAGTTTGCAGAGTCCTTCGCGCATCACATTCATTCATTACATCAAGAAATCAGGCGAAAGATCACTACTAGTAATGAACATTACAAACTTTCTGCAAACTAACATAAATGTTTCAAGGAATTTAATGTAGGGGACTTGTGATGGTCCGCATCAGGCCAGAGCGGTACCCTCAGGGAGCCGTTCGTAAATTACACGCGCGTAGCGCTGGACTATTCAAAATTATAAAACGAAATGGTCTCAATGTGTATGTGGTAGATCTTCCACTTTCCATGGGAATTAGTTCCACATTCAATGTTGAGGATCTAGTTGCATTTCACGGGACTTCTGATACATTGTCCAGGCTTTCACCTAACCATCCTGATTCCCCAGAACTTTTCCTTAATTCATGGCTTCTTCCCAACCCTTCTTCTCAACCTCTACCTCCCATACCTACTCTTCCCACACCTAGAGAGGAGAGAGGATATTCTGGACCATCAGATAGTATCAAGTCAAACGGCGGGTTTCAAAAGTACCTGGTTAAGTGGAAGTCACGCCCAGTTTCAGATAGTACGTGGCTCACTAAGGAGCTTCAACGAATTGATCCTGACATCTTGGAGCGGTTCAGGAGTTTTGTTTCGCCAGTGGCGAAATCTTTGCATCCGGGGAGAGTTGATGGGAACATCACGCGCACACGCACTCCTCCCCTACGCACGTATGCAAGGAGGAAGGCCCCACCATCGATCTGGATCGATGACGACATCCATGGAGGGCCTCCTAGTTAGAGGGCTGTGCTATGTGGAGTGGATCCGATCATCATGTGGATCCTGTCATTGGATCTCATGATCGTGACCCACTACCCTAGATAATTTAGGACTTTGGATTTTGGATATTATCGTTATTAGGAATATCATGAACAGTTTATATTGCATTGATTAGTTGTTATTTTTGTTACTTCGTCTCTAAGTAATAGTGTGTGCACATGGCGCTGCTTTTGGGGTATAGGGTTTTCTTATAAATAAGCAACCCCTTGTAGTTTTTTTTTTTCATTGAAGATTATGAATAAAATTTTGTGTTTTCCTGCTTCTCTAATTCTCTGAGTTGAGGAATCCAATTGGGTGCGAAACCCTCAATTCTTCGAAGGGCTAACTACCGTGGTGCGAAGCCACACCCATCCCAAATTGCCCCCACCTCCTACCCTCGATATTCATCATCTCCCACAGCCAACCCATCCTCAAATCCACCCCTTTGCAGCCATCCTCCTCTATAGCAGATTTGCAGAATCAGGCCCTCCAGGAGGGCTGAAACTTCGGCGGATCACCGTGCACAGATCGGATGCCCGATCAGCCTGAAACTTGGTGTGTGGGTGGCCCACCCCTGGCCGACCGACCTCAAGCTGTCCCTTTTTGGGTTCGTGGGCCCCACACACGTGCAGGGCAGGATCCCACGCACGTGCGTTTGGACCCGATCGCTCTCCACACGTGTGGACTACCTTTGGTTTGTCTCTCCCCTCTAATCATCTCTTCTCATGCCTTTTATCCCTAACCCTAGATAATCCTAAATTCCAGGTTCTATTCCACTTTTGCGAACCCTAAGGCTTTCCTGAATTGAAACATGGTGAATCCCTTGGATTGGGAAATAATCCTTTGCATGTGTGGATGAATCTACTCTCCTTTGAGCATTGTTTGGTCTATAATTTTTAATTGATCCAGCCCTAACATGTGTAGGCTTGGACCCTCGTAGATTCCTCTTGTTGAATGCTTGACCTTATATGGGATGTGGAATATTTTTTATGATTGTTTCTAAATTAGTATGATCTTAAGCCTGAAATCTTGCATATCATATTTAATTTTCATGTCTTGCATGAGGATTGGAGCGTTGGCAAGTGTAAATAGCTAAGGAATGGGAGTGTGTGTGTTTGAAACATGATTTAAAGTGGGAGCAGCACCTGGTAGAAGGTTCATGCAACTAAGTTTGGGCAAAGATTTATTTGTTTCATTCTTTCTAATCTTTCCTAGTGCCCTCTTTCACAGGCCAATGTGCTTGACGTACGCATTGTAGAGGAACTGAGGAAGGCCCTGTCCTGTTTTAGGTGTTGTTGATGCCTGATTGGTACTGATACTTGCCTTATGATTAAGACTGATCCTTTTTTGTCCACCTTTCAATAATAATAAAAAAGACTGATCCTTGTGTCTGGTATGCCAATGGGTCATCTGGACTATTCACTATGTGCAGACCGGACAAAGTGTTTGTTTCTAAGGATTAGTATACTCTTTTTGAGGTGTTTTCTCGGTCTTCCTTTACCAGTCCTCTTTCAGACTACAATCCAGTGCTGTTTTAGATGTCTTCCATTTCTTTGGGGCCTCATATGTCTAAATTTGAGAATATGTTGCTTCATGACCTAGACTTAAATAAGAAGGTGAATGGTAAAATAGCAAGGTGTTGAAAGATTGGCAAGGTTGAAATTTCATAGGAAGTTGCAATCTTCAAATTTTTTTAAAAAAAGGTGGAACATTGATTAGTTTAGAAAGATTGGAGAGAAAATAAAAATGGAAACTTCAGAAAATCAAATCCTTGGATTTGGACTAAGAAGAAAGGGTGTTGTCGATTGGGGAGAAACGATGAAGATTTTTGCTAAAGAAGGGCTTTTTGGAGGTGATTAAGAGAGGAAACAATGTGGAGGCAAAAATTGAGAGCCTAATGCCCTGAGGAGGGAGATAATAGTGCCAGTTACTTCAACTGTACGGATGCTAGAAGATGGGTAATTAAATTAAGAGGGTCATGTAAGATTGTCACTTCCCTATTCGAATTCCTCCTCTTCGTTTCTCCTCTTTAAAATCTTTTTCCATCCATATCACTATCTCAGGTGGATTGCACGGAAGGAAATGTCAATCTGCCAAGGCCTTTTAAACATATGCAAATTGCAAAGTGTAGGCTATTTGGAGTGAGTTATTCTTGCAGAAATTTACTAGGGGTACGAAGTCTATGTTTAGCACACTTTTTCTTGAAGAAAGTGGCTGTGCTGGACATGAAAGATTAGATTTCAGAACTCTTAGTCTCATGAATACCTTCTGTACCGTTTTAGAAATTCCTGTAGTTAGTGGTGTCCCCTTTCAAGATGTATTTTATCATGGAGTGCTTAATTCTCCATGGTGTGTGTATTGCTAATGCGTGTTTCTGTTCCTTAGGGAAATAGCAAAAATTTGGGTGCCCTATGCAAAATCAACATGATTAAGCCTTATGGCCTGTGTACATTGTGAATCATGCTTAGGTGTATAGGCTTCAGAAATTGATGGAGAGTGAAGATCCTGGAATGTACAGCTACTGCCTCTTTTAATATCCCCTTCAATGGTTCTTCTCTTGACTAGTTTACGAGTTCTAGGGGCCATTGCAAGGAAACTCTCATCTCATCTCATCTCCTCTTTTTGGTAATGGTTGAACTTTTTTTTTTTTTGAAGACACAGGGTGTCCCCACCTCTTTTTGAAGTGAGACTAATCCATGCGGATACACGCAATCACCCACAAGCACATGTATCGGGTAAAGCCAAGGAGGGGAATCGAACCCTCACCTGTAGGGAGGAAACCTACGGTGAAGACCATTTGCCCAAACCTCGTTGGGGAATCGAACCCTCACCTGTAATGGTTGAACTTATTAGCAAAATGTTTTAAAAGGTAGAAGATGGTGGTTTAATCTTGGATTACAACGTGGGTAACCTGCCTGCTCAGATATTGCTCAGTTAGGATAACACTTTGGTTCTTTGTGAGGCATTAGATGTTAAGGTTCAAAGATTGCTTCTGAGATCGGTTACTTTTGCCACGTTCTGGAACATTTGGAAAGAGAGAAATAGATGCATATTTGACGACAAGAAGATAACTGTTGTTGCTTCTTTGGTTGGGTTAAGAGCTCTGTTAGTGAGTGCCTTGGCTACGGACTTTCTCACAAATTTGAAGGTCATGGTAATGGGCAGTGAGCACCATTGTAGAGCATCTTTTTGGGTGGATAATCCCCTTTTGATCAAGGAATGTCCTGATCAAGATTCTAAATATTGATATTGGAGGGCATCTTCAAACGTAACTATGTGGTCGTAATGGATTTTTTGGCCAACAAATGTTGGGAAGTGTCAGGAGAAAAGGAAAAAAATTGAAAACACAAGAATTAATCCTTTTTTTTTTTCTTTTTTTTGGACAAGCAAGCAACAAACAACTGATTAAAATTAAAACATCTAGGACCTAGTGTCCAAAGTACATGGCTGGGCGATTAGAGATTTCTAAAGGCAAAGAACAAGAATCGATCATTTAACTTTTTTTTTTTTTTTTTTTTTAAAACATGCATTCAATGGTGTATCAGGCCATTCTTTGGTATAAACACTATTACTAGGTTGACCTGTTGAAAGCTGAGTTTTGAGTCTTTCACTTCGAAATTTAGTGACAAAGCATATATTACAAATTCTTTGGTTGACCGTCAATTCTTACCATAATGGGTTTTATACTTTTATTACATTTTCTAATTTTTAACCAAACTCATAGTTAATCGCCACAGATTATTCAAAATTTAAATATATGTTATTACAATCACAAATATCAAGAACATATCCTATTGTAAGTAATTGTAAGCATGTTGACATAATCCAATACCACAACTAGGGTGGGGGAGCACCAACAAAGCGTATAATATATGCCATTTTATAGTGTTAAAAATCTCAATTGATCTATTTAATATGAAGAGCTATTTTTTCTTCTTCTGAAAGGTAATGGAATTTTATCGATAGAATCCACACCGTAGAAAAACTTGAAAATAAAGAAGGCTAAAAATAAGGCGCTATAATTGGTCAAATAAAAAACAGAAAAATAAAGGTTAAAAATGTGTAAATTTGGGAAAATCAACCAAGTAGGTCCTATTCCTAAATGAACACAATCAAGCACGATTTGGTGGATTATGGCATGGCATATTGAAATACAACAAAAGGACAAAAAAAACCAAGAAAAGAAAAAAGAAAAAAAGGAAAGAAAAACAAGTGATGGTTTACCTGTTTTGCTTGTTTTTCCTGAAATAGTCCACTCCGCTTTGATTCATTGAATCTTGCTCCAGTCTTGACTTGTGTTCTAATCTTCCAAATATGCTTAGATTTAGTCAAAATGGGTTTCTAATCTTCCTCTAAGGTTAAATTGAATAAAAAGAAAGTAGAAAAATTACAGTTCTTTATAAGCATCTTGGCTGTAATGCGACATGCAGGGTGTATCAGTCCTAATAGGGGCCATCACCTGCTGACTTTTGAGATGGCTGGTTTTACCTTGTTATGTGTATTGTTACTGTTTGATACAGATCCAATATGCTGTCACAGCCGATATGATACTAATCTACAGAACCTTGGTCCTAATGATCTTACAGGGAACCTTGTCAAAATTTGTAGTGAGCTTGATTTGCTTTGTGTTGGGATCTTGGGTCAATTAGTGAAGTTTTATTTTGTTCCTTGAAAAAAATTCTAGCATAAAAAAAATCAAATAATCCATGGAAGGTATTTTAGGCTTTCAAAGGAACTTTGGATGGCATGTAAAAGGCTAGAAGATCCCATCCCATTTGAATGGGGAAAATCAATGATTTTGCAGTTTTCCTTATTTTTCTAACAGGGATGTTTTGCCATTTTGACAAAGTTGCTTAGGGTTTTAGTCCATCGATCAGTTAGGGTTTTTTATCTAAAGCAATTTTCCTTAAGATCAGTTAGGGCTTTTTATCTAAAGCAATTTTCCTTAAGGGCGTGCTTGGATTGAGGGTAAATGATGGAAAACTAAAGAAGAAAAATGATGTGACATTTTGTCTGTTTGGATTTCATAAAAAGAGAAGGAAATTCATTTCTTTTCCTTAGCAATGGAGTAAAACCTTTTCTGCATAAATTCAAATGGTGGGAAAGAGGTTTTCCTTTGATGTGATGTTTTAGATGGTAAAATTGGAGGGAAAAAAGGTTTCCCTTTGAAAAGTGCAACCCGAACAATGGAAAATGCAAAGGAAAAACATTTTCCAAGATTCTCTATAGCAAAACAAACAAGTGCAAAAAGTTTTCTTCCCCTTGTACTTATATCAATTTACCCATCTAGTCATGTCAAACTTTTACTTTCCCTTTCCTTACCCTAGTTTACCCCCAATCCAAACATGCACTATGTGACTAGTAGGGTTTTATACTTTTATCGTGTGTGTGTGTCTATATATATATATATATCCCTATTACCAATGGTGTTCCGATGCATTGAGGGTGTTGTTAGTCTACTTTTGTGGCTTTTTGGGAGAAAGTAGTCACTATTTAGTCTTTTATTAACAAGGACACATAGCCAGGTTTGGATTGGGTGAAAAAAAACGAGGGAAAGTAAAACATAGTTGATGACATAAGCGAGTGTAAAGTTGACATAAGCGAGGAGAGGAAATACCTTACACTTGTTTGTTTTGCTAAAGAAATTAGAAGGAAAATGCTTTCCCTTTCCATTTGTTAGTGTTTGGATTATAATTTTCAAAGGGAAATCTCTTTTCTCTCAAATTTTGCCATTTAAAATGTCACATCAGAGGAAAAACTCTTTTCCTACCATTTGACTTTATGAAAAGAAGAAGAAGAAGGTTCTACGCCCTTGCTAAGGAATGAAAATTGATTTCTTTTTCTTTTTATATAATTCAAATAGAGGAAATGTTGCATTAAGGAAAAATATTTGCTTTCATTAGTTTTCCTTCGCTTTCCCTCAATCATCCAAACACGACTTTAGGTTCATTTTAGGTGTCTACTAGTTGCAAATTGCAATAACACACGGACATGATAGCCCCTAGTGATTACACTGGTAGTAAACAGAATTTTTTCCCATGCAATTATTTTTGAAGGATAAAAAATTTTTGTGTTGGCAGAATTGTTTGCTTGCTAGGAGAGTCATAAACATTGAGATTTATTAGGACATTAAAATGGATTACGGCATAGATCTGGGATATTTAGGGAATTTTTAAAGTATGTGCTTATCAATGGATGGTTTAGATTTTATCCACTCCGAGTCAATGAGTGTTATTCATGCCATTATATATATATATATATATATATATATATATATATATATATATATATATATATATATATATATATATATATATATATATATTATGTGAGTATTCTTCACCTTCGCCATTTCTCCAGCTTCTTGGCATTTAGCCCGTGTCCACCCCGTCCTGCTGTAGCTGGCACTGATTAATCTTTTTTATTAATTAGTTATATACTGGGTTCAATTCTAAGAGTTAGCCTCCAAATTCATTGTTATGCTTATTTTTGTGATTGTTCCTCTGCTGAAGGGATTTACTTCCAGATCTGTGTTTATATTCAGGGCCTATGTGCATCAGCTCTGAGCAAATTGGATCCTCTTAGCCAATCTATTTCTTTCCGAGGAGCCAAAACAAAATAGATTGGGGAAGGCTGCCTTTTAATTTATCTCTGTTTCCGCTCAGGGCATTTTGGATAAACCAAGCACCTGACCATTTTGGCTTTAAATATTTCCTCAATTTTAGCATTGACATCTATGTTAATGATTGAAGATCCACTTTACACCAAAATCTTTTATAGTAAGAGGATATGGATCTTCCACAGTGCACTAAAGAATTATTAAATTTTCTATTGCGGTTTTTGCAGGGTGCAACAATAGTAGACCAGATTGTGACTATAACTCCTGCTGAAAACTATGTACCAAAAGTTGAGGTGCGAGTCAACTCCAGATTATATCTCTAGACTACAGTTATTTTAAGTTCCTTCTTTAAGATTCAATTGTTTCTTTTTTTCTTTCCTTTTCTTTTTCTTTTTTCCTTTATGTCTGCTGCAATTGCATGCAGGGAACGGCAATGGTAGAACAAACCATGAGCATAAGTCCTGTTGATGACCGTGCGCCAGATGTTGAGGTATGCGTAACTTTAGGACCCACTATATCCTGTTTTACTCATTGCTGGACAATATTCTACAATTGAAATGATGTGGTTTGCAGATCTTATGTGCCTTACTCATTGTACACGTGTTATATGCAATTTGCACGGCAAGAGGGTGTCACCATGGAGATGATCATCCAAAGTTCAGGCTGCTCGGATGGATGAATTTGGGAAAAAAGGATGGATGGTTGATAAAGCTCTGAGTGATACGACACTCAGGGTGCATATGATGCTTGATATGCAGGCATTTAGAAATTGTACATGTGGCATATGTCAATCCAACAAACTGACTAGATTGTGCAGACCACTTTCTCTAATTCACAATTCGAAGATCAGATTGGTTGAACAATCCTAACCTCTGATTTGTGGACACTTGTTTGTGGAAATAGTACCGTTGGATATTTTTCATCCTTATCCATCCAATCATTGTCCACCAATCTTATAGTTGGAAAATCAACTAAGCTTAATTTTTGGTTCGTGATACATCTGCATTGGGTCCCATAATTGGGTGGTTCAATTTGATTACTTGTATGCCATGTGTGGAATTTCTGAGTAGTTTCTAAGTGCCTGGCTGCCTGTGTATCATCCATCATGCTGTGCCAGTGGATCAAAGTTTTTCTCTAAAACTCCATCTTCAAATGCCTAGGATTATCTCATAAGCCTGATTTTTGTATATTCTCATCCCAATGGGTGGGTCCTCCTGACGAGTCGCTTAGATGTCCCATGTTTGCATGTAGGCTTTGAGTAAGGTGTGAGAGTAAGGGGGTGCGAGTACTACTTAAAAGTCATTTCTTGTATTTATTTATTTATTTTGAGGGATTTCATTTGTTTTTATGGACCATTCTTCAAATTCTACCTTTTCACCCCTCTTCATGTAGTCTGAAAACACCTCTCCTAGCAATGGACGGGTATATGTGAGTAAAGCTCAAGATGTTGTCACGAGTATGCTTGCAAAAGGTTCAGCTATTGGACAAGATGCCATGAACAAGGCTAGAGCATTCGACGAGAAGCACCGCCTGACAGCCAATGCATCTGCTAAAGTCATTTCCTTTGATAGAAGGGTTGGGCTCACTGAGAAACTAACTGTGGGCATCTCAGTTGTTAATGAGAAAGTGAAGTCCGTTGATCAAAGGTTGCATGTATCAGATAAAACTATGGCAGTGTTAACTGTAGCAGAACAGAAGCTGAATGATACAGGATCTGCTGTCAAAACGAACAGGTATGAAGGACCTTTTCTGGTATGGAATGTGCAAAATCACTGATGAATCATGTTATCAAGATCATGCTTGCAAATATGAAGATGGTGAATCCATTAAGTAGTTACTTATGTGGTGGTCATATATCTTGATCTGAGGATAGTATTAATAGCATCCTTGGTCTTGAGTATCCAATACCAAATACAAAGTGTTGTTGATGATTGATGACACTTGGGTTTTTGCCCAGGGATTGATTACCCAGTCCATTTATCTGATGGGTCCCACCAAGGACACCTACTGTCCTGGAAGCCTCCTTTATGGGACATCCTAACCCTTGATTGCTAACTCACAAATAGATTATAGACCATTATTAAAAAAACAACTGTTGTTGTTCAATGGACAAAAGGCCACGTATTGGATCACTAGCATCTTAGTTTGGGGAAGTTTTGTGGCATGTTCCATCCTTTGTGGTGCCATCATACCAGTGATCTAGATCATCAATCTATTAACCCTGCTTGTTCAAACAGAAGACCTGTGGATGCTATGCATATCCTTGGGTCAGGGATCTTTTAATGCCTAAATGAGAGGGTCAGACCCATGATTGGGCTATATGTAGCATAGAAATCTTGAAGACCATATGGTGTATTGTCAACTTATTTTTATTACTTGAGGATATGTACATGGTAGCTTCGAGCTCTCAGTTGCAATCAGTGGGGACCATGGCTCGGTGATCCAAATCTTTTGTATGATGGATCCACTGTTGATGGGGGATTTTGCCCAATGATCCCCCTGACAGAACAGTCCCAACTATTTGATTGACAGCCTTTAAATGGGTAGTTACAAACAAAATACCGCAACAGTCTCCATTCAACAGTGAACTGAAGATTGAATTTTAGGATATTCCAATCTGCAGATTTTTGAAGGAAAAATCCCCTATGTTTTGTCCCCCATCCATGTTGAATCAAGTTCATGCTTAACAGGATCACCCATTTCCTTTATTGTGATTTCGTAGGTCACTTTTTGGACTGAATTGGGAGTCGAAGAGTATCAATAATGATTGACTGCACTTTCAAGATATTATTTGTTGACTTTAGATTCTCAAACTGATCATGACCTATGAAACTTAGACACTGTGTCACGGTTAGACATGGTGGTCCTTGACAGCCTGACAATCACACAAATGACAAATCTATATGTTTATATGGCAATATCAAAACATACACTAACATATAATTGCCAGGAAGAATGCCCATTACTGAAAGCATCAGATAGAAAATGTATCCAGATTAACCGTACATTGAAGGTTGAACCTCTAAAAGTAATTATAACCAAATTATGACTTGGAAAAGTGGGCCACACACAATTGACATCTGTTTGTGTTTTAGTATCTGCTCATTGGTGCTCATAGACCCTTGGTGCACACTAATCCTGTTGGCTTGATACATTTTTTGTTATTTTCCTGTCTTTATACAGGTATGTTTCTGCAGGAACGGCGTGGCTAAATGGTGCTTTTAGCAGGGTGGCGAAGGCTGGGCAAGTTGCAGGTGTGAAAACAAGAGAGAAGTTCCAGTTGGCAGTGTCAAACTTAACTGCAAAGGTAAGATCCATTATCTTACCTCTTCGCAATACACCATGCAATGATGTGGTTGCTGGATTTTCTCCTTCTACATCTTAAAAGCTAGAGTCATGAAAAAATAGTGCATTGTCTACATGGAGTAACCCAAATGAGTGTCCAATGTTCCCAAATTATCCAAAGCTTGGAGAACTGGTCTTTTAGCAAATGCCATAGTCACCTTATAATTCTGTCTATCCAAAAAGAACTGCATCTGGGATTTCTTTTGACTGCTGAAAATGATTGGTGAATGTCCAAGTGCCTGGTTGTAACCTACTGTTACCATTTCTCAAGCAGTGGCAGGTCTATAGCACTGGTCCAGCTTCAGTACCTTGCAATTTCTTGGTGGTTTGGGTTATAAATAGCTTTCTACTCGCTATTGCTGCTCCTAACTCTTACCCTTTTTGGTAACTGCCATTCGGTGCTAAGGATCCTTCCATAATATTTCCATGCAGTAGATTATGAATAGACTTGGAGAAACACACGAGGTGCTTTGCCACTGCAATTCCTCCTGCACCAGAAACTCAAAGACATGATATTTGTTGACTTTCTTATAGAGCAGTGGTTTCAACCAGAACTGCCATGATACCCAACTCCAGCAACTGTCTTAGTTGCATAATCCTTCTAACCGGGTGCCACCCTGCTTTCAGTTCTGCTTTCGACCTGTGCTCCCACCGTCGCTTCATGGTTGTTTATACTTGCTGGCATTGTTCTACAAATGCTTCCCCACTCCCACACTCAAATCTATTGCCGCTTCACTTGTTGCTTCCTGCAACAAATGCTTCCCCACTCCCAATAGGTAATAATATGAGAGAAAGTAGATGTACATGGTTTGGCCATGTGCAACAAAGACTAAGAACTGTGCTAGTTAGGAGTGAGTTGGTTCAAGTTGGAGGCTCTAAAAGGGTAAGGGGAAGCCCTAGAAGGATGGGGGAGGTAGTAAGGAAAGATTTGATTGCCTATGGTTTAATTGAGGATATGGTCCTTGATTGAGTGGAATGGTGGAACAAGATTCGTGTAGCCTTACGATAAGGTTGGATGATGATGATGATGATGATGAGTTGGTGACAACCACCTTCACCCAAAGAAAATCCAAGGGTTCCGTGGGCCGCCCACCCCGAGCGTGCCCCTGCATCCCACAACCCACCCTACTCCAGCCTGGTGTGAAGATGCCCCCGCATTAATCACCCCCGATGAAGAGTCTCGAACACGAGACATCCTGCTCTGATACCAATTTGATGCAGGACAATTAACCACTTACTCTAAAAGCTCGAACTGATAGAGCATGGCGAATCAATCCCTTTATCTCATAGCCTAGGCCCCAAATCCATGGGTTAGGTCCTCGGTCAAACCCTCCTCGTGGGTACCAAATCCATGGATTTCGCCCCCTTGTGGGCCCCAAATCCATGGGTTCCGCCTCACACGAGCCACCTGCCTCACATGAACCCCAAATCCATGGGTTCCACGGGCCGCCCACCCCGAGTGTGCCCCTACATCCCACAGCCCACCCCACTCGAGCCCGGTGTGAAAATGCCCCTGCATTACTTCCAGAGTATCAAAGAAATATTTGACCATTGCCTCTTCCATTCCAAAGGAAATTTCTTGAAAACTTATCAAGTAAAGATAATTTCTATATTAACCTTCCAAAAAAAAAAGAACCATTGAAAGCTTCTTGATCCCTTTTTAGGAACCATTGCTAGGATCATTAGTAAGGATATGAAGTAAATGGGAAACTCGGAGAGAATAGCCTCTCTTTTTTTTTTAGCCTTAATTAGAGTGGTTCTCCCCAAGATTAGAAAGGTCTTAAAAAAAATAATAAAAAAAAATAAAAAATCCAAATTCCTCCATTATCATCACTATTGAGTATAGCTTGTCTCATGGAATGCCTCCATAAAAGCCACAATATCAAATTTGCTTATACCCTTCTTGATCTCAAACTCTTTGAACTTTTCAAATCACATGCTGACCTCCAACTGAAATTGATAAAATCTTGACTATTGATCTTGGGTCCAAGGAAAGAATTCTTAGCATAAAGTTATTTATTTATTTATTTTTTATATTATTATTATTATTATTTTTACAGTAATCAACAATCACCGTTTTAGTAATAACTGGTTCCTCATAGGCTTGTTCTTCACGACTAAGCTTGTCAATGCTGTTTGATCTTCTTCTCCCAGTCACTATTTGATGGAAAGATATCATCTTGTTTGCATGTAATCACTTCCTACTTGTAGCATTGAATTCTAGATTTTAAAATTAAACCATATCATTTTTTTTTTCTGTTAATAAAAAATATTAGAAACAAGATTTATATGTTCAGTTATATTAATCTTTTATTGGAGACCTGTTCAACTTAAACTTCTATTTGTATTCAAAAACTAAGTAGACAGTAAATATAAAGTATGGAACCATGGACTCTTCTCGTGCTGATTGGTTTTCTTAAGAACCAATGCTTCGTGCTTGTATTGGTCTTTGACACCCATCGTTTCTCAACACTTGTTGTTTGAATGTTGCTTAACTGCTGAATACTCTTTTCATCATATTCTTGGGTTCCTTTGTTTCAATCTAACAGTCTGATTTCAAAGAGGAGAAACTGTTCTTTTCATAAAATTGCAGATCTTGTTGATTTTTGAATTCAAGTATCCTTATTCCCATTTTCTTCTACTAACTTTTTTTTCTTTTTATTGAAAATAGGATCCCATTGCTACAATGTAAGCCAGTAGCTTCTAGCTTCAATGATGTCTGGGAGGTTCTTTGGGTCATTGTCTGAAGGAATTGGGCTTCTCCATACATAATTTCTACAGTTGATGGATTGATATCTGAAAGCACATAAGTTGGGTGGTAGTAATGGCGTGTTGAAGCGATGAATGCGAGAAATTTTCTTCATTTCATATTGCTTCGTGGTAGGCTTTGTGAGCTTAGATATGCAGTTGTGCTTTGTATTCATTTGATTTCCTTTCCCCCCCATTAGTAGGTGTTAGTGTGCAAGTGGGAGCTGTGTATTTTCTTGTATTATTGTTTGCATTTTCCATAGGATGTTTGATTCAAAATTTTATTGTTTCTCATGTTTGATTGCCCAATATGAATGAAATCGATTGTTATTCTTTACAGTTCCTTGGTATCTCTCTCTCTCTCTCTCTCTCTCTCTCTCTCTCTCTCTCTCTCTCTCAGGTGCAAATGAGTTTTTATTTTATTTTTATTTTATTTTTATTTTTATTTTTTATATTTAAAATTTTTTAAGATGAAATTTTATTAATGGAAGAAGAGGGAGATCAAAGACAGAACAGACCAAGAACGCCAAAGAGAAATAAAAAAGAAAACAAAAAGAACAAGAAAAAAACCTAGAAAAAACTTAAAGAGAAACCTAGAAGACGAGAAAAAAACAAACCTAGAAGAAACTAGAGAGAAAAAGATACAACTTAGAAGAAGTTAAAAAAGCCTAAAGCTAGAATACAACGACAACCAGCTCAAGAGCTGGAATTCAACAACAGATAACTGAATTATGACTAAAATACATAATTATAAACATAAAATCATGTCTGCATGGAAAATAAAGTTCATGATTGGAAGGATCTATGCTATTGACTGCTATATAGAATATATGATCCGAACTGACATGTGGCCATTTGCTGAGTGCCTGATTATTGGGATCGTCTGTGTTGTGGAATCTATGCTAGCAGGCCATGGTAACAAAACTAGGATGAAGAGATGATTTTGACCATCATCTTCTGATGAATTGGAATACTAAAAGGAAGTTTTTTTATGGCTCGCATTCAACTCTAATGATCAAAGGTTAGGATCATGTTTGGACAATAGCTTATGTATTCTAGTAATGTGGCAAGTGCGTCCCAGTGGCTCGGTTAATCGAATGGTTGATAGGATGGTCTCCGTGGTAATCAAGTGATGTTTAATTGTCTCCCAAACTAAAAAATCCCAGCCATCCAATTCAAAGGCTCTTGTAAGTTGAATCCGGAATGTTTGTTCTGAACTCTAATTTCTGTTAATACATGTTAGCAATGATTATTCTATCACGGATAATTGGGAGATATCCATTCATTGTCACCCCCATCAAATTAAGGGCCTGAATCACTAACCAATGGAGCCATCTTGTAAAGAAAATTTACAGGATTCCTGACCCGAGCTTTCAGTATTATATTGGCGTATATGCACCTAAGCTCTCCCATATTCCAAAATCTAAGAACTAAACTTAGGTCTCTATAGAGACCTCACCCAGAATGAGAAACTATTTTTGGAACTTTAACAAAACTTTGATAAAACTATCTCTAGCCGACCTCAGGGCATCAAAAACCTAATCCGGTCAAATGTAAAGAATTTTAGGCGCATCCTGAAAATAGCCAATGGACCCGATTGTCAAATCTGGAACCGGACAAATCAGATCCTGGCTGATCATTCATACTCTTTACAAACCTTCATCACGTCTCATTTCAATAAAGTTGTCTGTGCTAATGCAAGAAGCATTGAAAATCCGAGCGAGTTAAGTCATAAGGGTCCTCGGTGCCTCTAAGAAACAGCTAACAAACCTGCGATTAAGTTATAAGGGTCGTTGGTGCCTCTAGGAAACAACTAACAAACCTGATTGACAGATCAAATTGCCGCCAGATATCCAGACCCATTAGGACACTATATAACTGCTAAACATGAAACACTAGATGCAAAAGGGGACAAAACGGACAGTAGGTCAATGGTTGACCAACAGTCCACGTAGCAAGTTTTTTTATTGTTAGACTTGTTCCCTAAGACTAGCCTGTGTATGCATCGAGCATGGAGATAAATGAAGCTGTATCAAAGGTGTACCTGATTGAAAAGCCATAGCAGTAAAAGATGGCCAAAATCTTCCTTGCCTTATACTCTTAGAGAAGCACCATGATGGGATGAAAAACCTCAGTCGTATGTAGGCTTGGGGACCCAGCCCTGTTTATATAGCTTAGAGGGTCGATGAGTTTAGAACCCATCGAAACTCCTCTCCATAAGGCTCCTCACGAATTTGAGTATCTTAGTTCAACTAGAACACCATGTGTGACACAGTTGTAGCGCACCACCCCTTAGTCGATTTTAAATGAATCACAACTGAGTGAAGTCTACTGGTATTTTGATCACATTATCCAACCCTTAGGATAATTCAAACCGTTGATCAATAAAGCCCACCTTATATAATTCTTACATTCTCCCACTTGGGCCACATTGATCAATATCAATGATTAATTTTGAAAACATTTAGAAAAAATATTTTAGTATTAAAGAAAACAACCAAACGGTTAACCAATAATTATTGGATAATACGGGCATCTCTATTACAATCTGGTTCATCAAGGCTACTAGTATCGGATTGCGGTAGCTATTACAACATTTAATCTTGGTGAGGTAAGACTAAGCGCTGCCACAAATACTACAAGTCTTAATGACATAGATCGGGAACTAGGAAGTGTAATATAAGATTACACACGTAGTGCGATGATATGTATCTATCCTTAAGAGGTCCTGGAGTTTTCAAATGTCTCCAACGAGGCACAACTTTAGTTCTGCTTACTCAGAACAAATTGCACATATATAAGAGAAGCAGAAATAAACTTTATATCAGAATCATAAAAAAACTATATCAATGAAATCTCTTCAATATCTATGAAAATAAGACAAACTCAACTGCCACTAATTGAATACATTTATGGAATCAATGACTCTCATGAACGTTACATGCTCCTGAAATGGCTTGATAGGGAGCCCTTTAGTGAGCAGATCCACAATCATCTCCTTAGTGCCTATGAACTCCACAGACACTAGATAATTCTGAACTCTTTCCTTCACAACAAGATACTTGATGTCGATATGCCTCGACCTTGATAAATGCTTGTTGTTACTAGAGAAGGAAATTGCAACTGAATTATCGCAAAAGATTCTCAATGGTTTCAGAATATGCTCCAATACTTGTAAACCTGAGAAGAAGTGTTGTAACCACCATGTTTGATTTGATGCTTCATGACATACTATGAACTCAACTTCCATAGTGGATGAGGCTGTGGTTAATTGTTTCACGCTTTTTCAAGACAGCCCTACAAACCATCATCAAGATGTAGCCCAAGGTAGAATTCTTTGTATCAACATAGCCAATATAATCTACGTCTGAGTATCCAACTAACTCTAAATGATCAGACTTTTTGTATGTGAGTCTGAATTCCTTTGTTCGGCAGGTAGCCCAACACCTTCTTTGCGGCTATTTAATGCTGCATTTCTGAATTAGATAAATACTTACCCAACATTCCAACTGCATAGGAAATGTCCGATCGCATTCAGACTCGAGCGTGCATGATACTCCCTACTACTAACACGTACAGAAAATCCTTCATTTGATTCTTTTTTTTCTAAATCATTCTTAGGATACTGGAACTGGCCAAATTTACCGCCCTCTACAATGAGCGATTGTCTAGGAACATAGTTTTGCATGTCATATCTTTCGAGTACCCCATCAATATAAGCTCTCTGTGACAGGTTAAGTAGTCCGCGTAATCTGTCACGACATATCTCAATGCCGATTACATAAGAGGCATCACTAAGATCCTTCATCTCAAACATTTGAGATATAAATTTCTTAGTATCACTTAACATTTTTGCATCATTACTAGACAACAAAATGTCATCAACATATAAAACCAATATGATGAACTTACTCTCACAGATTTTATCGTAGATGTATTCATCTATGGTGTTTTCTACAAAATCATATGAGGAAATCACTTCATGAAACTTTACATACTACTGCCGTGATGCCTGTTTCAACTCATAGATGGATTTATTCAGTTTACAAACTATATGTTCTAAGCCATTGGCTACAAAACCTTTAGGTTGCAACATATATATGTTCTCATTTAAATCCTCATTGAGAAGCGCAATCTTTACATCCATCTCATTTAGCTCAAAATCCATATGAGCCATAAGAGACACTATATCCTGAATGAGTCTTTCTTAAATATTGGTGAAAAAGTCTCCTGAAAATAAATGCCTTCATGTTGGTTAAAACCATTGGCAACAAGTTTGACTTTATATCTTTTGACATTATCTTGGAGTGCTGTTTGGTTTTGAATACCTATTAACAACCAATCGGTTTTATTCTTTGGGTAACTCAACAAAATCCCATATTTTATTGTACTTCATGGATTTCAACTCATCCTTCATGGCATCAATTCAATGAGAATGGTTGGCACTTTGTTTGGTTTGTGTAAATGATTCAGGATAATTTTCCACCCCTATATAAAATTCGTGCTCCTGTAGATATACGATGTGATCTTTTCGATTCACATGCCTCCTCTCTCTTTCAGATCTTCTCAATGGCTCACCCTCTTGAGTGTGATTTTGATTTCCTTCATCAGTGAGTTGTATAGAGGTTCATCGTGGTGATCTGCAGTCACTAAATGTTCAATTGTAGGATTCATACCAACGTGGTCTGGTATGATCACAACGGAAGTTATAGTCCTTTCTTCCTCGAATAAAAAATTCTTAATGTTCATGTTCCCACTATTTTGAGTGTCCTCAATGAATCTGATATTCACAGTCTTAATAATCTTCACAAAGTGGGAAGGACAGTAGAATCGATAACCTTTTGACCTTTCCGGGTATCCTATATAGAAATAAGTTATGGTTTTAGGAGCGAGCTTTCTTTCATACGGGTTATAAACATTGGCTTTAGCAGGACATTCCCAAACATGTAGATATCGGATACTTGACTTTCTCCCATTCCACAATTTAAAAAGGGTTTTACTTACAACCTTACTTGGGACCTTGTTAAGGATATGAACTGCAATTTTGATCGCATCACCCTATAGATATTTTAGCAATGTCGAATTGCTTATCATGCTACGCACCAATCCATAAGGGTGCAATTGCGTCTTTTAACTGCACCATTCTGCTTTAGGGTCCCAGGCATGGTGTACTAGATAACAATACCACAATCTTATAGGTATCTAGCGAAGGGTCTTGGATTACGACTTGATTCATCATATTTGCCATAGTATATACCACCACGGTCAGACCCGAGTACCTTAATCTTCTTATTGCGTTGATTTTCAATTTCAGCCTCATGAATTTTAAAAGCATCTAAGGCATTTGATTTTTCACTATTGAGATAAAGGTACCCAAAGCGAGAGTAGTCATCTATAAATGTGATAAAATATTTGTGCCTACTCCAGAATGCTATAGGGAATGACCTATAAATGTCCGTGTGTTCACCTCTAAGAGTCCTACACTCCTTGTTACACCTTTTTTTTTTTTTTTTTTTGCTATGGTCTGTTTACCCTTAATACAATTAACACATATTTTAAGTTGGAGAAGTCTAGAGAATGAATAATTCATTCTCGCACCAGCCTATTTAATCTCTCACAAAAGATATGGCATAATCACCTATGCCACAAGTTTTGAATTTATTATTATTATTATTATTATTATTATTATTATTATTATTATTATCAATGACCTTTGGAACCACAAACACCCACATGCATCCTAGAATTTATGTGCATTTTCTACTTAAATATTTGGTTTTCATGTTTTGACAGGATCAAGTTGACCCAAGTCTATTTTTTTGGGTTTATGCATAATGGAAATCAATGAATTTAATTCCCACATTGGTTTCTACTAAAATCAGTGGGAATTCTCTTTTCATGCTGGAAAGCCAAAGCAGTTTGATATAAATGACTGTAGAAAGAATTCATTTATGGCAAAGTTGTGTCACAACTAACAGTCTATTTGCTATTGGAAAACAAATACTCTTTGCATCCTCTTGCACTTGTCAGGGTTTGATGCAATTACAAATTATTTGTGTGATATGGCATGGTTCTAAAATACAGTGATTCGATTTGAAAAAATAAAAATCAATGGACTTATTTTAGTGGTTTTATTAAAATGTCTTAGCATTCTTTTGAACTACAATTTCTTCCAATCATCAAAGTCTAGTTGCCAAGGGAGGATTTAGTTGTAGTCTCTGCCCTCTTTTGTTTCATCTCTTGCACATCTTGTGGATTTGAGTTGATTTAAGGTTGGGAATTTACTTTTCTGGTTCCAAGTAGTTGAACAGGTCCAGGATTTGGTGTTTTCAACTAATTTGAGTTGATTTGTGGGGGTATTTGTCTTATATAATATTTTTGTTGCTCAGCTTAAATTAACAGGGTTTCAGTTTAGAATTGCATTCCACACAGGGACTTTGATTGATCTAGACGATTCAATCCCCATCTGACAACCTGTCCTTTTGTAATGGCTTGCAAGTGAATGGCTAAAAAACAAATATTGCCAATTGTCCACATACAACTGGAAAAGCCTATCCAATTTATGATTGCGATTTTTTTTTTAATTTTTTATTTTGCATGCGTGAGTCCATTATCTATGCACAATCAGCTTGTCAGATGAACAATCTGGAATTTTTTTAATGGTCTATGAGGTATTAATTATAATTCAAGATTGGGTTTCTTTGTATGAATAATTTAGTATTGAATGGCTTGTTAGATTTGCCATGCTGAATTGGTAGATTTAATTAGTACAGTTTCTGGTTGATCGGCTGTGTTTGGGAAGAAGTGGTTTGGATGTTTTTGATGAATTTATAAAGGACAGACTATTTATTTTGTTCTTCTTTTGTTTGAATCACAAGTTGTAAATTGTTTAAGCTGAAATCTATTTATAGCAAAATTTCAAAATTCTAGTTGTTAGGCTGAAGTTCAGTTGCAGGTAAATGGAATAGGTTTTTTTTTTCGCACCTATTTTTATTAGTGGGGGATTAGAAGGGGGCTTATGGAAGTGCACAACATGAACTGCCATTTGGTGCAAAATGATTAAGGCCTCAAAAGCCCCTTTTGATGGTGTGTCCAAATGGACCCTTAGCATTCATAAAGGGGAAGTAGCCCTCTAGTTGCAGTTATGTTTCTTTCAAATATATCTTGAAAACATTCATAATGGGTCCAAGCAGATACTGGTAAACTCATATCCTATATTATTCTTGTTGTTGTTGATTTTGTCTCTTTTCTTAGCATGATCCGGGTGAAATTCTGATATTGTGGTTTTCTAAGTTTTCGTTTGATGCACTAGGTGGCATCTGTTGATGAATTTAAATTGTCCCTTAGAACTCTGTTTTGATTACATGCCCTGCCCTTTTCCCTATGAAGTTCTGATTGTTCATTAACCATATAACATGAGAGAATCTCCAAACAATCAAGAACACATCAGCTGATTCACCATGTCTCTTTTGCAGAGTTGTGAATTTTGTATCAATGTTTTATATAAACACATCAACAATTCTTATGTTGTTGAGTTTTTTTTTTTTTTTTTTTTTTTTTTTTTTTCCAGCTAGAAGATTTGTTTTCATTCTTTTGAAAGTTCTTAAGTTCTGTATGTGGTTTTTGTATTTGATATCATTAACATGTTGTGGACAGGAAATTCTTAATATTTGGAATATGAGGCTCATTCATGGATGGTTAAAATGAGACTTCCAAGAACCACTAACTGCAAGTGGGAGAGTTTTGGACACAGGGCTGCCTACGTGGTAACCCTTTCTCAACCTCCTTTTGGATTTCATTATTTTCTTTTTTCCTTTTTAGGAGCCACAGATTTCAGGGAATCTCATGGACTGGTCAAAAGAATAGTACTTCAGCTACGTAGGCACACACATCAACATGATACATGTCAACATAAGAGACACACACCTTTGGTATTCATGTTTAAATAGTTTTAAGATTGTCAATTCTAATTCCATGCTTTGTTGTTCTTAGTCTCACTAGTTGAAATTTGAGTAGCATACTCTTGCTTCAAATGCCCATCCTCTGCTCATATTTTGTTATGGACACTTGAAGTTACTGAGCTTCATCAGATAATAAACCTTGTTCTTGAATTTGATGAACATGTTATGTAGTGTGCGCATGATCAAAATGGAAACCATGCAGTGAAAAGTAAGGCATGCACATTGAGTTTGTAGAAATGTGCTCCTTTTTCTCAGAGAAGAGTGATCTTTTTTATATTGGTCCAAGTCATGTTCATATATAGTGTGGGCTACCTAATGAATGGTCCAGATGTCTGAACCAGCTCTGTATGTTACACATAATTTGTCATCCACTAGTTTCTGTAAATGAAGATAAGAGAATTGATCTTAACAGTATGGTCGTCATGCACATAGTCAGAAAATGCTTGCAATGAATTTTTATGAGTACATGGTAATTTTGGAGTCCTTGGTTAGGGTTTGGGCTGAAAGTACGAGTGCTGGAGCCGACGCTTTCGCAGTCTGAACTCATTCTTTTGAAAAATAGAAAAATGAGATTATTAGTAAATATGAATTTTCTTGTTAAGAAGAAAATGGAAGATGGATTGAATAAACATAAAAGAGATTTTTTTTTTTTTCTTCTTCTTTTTTGCTTCAACAGAGAGAGACTAAGCTAACAATGAGCTTCTTTCAAAGGATCAATTGGTTTTGTTTCACAATAAACCAAACTTTACAACTAAGCTAACAATGAGTTTCTTTCAAATGATCAAAATTGATAGCACTCTTACCTAAAAAGTATTGAAGGTCATTAAAGTCATTTATCTTAAAATTTGGAGAGAGATTTTTCAAAATTTTCACATATCCTATAACACCACTTGTGATGATCAAATTATCTATGTCAACAACACAAAGTTTCATTTATATATTTCTTCACAAAAGTGCATGTATTAGTAAAAGGGAAAATAAAATCACTTGAAGAAAGTATTCTCTAACCTTTGTAACCAAGCTTTAGATGCTTGTTTTAGATTATGGAGTGCCTTTTTTGGTTTGCATGCATGCCTTAGCTTCATATGATCATAAAATTCCATAGGTTGATCAATATATATAATGAAACCCTACTCTCTCACAGCAATGTGAGAATAATAGCACTCCAGATATGTATATCCTTTATCTTTCTTGTATGTAGTTACATGTCGAATTTCTTCGTTCTTTGATTCATTAAACTCAATTCAGGTATGGTTTGCACAGATTCAGGAGACTGTACATTGGGCATTCAATATATAAGACTGGAGTGAGACTGATTAGGCATTTAAATGTGTTGCAGGATGTTGTTTGAATTGCTTGTCCTAACAGGTGTACAAGTTGGAATGGATTGGACTTCTATCTTGAGAAAATGCCATAATTTCACGTAGTTATTATTGTAATGGAAAGTTAAAAAATTAAAAGAGAGAGAGAGATAATGTATTCATGGAAAGAAATGTTCTTTATCATTAGGGCTGCTTTCGCCGGGTTTGATGCAGAAATCGTCGCCAACTTCACAGAAAGACACATAACATCAGTGACCACAGATTGCAACCTGGATTTAAACAAGGTTCGAGGTGCCGTCAACAATGCTAATAAAATCCTCCAGGTCAGATTGTTGATTGGACCTGATTTTATTTAAATGATCTTGATAATCCATTTTATTTAAATGAGCAGACCCGGATGTGCGTCGGAGCTATCCGGATGTTGAGCGGGGGTCCCTGGAAGGTGGGAACCGCTGTTATGACTATGATGAAGTTATCCATTTCCTATGGACAACATTGGAGTGGCCTAACCATTTGGACAGGCCGTGTTTATGTATTTGCTCGAAATTAATGGAGCAGACCCAGATGTGCGTCGGAGCTATCCGGATGAGCGGGGGTCCTTGGAAGGTGGGAACTGCTGTTATGACCATGATGAAGCTGTCCATTTCATATGGACAGCATTGGAGGGGCCTGACTATTTGGACAGGCCGTGTTTATGTATTTGCTCAAAATTAATGGAGCAGACCTGGATGTGCGTCGGAGCTATCCGGATGAGAGGGGGTCCCTGGAAGGTGGGAATCGCTGTTATGACTATGAAGAAGCTGTCCATTTTCTATGGACAGCATTGGAGGGGTCTGGCCATTTGGACAGGCCGTGTTTATATCTGTATTTGCAGGGACCACACCCTTAACCTAAACCACACCCTAAACCTATAACCTGTAACCTAAACCTATACTTATAACCTAAACCTATTCTCAAATCCCAAAACCTATAACCTAAACCTAAACCTAAACCTAAACATATAACCCATAACCTAAGCGTATACCTAAACCTAAAACCTAAACCTATAACCTATAACTTAAACCTATAACCTAAACCTAAACCTAAACTTGAACCTAAACCTATATAACCTAAACCTAAACCTAAACCCTATAACTTAAACCTAAACCTATAACCTATAACTTAAACCTATGACCTAAACTTAAACCTAAACCTGAACTTGAACCTAAACCTAAAACCTAAACCTAAAACCTAAACCTATAACCTACACTTATAACCTAAACCTAAACCTATAACCTAAACATATAACCTTAAACTAAACATAAAACCTAAACCTAAACCTATACTTATAACCTAAACCTATTCTCAAATCCCAAAACCTATAACCTAAACCTAACCTTAACCTAAACCTAAACCTAAAATCCCAAAACCTAAACCTAAACCTAAACCTAAACCTAAACATATAACCCATAACCTAAGCGTATACCTAAACCTAAAACCTAAACCTAAACCTAAACCTATAACTTAAACCTAAACCTATAACCTATAACTTAAACCTATAACCTAAACCTAAACCTAAACTTGAACCTAAACCTATATAACCTAAACCTAAACCTAAACCCTATAACTTAAACCTAAACCTATAACCTATAACTTAAACCTATAACCTAAACTTAAACCTAAACCTGAACTTGAACCTAAACCTAAACCTAAACCTAAACCTAAAACCTAAACCTAAAACCTACACTTATAACCTAAACCTAAACCTATAACCTAAACATATAACCTTAAACTAAACATAAAACCTAAACCTAAACCTATACTTATAACCTAAACCTATTCTCAAATCCCAAAACCTATAACCTAAACCTAAACCTTAACCTAAACCTAAACCTAAAACCCAAATGTAAACCCGATCTCGAACTTGAACACGATTTCCTAAACCTAAACCTTAACGTATTCTCAAATCCCTAAACCTAAACCTACACCTAATCCTAATCTCAACTCCCTAACCTAAACCTAAACCTAAACTTGAAAACCCAAACCTAAACTCGATCCCGAACCCGAACCTGATTTCTTAAACTAAACTTATAACCTTAACCTAAACCTATTCTCAAATCCCAAAACCTATAACCTAAACCTAGACTATATAACCTTAACCTAAATCTAAAACTTAACCTATAACCTAAACCTTAACCTATAACCTTAACTTATAACCTAACCTATAACCTAAACTCAATTTCCTAAACCTTACCTATAACCTAACCTAAACCTAAACCTAAACCTGAACCCGATTTCCTAAACCTAAACCTTAACGTATTCTCAAATCCCTAAACCTAAACCTACACCTAATCCTAATCTCAACTCCCTAACCTAAACCTAAACCTTAACTTGAAAACCCAAACCTAAACTTGATCCCGAACCCGAACTCGATTTCTTAAACCTAAGCTTATAACCTTAACCTAAACCTATTCTCAAATCTCGAAACCTATAACCTAAACCTAAACTTATATAACATTAACCTAAACTTAAAACTTAACCTATAACCTAAACCTAATCTATAACCTTAACTTATAACCTAAACTCAGTTTCCTAAACCTTAACCTATAATACCTAACCTAAACCTAAACCTATAACCCGAGGAGCCCGATTTCCTAAACCTAACTTAAACCTATTCTATTCTCAAATCCCTAAACCTACCTAATCCTAATCTCAACTCAACTCCCTAACCACACCTAAAACCCGATCCTGAATCCGAACCCCATTTCCTAAACCTAAACTTATAGGTTATAGGTATAGGTATAGGTTAAGGTTAAGGTTTAGGTTTTAGGTTTAGGTTTAGGGTATTTTTGTTTATGATGTTAAGCTTATATGTATTTATGCGTGAATGAATGTGATGCGGATAAGATTGTTTGTGTTTGGATAAATGTAGTTTATGTTTGGGTTTGGGTTTAGATGGATGTGAATGTGAATATGATGAAATATATTGTGTAACAGGTGTATATCAGGATGAATATGATGAAATATATTGTTAACATGTGTATATCAGGAATTTTGTGCGGAATTTTGAGCTGTATATAAAAAAAAGAGACTTTTAGCGATGAAAATTTTCGTAGCTAAAAGTATAAATGTTTTGTAATTTATTTTTAGCAGCGAAAATTTTCGTTGCTAAAAAGTCTTGGAAGCTTTTTTTGGCAGTAAAACTTTTCGCTGCTAAAAAGTCATGGGATTTTTTTTTGGCAGCGAAACTTTTCGCTGCTAAAAGTTTGGAATTTTTTTTTGCAGCGAAAATATTCACTGCTAAAAGTCTTAAAAATATTTTTTAGTGACGAAAATATTCGCTGCTAAAAGTCATGGAAATTTTTTTGGCAATGAAAATTTTCGCTGCTAAAAGTTTTCGAAATTTTGCTGCTAAAAGTCTTAAAAAAATTTTTGGCGGCGAAAAGTTTTGTTGCTAAAAAGTCTTGGAATTTTTTTTGCAGCGAAAATTTTCGCTGCTAAAAGTCTTGGAAATTGTTTTGGCAGCGAACATTTTCGCTGCTAAAAGTCTTCGAAAATATTTTTGGTGACGAAAATTTTCGTCGCTAAAAAGCTTACATTTAGCGACGATTCGGTTTTTTCGCCGATAAAACCCTTCTACACCGGTCTTTTAGCGACGAATTTAGCGACGAAAAATTTCATCGCTAAAAGTGTTTAGCTGCGAAAATTTGACTTTTAGCGACGAATCTTGTAGTATCTGGTTAAAAACCCGACTCGACTCAATATTTATTAATTAGAATTAAAAACACTAGGTATGGCAATATATGTCAAAAACCCCGTGCTTGGATATAATGGTATATTTAATATGTTATGTCTGTAGGTCTTGGCTATAGAGGAGCTCTTCAAGCATAGGGTGACAAATGTTGTGTTCATGGGAATGGGTGAGCCAATGCTGAATCTGAAGTTAGTTTTGGAAGCACATAAGTGCTTGAATAAGGTCCGTATATGTCATTGTACACTTTATACTTGCTAACGTTCAAAACCAAGTCATTCCAGTTGACATTTAACATAATCGAAATTGATTGTGAATGTTTAATCAGTTATGAAAAAATCGTTAGTTCCAGGCTTCCAGCAATGCTTTCCTTTTGCTTTAAGCAATTTGATTTTTCTCTTAAGGATAGTTTCTGATTAGCCACAAATTGGATACCTTTGAATTTATCATACTTCTTTTTCCCCACCTTGTTATCCTTCATAAATAGTTAAACACATTTGCAGGTGCATTCTTTTTTTCTCTTTTTTTTTTCCTCATTTTTCTTTTCTAGAGTTTCACTCTCTTAGTTTTATTTTTTCATTTTAGTTGGTAATGGGTGTAGCATGCCACTATCTTAGTGCTAGTAGAAGACACAACTATATTCATGGTAAAAATTTTGGAACCGGTCTACATCTTAGTGTTAGTTGTTAATACTTGTAAAACCATGTTGTTGTTGTTGTTTTTTGCTTGTAGAATTGTACATACAAATTTTGGCATGAAAATGTTTTGGCATGCATTTTCCGGCATTTTGGCATATCTTTCCCGGTGTTTTGACAACCTTATTGCGGCGATAAAAAATACTTACCGGCGTTGTGGCAACCTTTTGCAGCGTTTTTTCCATTTTTTAGCGGCACTTTTTACACCTTTTACCGTTGTTGTTCAATTTCAAGTCGGCACTTGTTATAGCTTAGCGGCGTTTGCTGCAAATTTAGCGGCGTCTGCTATATAACTTTTTTTTTTACAGTTTTAGTGGCTTTCTCATAGCTTTTAACTGGCGTTTCTCATATCTTTTACCAGTATTTTTAGAGTTTTTACCGGCTCTTTTGACAGTTTTTACCAGCAGTCACCAGAAGCGTCGGTAAAAGTTCCTATTTTAGCGGTGGCCATAAAAAATGCCAGTAAAAAGGTGCGACCACTGGTATAACATATAGCGACGCCCCCCTTTAGCGGCACGTGTCCGACCGCCGGTAATTCTTATGCCGGTTTTTAGGACTTTTAGGGGCAGTTTTGGCCGCTGGTAAAGCCTGTTTTTCTTGTAGTGTTTCCTTTATTCTCTCCTCTCTCTCTCTCTCTCTCTCTCTCTCTCATCTCTCCTCTCCCCCCCCCCCCCTTTTGTAGAGAATTGAAGTTCTTTTCTTAGTAGATAAATTCTTATAAAATTTTGAAATAAAAAATATTAAGGTATTTATAGGAGTGAGTGACATTAAGGTATTTATAGGAGTGAGTGACATTAATATAATTTATGAGAAGTTGGAGGGTAAAATCCCATGTGCCTAGCTCTGATTAGTTATTAGAACCCCCTGGGATGTGTCGCTTCCTCATTGGTTGCTAGAGTGGTAAATTATGTAATTCGAAGAAGGTTTGAAGATAATTGGTTGTCGGTAAAACCATAATTTCTACTAGTGATTCAACCACCTCAAGCATATACTCACATTTTCGCACCTATGCACCTTGGGAAGAGAGAAAGAGAGAGAGTAACGCCCTAAAACTCATGGCCCAAAATCCACCCTCTAGACCCGAGTTTTTGAGTGTTATTTTATATGTATGTGACAGTTATCAAGGTAATTCATAATTTCTATGTATCAAAAAAGATAATATTTCACTTAAGAACAAAATAATTATAAGCATTCATCATTATAAAATAAGTTCAAGCCTATGTTCACTCAACTGGAGATTTATTACAATTTTACTAGTCTAAGCTTAAGTCCTTAAACATATAAAGAATTAAAATAATCTAGTCTTATGTCGCGAATTCTTTGAGCTTGTCCTTGGACAAATAAGGCCACTTATTTCCTGGCTCATCATCTCACTCCACATATTCTTTTACCTGTCCATCACCTACATCTAGTTGGTGTTTTAGAACACTGAAAGAGTAAGTGGCCAACTCATTCATGGTCCCCCCCTCCAAAGATTGCATAACATCCAAATCATAAGCAAGTATAATATATCAGAGACCAGCTGATCCCACGAAGGAGGATGAGGGGTTGGACGCTAGAGAGAAGAGGGAAATCTCCCTACCGCGTCTTGTCCGAGAGAAGGGGAAAATATCCAGAGAGAAGGGAGAAATCTTCCTACCGCCGTTCGCCAGAGAGAAGGGGTAAATCTCCAATTCACAGGTCGCCAGCAAGAAGGGGGAAATCTCCCTCCCGCACTCGTCAACGGAGGTCGACAGGCAAGCACCTCCCTTCCCCTTCACCCAACCCTAAAAAATCCAGGTTAGATTTCTATTTATTTGTAGGTAACGTCCCGTTCGACTGCAATCGAGCAGATCTGTGGCTCATTTTCAGTAGGTACGGTAGGTTACTGGATGTTTTCATCCCGAATTTTCTGGGTACTTCCAAATCTCGGGGTTTTGCATTTGTCCGGTTCCGATATGAACAGGACGCGAGAGCAACGATGGGCATCCTGCATAATTGAAAGATTGATTGCAAGATGATCACCGTGAAGTGGGCTGTCGAGAGACGTTTCAGTCCTACATCGGCCAAGTGCAAGGTTCCCCTCCCTTACAGTCTGCCTGGGGTCGGTCGTGCCACTTTTCTTCCTACTCGGTCTTATGCTACATCGGCTGCGTCGTCGATCCCGGAGAAGAGCAACTCCGGAAATAAGGTTCATTCGGTTGCGGGACAGCGCAGGAAGCTTCTTTCTCCACTGAGGTGGACTCGACATCAGTGGTCCATCGGCGCTAGGTTTTGAGCGTAGCTCTCATTGGCATTGTGTCTGCTCCGTCGGTGTCCATTTTGCGTGTTTCGTCAGCCATCAGGGCCTCGATGTTCAAGGTCTCTACCATCGATGTGGCTAGGGTATCTCCTTCTAGGTTTCTGATTACACTCAAGTCCAAATTGGAGTACTCGGATTTCCTCGTCAATGCCGACCTTCACAAGCAGATGGGTTTAAAACCTGTGGTTCCATAGAGCCCGGAGGAGGTCATGAGGATCGAGGGTTTCTAGCTCAGGCTGTTTGGAATCCCGGCCCATGCCTGGTTTGAGGCGGTGATTCTCGATCTGGGTAGCTACTTTGGTAAGGTGGTTCAAATTGATCCGCTTACTACATATGGTCTATTTCAAGTCCATGCCTGTGTTAAGGTGATCCTCCGCCCGGGAGCAAATCTTAAGCAGGTCTTAGAGCTTCGGGTAGCTGAGAAAACCTTCCCGATTTTTTCTGAAATGGAATCCTTTATGATAGCTGGTCCCTCCCCCACGGAAAAAACCACCTCTCATGATGAATCAGTGCGAACCAAAGACTGGGTTCTCAAAAGGTTCCATGTGAACCCCGACATTCTTTCGCTTCCAGCCTCCACGGACCGTATGGAGGATGCCCTTCAGCTTGGTATGCTAGATATTTGTCCAAATGGCGCTGAGGATCCGCAACAGTGTGAGGTGGCCACAAGTGCCTCTCTGGGTGAGGTTTCGCTTCTTACAGCCCCTCCGACTGAATTGGATCTGATTCAGCAAGAGATGGCACTGCCGCCACCCTCTTCCCACGATCCTGTTATCTCTCAAAGAGGATCAGACCCGTCAGCTTCACAGTTTTCCAGAGCCAATGAGGGTGACAGGGCAAGTTTGGGCCCAGATCTGGCTCCCAATCCTTGCCAAGAGCTAGCTCTCCAAGTCTCTGTGTCAGGTTCCTCTAAGACCGGTGCCCATATCGGTCTCGCTCTGAGGGTTGCTCCCCGTTACACCACTCGACGACCGAAGAAGAGCTGGGTATACCTTAAAGCCAGGACCTGTTTCACCTACCTTCGTCTGCCTCGAATGACATTGATGAATTCATCTATACCCCCACCCCAGATGCGATGAATCAGGACCCAGAAGAGATGAATCAGGAACTTGTTTTCGCGGCGGGCTGCTATCGATGCAGGGAGTATCCACACTAGGGGGAAGCAGGTTACAACTCCTGGTTGACCTATCCCCTTTCTTCTCCTCTGCTACTATGGCAGGGGTCCTTCCGGCAGCCAGAGAAGCTGTTGATGGCCAGGAACGGAGTAGTGCCTCCAATGAGGTTGGGAAGGATCTTTCGGCTTCTCCCAGATTAGGTGATGGGGATGCTGCTCCCCAAATTCTGAGCATTTCCATGCAAGCTGGGCAAGCTGGGAATGCCAATCGTTCATCCCCTATGGATAGGCAGGCAACAAGAAGGTTTAAGAGGTGAAAGATTCATTACACAAAGGGTGACTGACAATCTCAGTTGCGCAGATTAAAGCGTAGGGCTGTGAACTATGGATGTGTAACTGATGGATAAGATCATTGTGTGGAATGCTTGAGGTATCAGCAATCCTGGTACCTTGAGGACAACCAAGAGGCTTATTCGTTTGCATAATCCCTGGATAGTGGTTATTCTCGAGTCTATGCTTAGAGAGGCAAGGAGAGTGGGGGTTGGTTTGGCCCTTGGTTTCCATGTCTCCTGCTCGAATGCAGAGGAAGGAGGGAAGATTTGGGTGTTCCATAGGAGCTCCATCTCTCTTTTGGTTGTAAATACGACTAGTCAGAGTTTGTCAGTTAACGTTAGCTTTCATAATATTTCCTTCCCTATCTCCCTCACTTTTGTGTATGCCAATTATAATAGGTATCGCAGGAGGGCCCTTTGGGATGATATGTTTGCGCTCTCCTCTTCAGTACAAGGAGCATGGGCTATATGCGGAGACTTTAATGCTACAGTAGACGTCTCAGAAAGGAGGAGTCGTAGGCAAGCGGATGGGCTTAGCACCTCCGAATTCTCAGAAACTATTAACAGTGCAGGCTTAATTGATGCTGGATTCTCTGGGAATCAGTTCACGTGGAGCAATAACCAAGCGGGGGCTTCCAGAGTTTGAGCGAGATTGGACAGGGTCCTGTTCAGTGCTAGCTGGTCAGCCTTTTTCCCTTCTTTCTAGGTCATGCACCTCCTTAGAATCAGTTCCGACCACGCCCCGCTCCTCCTCACATTGCTTGCAACCACTCCTTCTGCCCCTCGACCATTCAAATTCCAGTGAATGTGGGTCCAACATGACTCCTTTCAGCAGGTCGTCAGGGAGGCTTGGGACAAAGCTGGGTCCATGCACCCTTTCTTTAATGTTCTTCTCAAGCTCAGGGCAGTTAAGCTAGATCTGAAGGTATGGAACACAACGGTTTTTGGAAATATATTCGAAAAGGTTCGCCAGGCGGAGAAAGTGCTTGCTGATCTGGAGTTTAGGGCACAGGAACCTGTGATCAGCGCCAGTCAGGGCAGCGACACGCTGAGCTGCAGGCGGCCGCGACTAATCTTCAAAGACTGGAATCCATGCGGGAAGTGTTTTGGAAGCAGAAGTCTGGGGTGATTTGGCTGGTAGACGGAGATAGGAACACGCGTTTCTTCCATGCTTCTGCTATCGAGAAGCAACGGAGAGCCATGATCAGTAGCATGGTGTTGGAGTCAGGCCAAACTATTAAGGACCTCGGGGCTATCAAGGAAGCAGCAGCAACCTTCTTCGAGCGTCAGTTCAGTGCGGAGGAAGTCTCTCTTGATAGTAACCTCTTGCAGGCTATTCCCAATTTGGTCACTCAATCGGAGAACGATAGTTTGGTGGCCCCCCCTTGCTTATGGAGGTGCATAAGGCTGTTCAATCGATTCCCATTGACAGTGCCCCTGGCCCAGATGGTTTCTTTGGGGCTTTTTTTGCGTCCTGTTGGGAGGTGATTCGTCATGACCTGCATAAGGCAATTGTGTATTTCTTCCAAGGTGGGGACCTTCCTAGGGCTGTAACAACGTCGTTGATTTGTTTAGTTCCAAAGTCGCCGTCGCCCAAGAGGTTCTCGGATTTCCGTCCAATTAGTCTATACAATTGTCTATATAAGATTTGTTCCAAGATCCTGACATCCAGATTTGGGCTTCTCCTCCCCAGGTTGGTTTCCCAGGAGCAGGGGGTGTTTATCTTAGGTTGGTCCATCTTAGAAAGCATTACTCTTACCCAGGAGCTCTTCAAAGATCTTCCTAGGAAAGTTAGGGGAGGTTATATAGTCCTCAAACTAGATATGGAGAAGGCGTATGATAGAGTGAACTAGGGTTTTCTCAAACAGGTTTTGGAAAGGTTCGGCTTTAGCCCCTCATGGGTCAGCATGGTAGAGAAATGTTGGATGAATAATTAGTTTTCTGTGCTTATTAATGGGGCCTCTGCAGGTTTCTTCAAGTCTTCTAGGGGCCTGCGCCAGGGGATCCTCTCTCTCCGACCCTTTTCATTCTTTCATCAGAGGTGTTGAGTAGGGGCCTGAAGTGTAGGTTGGACCAGGGGGTGTGTCTTCCCTACAACCTGCAGCGGGGATGCCCGAGAGTCTCCCATCTGCTATACGCGGATGACACTATTCTATTCCTCAATGGGAGCCTTCCCTCCTTACGGGCGACTAAATCTTTCCTTGAGACCTACCAAGCAGCGTCAGGTCAACGGATAAATCTCAGTAAAAGGTCTTTTTTTTTTTTTTTGGCAGTAGTAGGGTTCCAATTTCTAGAGTTTTAGCGATGGAGCGGGCTATAGGTATCGCCAGGTCCTCTTCCCCTTTCACATACCTCGGTGTGCTTATGGCGACGGGCAGACAGAAGGCGAGTGATTTTCAACCGTTGGTGGCAAGGATTGAGGGCCGAATTCGAGATTGGTAGGCTAGAATTCTCTCGCAGGCTGGCCGAACGGTGCTGGTGAAGCATGTACTGGATAGCGTGCCAGTTCATTGCATGGCGGCTGCTCATATTCCGTCCTTGGTTATTAACAAGCTGGAGAGGAGTTTTGCAAATTTTTTTGGGGGATGGTTGGAGGGAAAAAGGAAGCTACACTGGACTACTTGGAAGAAAATTGCGGTGCCTAATGTCGAAGGCGGCCTGGTTGTGAGAAGGCTGGGTGATGTTATGAGAGCCTTTAGCCTTAAAATGACATGGGGCATTTTCTTCAGCAGATCCGATAGTTTTGGAGTTCCTTCATGTCGGCAAAGTACAGGAACCATTTTCGTGAGGACGGTGAACCTACTCAGGGCGGTATTGCCTCCCCTTTGTGGAAGAAAATCCTCTCGCATTGGCAGATTATGTCTCCTCTCGTGTAGCGGCTGATTGGCGAAGGTTGCTGCAACCTGTGGACCGAGAACTAGACGGGGCTGGGCCCCCTCCAGAGACTCGTGGTGGAGCCCATTCCAGAGGGGCTGCGGGATATGTCAGTTAATCAGTTCCTTTGCCCAAACGGCCCTTTTCCTCCGTCCTCTGTCTTTACTTACCTATCACAGGTTGTGGTGGACTTTATCTTCCAGGCAGGTTTCAACATTTCAATGGCCCAGACGGTGTACTTTGGCCTCTCTCCCCCTCAGGTTCTTTCTTAGTCAAATCGGGGTGGGACGTTTGCAGGCCGAGATACCCAGTTCGCGGGTGGGCCAAGTGGATGTGGCATGTGAGGATGCCCCCAAAAATTTCGTTGCTGGCCTGGAGGGCGATGCATAATGCTGTGCTAGTTGAAGGGACAGTCAGGAAGCGCGGGATCCATGTTGCTTCAGCTTGCGTGTGTTGTGGGGACGGTCCGAACTCTCCCAGATCAGAGGAGAGTTTCACCCACCTTTTTCTAGAAGGTGATCTGGCTAGGACGGTGTGGGAGCAGGTAGGGGCCTGTTTTGGTATTGCTGTCATGTCGGCAACGTTGCTGGAATGTAGGTTAGCGCAGTGGTGGTCGACTAGTCCTACTGGTAGGGGGAAGACAATGCCGTTCAAGCTGGCCCCTTTTATCATTCTTTGGGTGATTTGGAAAGTGAGAAACGCTCGGATTTATGACGACAGGCCGGTCTCGATTCAAGCCGTGGTTGCCAAAGCGAGATGGTGGCTGGACCTCATTCAACGCCCAAGTAGTCAGCCTATTCCTCTTCACGGGCCGATCCATGGGAGTGGCCACGTTGATCCGGTTGGGGATAGGACTATCACAGGTTGTCCGCAGGTTATTAGATGGGCTAAACCCGACCCGGGTTAGTCGAAGATTAATGTGGATGGTTCCTCCCTTGGAAACCCAGGGAAATCTGGTGGTGGTGGTGTGTGCAGGGATGAAAATGGAGGGTTCATGTTTGCTTTTTGTACAGGTTATGACATTGTAACAAATGCAGGGGCAGAGCTTCGCGTCATTCATGATGGGCTCTCTTTTTGTCGAAGTAGGGGATTGTCTCGGGTGATCGTCGAATCTGACTCCCTTTTGGTCGTGAGTATTTGAATGGTGAAGCTTGCCCAAGTTGGAAATGGAGCTATTGGCTCAAGAGGATTGAGAGTATAAAGGGGCAGGCTCAAATCCGTTTGGTTCATATTTTCAGGGAGGCCAACTCTCCTGCTGACGCGTTGGCCCGGTTTGGATCTGGCAATCAATCCTTGGTGCCGTTCTCTTCCCTGGCGGACCTGCCACCTGAGGGCAGAGGGCAGTTATTCTTGGATAGGGTGGGGTTGGGAGCTATAGGGGAGAGTTAGTTCCTTCTGTTGGCAGTTTTTGGGAGTTTTTGTTTTTTTCGGTTTTCCTCTTTGTTTGGGAGGTATGATAGGATTGCCCAAACCTATTTACTGGGCAATCCCGAATGTATATTTCCTCTCAGTTAAATGAAATTGGGGTTGGCCGCCTTTAATTAATTAATTAATTATTATTATTTTTTTATAAAAGTATAACATATACAACAAAAGGTAATATTCAAAATAATGTGCTCTTGTTTAAATACATGAATGCATGTAATGAACTTCAGGAGTGGGATGGATTCACTCTGTCCTGGTCCAATGCAAAATTAGATGTGTGGAGTTGTTTACCCAACGATGCCTAACAACATCCTAAGCTTGGGGAGTGGTAGATCCTGGCTTGGCCAATCCAGGCTCCTAATCCCGTCCATATCCCACGACGAGGGGAATTGTTTATCTAGCTGCAACCCGATGACATCCCACCATATCTTTCATAGCGATTTGTGATCCAACGGCGTCTTGGCAACATACCATGGTGCCATGAATACATGATTAATCAAGTACTTAGTCTAGTTTACATACAATCCGATTATGGATAGCTTTTATAAACTTACTGGCTATTCCAATCCATCTTATAATCACAAGTAATTCCATATGTACTCTTAACCTATCACGAATCGTACGGTCCATGTTAACGTATCCCCGACACAAACAAGTACTTACCATAGGTCACAGTCCTAGAGTAATGTGTCCATCATCCGTGCCACATCGTTGTCCCCTGATAAATTCAATTCATATCGAATTTCGTCTCTCATGGTCATAGCCATGAAGTGAAATTCCGATTATTGTTAAGGCTGTTTAAGTAACAAAACTTATGTAAAAGTGGCGTGTACATCATAATCATTACATAGTTTGTTCTAGGTCCATTCTCAATGCAAGTATTTAACATAAAAGTTGATCTAGATATTGAACCGGACATGAGCAGCCATGTTACACATCCATATGCTGTTAAACAATCCTCTATGGTATGAGACATCTAAGTATTCCAAGTATACGACACATGTGCACAAAACCAACAACCGGTGTGAGTCGGTGAAGCATATCCACACACGGGTTGAACCCACTGACTTAAAAGTGATAAAAATATAATTTAGGCTAGTCAGGTTCTAATAAAGATAATTTATTCCCTAGTTTAAACATTTGACCCATCCGATGTGCAAACTTGCATTTTTTGGGTCCCAATCACGCATAGTTCAACAATAAGGCATAGTTTTGCGAATTAATTGTTTTAATATATATATCAAGCATGATTAAATATTCCAACATGAAAAATAGATATAAAAATTAAATAAAAGAATTTATATCAGATGGTGAATTACCATATCAAAATTATGCAACAAAAACTAGAATTTTTCTATGAAACAATCTTAAAATTACAAATTTGTTACGCCGGAAGTTTATAAGTTTAAAGGGATTTCTCATATTAGATTCTTAGTTCACTTTAAAATTTTGAAACTTCACGATCCAATGTAATTAGTATAAGATATAAAATAAAAAATATAGAAGTTGATAGGTTTATGATTGTTTCAGTAGTATATTCGATCTAGATTGTAGTTTCTAGAAATTCTAGATTTTAATTCTAGATTTTTAGATCTAATTTAAAATTCTATATAAAAAATAAATCGTTTAATTATCATCCTAATTAATTTTAGAATTAAATTCTAAAATTTAATATCTAAGCCTAAACTAGAAATTTATTCCTAAAACTATAGTTTGATTAAAAATCTATAAAAAAAACCTACATACCTTAATGATTGGGTTTAATTAGATGATAATTGTGACGATTTCTTCAAGATTTAATCGTGAAGATGTCTAAGGTACATCAACCCTCACACGCCATCCAACATCTCCATAAAAGAAAATACTTCTCTTGCTTTCTCTTTCTTCTCTTTTCTCTCTCACTCTCTATCTCTCACACACACATACACACGCCCACATATGCGCACACACCGATTTTTGTAACAATGGGGGGCTGAAATGTCCAGCTCCTATATGTATAAAATGAGCGCATGGTTGACCAAATAATGATGGGAAATTATGTTTTATGGTGGTGTGGTCCAAGTGATCACAACCACTGATTTTTCTTGGTTTTTCGAGGTCTTTCCAATGGTATAACTTTTATAATGATTGGACAAGTATAGAGAGATATGGACCACTCACCAAAATCAATGGTCCACACTCATTAATCGGGGCTCAAACTTTATAAAAACATGTAGTCAAACACTTTTAGTAATTGGTTCAATTTTCATCGAAATCCGACGATCAGAAATGCATAAACTTGATGTCACATCACAAGTTACTTAAAGCTCAAGTCTCTTAGTTGTAATTAGGTTATGATATTTTTAATTATGAGTATTTTGAGAAAAAAGTAAAGTACTCATGTTAACCATTAAAACCGACTTGAGAATGATATGATTCGAGCATTCCACTAAGTCAAGCTCGTTATCACAAGTCTTATAAATTTGGTTCCATGATTATGGGACACAAAATGAATGGTTTAGGATTATTTTTTTTCCATAGTTTATGTAATTTCAGAATGATCTAGATATGTAGATCTAGCTTATACGACTAAAATATACCTGATAACTTAAGCCTAAGTTTGGTCACGATCGGATCATCGAAAGTAGTTAATTCATCAATTATAGGTTTATCTTAATGTGAACTGTTATAACTCATAAATTAATTTAGAAATCATATTCACATAACTCATAATGGAATTTTTTATATGGTTAAAGGGTTTAACAATATGACGAGTATTTGGATCGATTTACTTTCGTGGCCATATTCCTCTATCGACGGCTATAAAGGTACCATGTTCTAGTTCACCATTATTTGGATCGATTTACTTTTGTGGCCATATTCCTCGATCGACGACTATAAAGGTACCATGTTCTAGTTCACCATGATCATATGGTTCCCTTGGCGTTTGATCATATGGAATTGTTCCTTTAATTGTTCTACGTAATTCTTACAAATAGTTTTGAATTTAGACTACTCGATTGACTAAAATTCGCAATATAGTATTTAAAAGTAATTTTGTAATTTTCTTGACCAAAATTGTCACTTTACCTATATCACTGCTACTTGTTTTAAGGTTAAAAAATCATATAGGTTAGCCCACCAAATTCCTAAGCATGAACATTGTGTACTGTGAGACCCGACCCGACTTCGCTTGTGTGCATGTGTGTGTAAGTATACATTCCGTCCATCTTGGTCCCGCGGTCCTACCGGTCAAATTCCGGCAACCCGTGACCCTTAGATAGTGTTTGCGGTCATCCGTGAGTCCAGTCATGAAGATCCGACTCAGATCGAGTTGAGACTTATGCCATTGCGACCGCATCGTCGCCGCGATTCTAACGCCACGTCTTGTGCGTCCATCCGGCGTGTAGATCGTAAGTTGGTTGCATTTCATTTTTTAAGCCCTTGATCATGATCATGTAGCCCACCTAGGGGTGGTGTGCATGGATTTCTAGGTAGGTCCCATCTCTTGGAACTATTTCTAACACATACTACACACACACACACTACCTAGGCTCTATCCCTACACCACTCATCTCTAAAACACCACCCACTAACCTAAAAAGCCTACTAACCCTACAACATTGTTTCTAACTCCATATTTCAATTATTACTCTTCTCTATCCAAGGCAAGAGATAGATGATTACCTGCCTTAAAAATCTTTCTTTCTCTCTCTCTCTCTCTCTCTCTCTCTTTTCTCTTCTTCTCCAGCAACTTTCCTCCATTTTTTCATCTCACTTTCACTCGTATATTCCTCCATCTAACCATTGGAATAAGATCTCAACCTTAGATCCATGTACCTTAGAGTTTGGAGACTATCTTGGAGGTGTTTGCTTGAAGACCTTGTAGGTGGGTGTGCTGTACATAGAATCTTAAGATCTACATTCCTTCCCCTTATTTTTCTTCTTTACCTCATGTTCGAAGCATGTGGGGCCCACCAAATGATGGTGGAGGCCCCATGTCTTCTTGGATGTGGCCATTGACTCATCCTTTTGTGCATGCATAACTCATGGGAGGGGCCATTCTCCATGAACCCCACCATGGTTTCCTTTTCCTACTTAGAAGGATCTTTATGTCATCTAGACCCTTGATCCTTCGTTGAGATAACATCTCCACCATTGAATTTTGATTAGAAGATGCATGCATGGGTAGATCTTGTAATCCCATCAATATAGTGATGTGTGTGGTTTGTGATGAAGGGAAGGGTCTCAATGTGGCGGAGCCCCTTCCCTTGTGGTCGATTCTTACTCTTCTTTTGTTGATATATTATTCTCATATGTGTGTGGCCCACCTTGTGGCCTGGAAGTACATCCAAAGAGAGTGGACGCCCATGTTTGTCCACTCTATGAACATAGGTGCCCCATTTGATCTTTTTTGGACACATGCAATAGATTTTATGGTATAGATTAGGTCTGGATATTTGTGGGGCCCACTAAGGTGGACCACAACTCAAATTTCATGGGGTGATTTCCCCTTATTTTGGTTCCTATGCTCATTTTATTTCATGTGCATGTTGCTGCCTAGAAATTTTCTGGACAGATTTTTGTTGAACTTTGGGATTGAATTTGGGACTGATTGGGGGACCTTTTGTACCCATCAAATATATTTTTCTAAAATGTGTGGATATCATCTTGATGTCCCACAAATTTCAGCCCCATCTGACCTTCATTGGGGTCCCAAAGGTGTGGTCCAAGTGAGGTGGACAGTCTGGATTTTCTGCACTATTCCAACAACATTCCACCCTGGACAGGTTGGAATTCCAAAATTTACTAAAATACTTTTGGGTGTCTAGAAATTCTAAAAATTTATAGAGAGGTGGCCCACCCATGGTAGGACCCACCTATAAAATTTTGGGGCTAATGGATGCCTGTACACACCATGGTGGTGGCTGGACCAACCCACTATAATATGGTGTCCAAATCATTCCGATTTTAAGGATAGATTGATTTCCTTAAATGAATTAAAATATTTTTATATGTCCAAAAATTTTAAAATTTTTTGGAGGTGTGGTCCACTCATGGTATGACCCACCTACCAAATTTCAGGGTTAATGGACCACTGTGCATACCGTGGCGAGGGCCGGACTGGCCCACCACGTTAGGATGTCCAGGTCTGTCCGATTTTTTGGACAGACTGTTTTGTTTAAATTAATTAAAATACGTACGAATATCCAAAAAATATGAGATTTTGTGGAGGTGTGGCCCACCTACGGAAGTGTCACTCTATAAAATTTCAGACCCAACGAACATTTGATCTGGCCGTGGTACGGCCGAGAGTGGCCAACTAGGCAGGGACGCCAAGGCTGGGGCATCCGACATGCTTTGTAGGCACACCTTGATGTGTTGTATATCTCACCACCCATCAATGTGGGGTCCTTAGGGGATTGATCATCCTCCATTTTTTTGGTATTCAATTTGGGGCCCATTGGGTGAATTTTTGGGCTAGATATCCCGGGCCCATAGGGCTGCCTACACATGGGACATCCCTGCCTTAGGCTACTGTTGGGCCTGCATTCCAACAACCTGGCCCATTTGATATATGTGTTGCACATCTTCTCTCATCTGGTGGAACCCACAGTGATGTGTGTGGGTCATCAAAGATTAAATATACTAAGAAATACTTCTATTGTTGGACTCCAACCCAGAAATTTGGGTGGGTTGGAATTTGGCATTGAGCCCAATAATTGTTGCCTATAGATGTTCTTTTGGGGCAATATGGCCCACTAGATCTGAGGAGGACTTAAGATAGTTATTGTCACGCCCCAAACTCGGAAACCGGGCTCACAAAATTCCCAATCGCTGAATCCGGCGCCGACAGCCTTCGTAGAACCCCATTCTCGGCTCCCAGCGCCCATACGCCAGGTTCCGATCTTGGGATGCTACAAGGAGAATTTTCAACATCAGTTTAATTCGTCATAAGCATAACCAAAGGCATAACCCACAAACAACAACCAAAAACTCCATCACATTTTCACTATGATAAAAAACTTTACAAGTACAGTGAGCATAAAGGGAAATATAATGATGATAGACAAAAAGCTCCAAAATGATCTGTTATGCGCTCCAACCTTAGCGTTGCTGCGTCCCAACGTCACCTGCACGCAACGGTAGTGCATAAGCTTATAGAAAGCTTAGAGGGTGGTGAAAGTGTGTGCGCAATGTAGTAATGCAATTATAAAATATCAAAGTAATGCGGAACATGCTGGTGAATCTATGAATACCGTTAGCCGTACCAAGGCTATGCAATGCAAGGCATGAATGATGTCGGCCATACCAAGGATATGCGATGCAAGATGCAAGTCAAGCATACAAATCCTCATCTAAGTCCACATATCAATACAGCTCAAATGTGGGATATCACCGGGGTCTAGTACACTCTAAACCAGATTGCCGCCCCATCGCGCGCAATAAGGTAAGTGGAAGAGACCTCACTACCCGCCTGCCAATATCGGGCTCGGCTCGTCGATAGTGGACCCATTCCTCGAGCTAGTCAGACTCAGCCTAGCTTTGCCCCCTCCTCTCAGGTGGGTAAGGCCGCATCCCCTTCCAACCGACCACGACACAGTGGAAAGCGCAGCCGTCTGGTAATCGGCAATCGGCGCTCCTGCACCCACTCGGTCTAGACGTTGGAGCAACCTCTTGGTACCATAAGGGTTTAGGGACTTTCACATAGGGATATCTATAGCACCCCATGTAGAACTAGATTTCCGGTATCCAATCTTGCCAACCACGATACGCCTGTGGAGGCTACGACCCTGATGTCGCTAGGGTGTACAGTAACCATATCACACGATGTGAATGCATGAATTACACTATCCAGTCATGCAGCAATCCTTCACGTCTCGTGCGCTCATGTGGGGCAACACCGCATATCCGGGAGCCCCTAAACAATCTGCCCGAAGGCATATGCTATGATCAGTCACTTCTTATATCAAGCATACATATGATGCGTATGATCATGAATCATGAAACTATACTAAACATGTTATGTGGTAAGGGATGTTGTTTATAACGAAGATGGGCCTAAACGGCCTACAAGTATGGGCCTAACAATGGGCCCTAAGGAGAGTATAATGCGGACATTTAACCAACATTATTCTACAATGTGGACGTGAAACCAACATTGCTCCCAAGGCACGGCTGCCATAACGTCATTACACAAATCATAGTAGGGTCATACATCTTAATGGACTTGTGTACATTTAATTGGGCCTCGACCCGTGGGCCTTAGGTACAATAAATGGGCCGTATAACATAGGCCTTAAGTATATCAGGTGGGCCCCAATGGTTGGGCCCTAACTACATCAATATGGGCCTAATCATATGGGCCTTATGCATATCCAGGCGGGCCTCAACGGATGGGCCACAAATAGCCCAAGATGGGCCTCATACATGTATCAAAGTGGGGTCCACTTGAACTATAGATCTGACTCATTCTTTAGCTCACGCCAAGAATGAGCTTGCAAAATAGATGGACAGCTTGGACGCAACACATGCATCATGGTGGGTCCCAAGAAGGCCCACCACCAGGTATATATATATTACATAATATAATATATATATACACACATAATATATATACACACACACACACACACACACACCACACACACACACACACACACACACACACACCCAGCCACACATGCACACACACCACACGCACACACACGCATGCACACGCACGCACCCACACGCACCCACGCACGCACTCACAGCGGGCTCCACCGTCCAGGCGGACGGTGGAACAAAATTATAAATCACTGTGGGTCCCACGTGGGGCCCACCTTAATGTTTACAAGCCATCCAGGCCGTCCATACGGTCACGCAGGCCTAGATAGAGGGGAAAAACAAATTTCATCTTGATCCAAAAACTTTTGTGGGCCCAAAAAGGGTTTCAATGATAGACCTTTAATTGACACTGTTTCCTTTGGTGTGGGCCACTGAGACTCAGATCGGCCTAATATTTTGAGGGGGCCCACCCTCGGAGGTGGCCCACCAAATAAACGGTTTGGATGACAAATAAGCATCATGGTGGGGCCCACGGCAGGAGCCGTGGGTTGCTGCTGCTCACCCGTCCGCTGGCTGGCGCAAGTAGCGCAGGCAGCGCCTGCTGCCTTCTGACAAAGCAGCAGCAACGCTGCTGCTGTATCCTTTTTTTTTTAAAAATTTATTTCTTTGGCGTTTCCTATAGTTTTTCACAGGTAGGGCCCACATTAAGTAAATCCAATCCGTCCATTGCACTCTGTGGCTCACGACAGTCCAAACGAGTCCAATATCCGACGTTTTCCGGCACATAAAAATGTCAGGGTGACTTTCAACGGTAGAAACTACTATTTAACAGGCTATGGCCCATCTGAAGGTCGGATGGACCTCATTTTTTGACTCAACTCCTAAAATGAACCGTGGAAGAGATTGGACGGCATGGATTGAATTTATATATCTATGTGGGGCCCATACAAGTGACCACCCAAAAAGGGCTGTGAACCAAGATAATATTTGTGCTTCTCTGACGTCCAGCGTCCCTGGACGCTGGACGGTTTGGTCGTGGCTCCTCCATTGAGGTGACCCCAGCTTAGGTGGGCCACTAACTGATAGATGGTGTGGGTACAATACATGTAAGGTGGGCCCCACTTGAAGATAGTTTAGATAAAATACATGCTTCAGGGTGGGATCTATCCAAGTGGGCCACACAACCGTATCATGATCACATAAGAAAATGAAATAGAGAGGGAGGGAGAGAGATAGAGAGTGGGACACACGTGATGGAGGGACCCGGACACTATGGGCCCTCCATTGAAATCAATCATACATCAAGTGGGTCCCAATACAAGTGGGCCCATTAAATCACAATCCAACGGTGGAGATTCCTTCTCCAATAAAATAGACAGTCTAGATGACCCTTATCAACTAGAAAGTAAACATCATGATGGGGTCCATGGAGATTGGCCCCATCATGGAATGATCATGATGATCAAAGTGGGCCATCGGCCACCTCTTAGGGTCCCAAGTGAGATCCAAACCATTGATCGGTTGGCCTCACTTGACCCATCTTAAATATATGAAAAACTACTCTTATCAAGCACCCACCGTTCGATCTTCTTGCTCTTATGGGTTTCTTAGCTCCTTAGCTTCGATTCCAATGGAGGAGATGGGGAATGGATGGCTAGGATGGGAGATCTTAGGATGGAAAGGTGGGCCACACTTGGAGCTTTGAAAGAGAGGGAGAGGCTTGGACGTATGGTTCTCTTGGTTGCTTGGAATGAGGTTTGAAAATGAGAGAGAGAGGTTTGAAAAAGGGAGAGAGAGATGGGTGATGTTTGATGTGGTGGTGATGGGTGTAAGAGCACCTTTTTGACTTTTGGGGCAAATGTTGTAAGAGAGGTATGGGTGGTGTAAGAACTTTTTGACTTTGGGGTTGCTTGGAGAAGGGTGAGAAGTAATAGATTGAGGGGATTGATTAATGGGTGATTGATGTGACATCTTGTTGAGATTCTCTTGGGATTCATACGCGTAGCGTTTTCATCGCACCGAACGCTGGCCCACATCTCCTGGCCAGAGTATCGTCTCGGTGCGCGAGTCACGGCATCGAAACCGCGGAGACGGCGCGGTCGCAATGGTACAAGTCTCGGGTTGAGTCGAATCAGATTAACGACGTGTGAATCAAGGTTGCGCACAACGCCAGTTAAGTGTTGAAGGTTACCGGAATTCGACCGGAAAGACCGCGGGAACCTACGGAACGGTATGGTCTAAGATACGGGTCTTACAATTATCTTACCATCTTAATTTTAATTTTTGGGTTTAATTAGTGCATGATTAAAGGCCCATTCCAATTAGATTCTTCGTGGGCTAGTCTCCTAGTTAAGTATGAGCCTTATAGCCTTAGTTGGGCTGGAACTTTTGATAGGCCCAATGAACCCTTGGGTCCTATATTAACCATGCCATTGTGATGGGTCTTATGGGCCAAATACTCAAGTAGTTGGGCCATTGTTTGCCCACTATAGTAAATCCATACTTGGGTCGAGATGTGAGGCCCAACTTACTTATGTTAAAAATAAGGATTTCCATATGATTGGGATAATGGGCTACCCATTGGCCCACCACAATGAGTGAACCCATGACCTTTATCATTGGGCCTTAACCTTGCTTAAAGGGCCCACCAGGTTGCTTATGTATTGGGCTTAGTGTATGGCCCACTAGGCCATGAATTGTTTCAGCCTTTGGCCTTATTTCATGCTCGCGTAGTGGCGGGCTACCTCTTGGAAACCAGTTGAGGTTGAATGTCCTCCTGGGTGATCCTAAGGTAGGCCCATGGGTTTCTCTATTGATGGTTAAAGGCCCACCATAGACCTTGGGCCATTTATTTGAGGTTAAATATGGATGTATGTGGAGCCTACCTCAACGTGTGTTGGTCCAGGCCATTCAAGCCTTGGATCGCCCGATCATGGAAGCACTCCCTGCCTTGGGTTGCTGCTGGACTCACAATCCAGTAACAGGCCCACTTGATCTTTTCATGATATATACACACTCTCCATTTGGTAGGGTCCCCTAGTGAGTATAGTTGGCCTTCATGAGATTATTCCCACATAGTTAACTAATTTCTGGACCTTAGCTGATCCAGGAAGTCAAACAGGCCAAAAGTTTATCAAAGGGCCTTAAATATAAAATTATATGGTTAAAACTTTATTTGGCTGTGGGGCCCACCATATTGAGAACTTGTGTACGTGTTACATGCTTATGTTTTCTTATAATCTTTGGGCTTAATCAGTGCATTCTTTTGGGTCACCTTTAGTGATCACATGAGGACCCCATCTTAGATCAGATTTTTAGGACATCCCTTAGGCTCATGGTGGGCTGGGACGTCCTAGCTTGGCCCAACCATACATTGGGCTGACTTCCACCATTTTGATGGACTTGTGGGCTGAGTTAAGGATAATATTGGGCTCTTGATTGCCCACTTAAATTGCTAGTTTTTGAGCTGATGTAGTGGGGCCCATTTCATCCAGACTTAAACTTATTTTTTTGGGCCGTATATTGTGCACGAGGACTGCCCGCCAAGTTCAACTTAATGTATGGATTCTATGGCCATTGGAAATTAAGCCTTGGGCCTTAATTTTCCTTTTGGGGCCCATGTTGTTAAAGGTGGTATTATATCCTTTTCTCATGGCCTATTATGAGGGATATATGTATGTGGTTACCTGTGTTCTTATCTTGAATGTAGGGTCTTGGGCCTTGTATCCATATACTTCGTGGTTGAGATGCCTCTTGGAAAATGGTGGTTAAATGTCCCCATTATGGACCCTTCTACGCCCGTTTGTATTTACATGTGATTAGATGCTCATCTTAAACTCTTGCTAGACTCACTTCTGTGTTACTTAGATACGTAGTTGTATGCTTAATCTCGTGGGCAACTGTTCACTCCCTAAGTACAGGGTTGTGATGTAGTAATAAACTCGGTAAGACCGAGGTCGAATCCCAAGAGACTAATACCTGTACGTTATCTGAAACTAAGTAGAAGTAGAACTAGACTAAGATGAAATCTAAATCGATTGTAATTTGAGGAATAATTGTGAAATATTAATCTAAAACTAAAGGAATTCAGAGGAAGGAAACTAGGGATTCAGAGGATACACTTGTAGAGATCCAGGAGATCTTATGCCTGTTTCAAGAACTCAACTAGACTTAGAGTCCCATCTTCATCCAGTTGAAGGGTGTAACCACGAAAATCAAACTAACCTACCTTTGATATAGTTTTCAAGAGATGAAAGGTATATGAATTAGAATGGATTCCATCACCAAACCATGCCCAGGAGACAAAGTAAACAACAGAATTAAACTAATTACCAACCAATCAACAATGTATGAAGGTTAGGAAGGGTACCGTCATTCGACCATGCCCTGGAAACGATGGTGAACAATAGGGCTTCCTGACGTCATAAACATAAAAGGAAAGGAACATGCTCAAAGCTATCGCAAACCCATTGTAATTTTAGTCACAATAGACCATTAAAAACTAAAAACATTCCCTTAGAATCAAACTACTTTCAAGTTCAGTTCATAAAATAGGTATAAAATAGAGTCTCCCACCTCACTACAAGCTTCACCTCTTAGCCCTACCTAAGAGGTCTAGCCAAACATGATTGGACCAGATCTCAGGAAAACCATGATAGAAAAAAAAAACTATAAATAAAATAAATAAACAAACTACTTCCTGTCTCTCTCTCTTTGTTACTGACGTTCCCAGCCGAGCCAAGGTCCCCAAAGATTCATCCCCTTCTCTCTCTCTCTCTCTCTCTCTCTCTCTCTCTCTCTCTCTCTCTCTCTCTCTCTCTCTCTCTCTTTCTCTTCCTTTTATAGAGCAAGGAGGGGCGGGGGAGAATCGGAAGAACCAACCTTGTTTCGCACTTTCGTTCGCAGCAGAATCTAACTGCGAATGCCTGTTCTACGCAGCAAAAATGCACCGACAGCTGCGTTTGATCTGGCGGGGCCCATGATCGAAGATGGTGACGAAATCCAGTCCGTTCATTAGTTTCCTCTCGAAAAACCTGTCGAGAATATTTAGTTTTTTATTAGTTTCACTGTGGCCCACGGACTATTTCATTGCACCGTTTATCTTCTGTTGGGACGATTGGAAATCTTCCTTCATTGCCTTCTGGGATTCTGACACCTAGACCATGGTTAGTGGACCTGTAGAACTCTGATGGATGGTTCAGATTAGACCTTTGATTCATGAAGGTGGCTCACAAAAATCTTCTGCAGGCTCTGTTGCGAAAGAGAGCCTACGTGAATGCGCTGTGATGGTCGGTGGGTCCCATATTGACAATGATGAAGAAATCCACACCGCCCATTAGACTCAGGACGAAAAACCATACAACAAGGGGTGTTTTTGGAATGAAATCGGTGTGGCCAACATGATCTTTTATTCCGTCGTCCATCCTGCGTTCAACGGCTAGGATTTTTCCATAGATTGCATGGTGTCAAAAAGAAAGCTTGGGGAGGGTTGTGGATAGCTCCTGGACCGAATTAACGGTCCAGATATGTCATAGGAGTGATGGGTGGGCCCCACTACTCAAAATCAGAGGATGTCAGTCCGTCCGCTGTTACTTCGCAAGAAGAAGACGGGTCAACCCGTCTTTGACCGGGCTGACCGTCCGGTGCGGCTCGCGTGAGCGTGCACTGGATGCACGCGCACCCTCACGTGGGGTCCATTCATTCATTTCCTCAACTCATTTAATGAGTTGAGACCAAAATTGAAGCAGATCCAGATATTAGTTGGGCCCAAATTTGATAATTCATGGGCTGATCTATCTGTTGGCCCATTTCCACAAGGATCCAATGGCCGAAATTCTACGTGTACGGTTAATTTATGGTCCTCAGGCTATATATGAAGTTTTGAATCGAACGGATGGTGGGAACCCTGTGATCTTGCATTCTGGCTGATTTCATGCCACTTGAGCTTTTGTTTCTTTATTTTCTCGGATCTTTAGTGCGTAAATCCGTCGATCTTGGTCCCCTTGGGTCCGTCCCATGCTCTGGTGAATTTGAGCGTTAAATCTCAGCTTTTGGCACCTTATTTCTATCCAAGCTTGTAAATACACCCTACATCACAAACACGATTAAATCGAGTCGTTAAACAGTATCATGTTCATAAATCCAGGCAATAACTGGGGTCTAATATGCAATATTTGACCGTCAACACAACCCCCAACCAGCATCTTGCTAGTCTCGAGCAAAGTATGCGAAAAATAAGTTAAGACTTACAGGACGATTTCCATAAACTCGAGTGATTTATGAAAAACAATCCAGATCCAAGAATTATAAGATTCATGAATGTTAGGCATTACTATCTCCTGGACGCATGCGCATGGCAGACTTCATAATCAAGTTCAAAGGTATTAATCTATCAATTAGAACAATTCTAAACATTGAGTTCCCTGAGTATATAGTGTAATCTCGGCTTATCATCATTAAAATTCACTTCTTTATTTCAGGATATCATTGGTAACCAACAAGAGAATTCATTATAATCAAAACTTGCCTCACAGATCATCTTTTCATTCTTCCAGCTTTTGATTTTTCATTAAAAGTAACACCAAGAAGGGGAATCAAATCTTCACCTATAGGGAGCAAACCTATGGTGAAGATTGTACACCCAACCCTTTTCACATATCATCCATGGGGAATTAAATCTACACCTATTGGGAGTAAACCAATGGTGAAGACTATTCACTTAACCCTTTCCAAAGGTATCTCTCTCCTTTTTTTTTTTTAGCTAGGTATTTTCTTTTTCTTCAATTGATCATGATGGCAAATTTTCCAAGCTGGTTTCTTACATGCTTAGTGATTACCAAGTTAACCCTTCAATATCAAACTAAAACCTTAATGTGAAAGCGAGATGTGACATGTGAAATCATGACTCAATCAATTTTTAAAACTTCTAATCATAGATTAACAATTCAGACTTAATTGTGAAATCTAATATAATAGATAACTGAATCTAAGAGTCATAAATCCAACATTACGTATCTTATAATTCTAAATCCAAAATGGTCATCAAAATCACTTCGAATTCGCAAGAAAGTCCAAAATTTTTTAAAATTTTCACAATTTTTGTTCAAGACCAAGAAAACACTGATTAGGTTACCTAATCTCCCACCCCAACCTAAAATCTACATTGTCCTCAATGTAAAAGATATATGGGCATGCAATGCACATGGGACAATGAAAGTAAATGAAACATGATGGGAAGATAGTAATTGAATAACGAATCGAGAGAGACTTTCCAAGAGATCGTAGTGTGAGAGCAGGTCAGTACGAGAGTGAAAGTAACTAACTCAAATTATCCTAAAACAATGCAGGAAGCAAACTAACTTAATGGCATCAAACCGTCTAACCTAGAACAACATAAAGCAAACTACCCTAGTCCTATAAAAGCAGGGAAAAACTACTCGATCATGCCGTAAGGTTCCTCTTCCGGCCAATATCTTGATAAGTTTCTCAGTAAGTTCCTCAATAAGATCATCCAAAAACTCTTTTTGCAATAGGCTTGGATGCCCTGGCGCATGACTTTCCAGAGAAACTTATGTACCTCATAAGAAAATTTTCGTTGAATTGCTTGAGGTACCCAGAGTATATACGATTCACCCGTGACAGAAGAAGTTTCAGTGTTATTATCCCATGGTGAATCAGAGACTACAAGTAAATAAAGTTCAGAAAACTTTGCAAGAAGTGATGTAGTCTTGACACATTTCGAAGTATCAGACTTCAGTTCAATTTTCAGCTCATCTTCCTTTAATGGTAAACATTCAGGGTCTGGGGAAGAAGAGGCTTCAGAATGAGGGTTCTCTTGGTCCATGACATTTACCGAGATGTTATCTTATAAGGCATCCACTTTGTCTTTTGACATGGGATCGTTTGAATCTGCAAAGTGTGCCAAGTAATCATCTAAAGAGTTGGGGAATTCGACTGAGAGTGACTTGTTTTCCACATTGGAGCTCGTGATGATCTGCCCAAGGAACCCATCATCCTTGCAAGTGGATGGAGGTACGCTCTCTTGCTCTTGCCCTGTACAGACAGATTGAGGGCCAGTAGACGAAGCATTGATGTGCGAACTCTGTTCATTGAAACTACTCAATCGAGGCGTTAAATTGTCAAACGTGTAGAACTCAGATGGTGGCATCAACTGAGTGGTTTCAAATTCCAGGGTCGTAGCGAGAAACTCGTCCTTCTCCCGAATCACATCATCATTCAATTCAGAAGAGTGGTCCAAACATGTTTCACAAGAGTTAAAAGGGTCGGTTGTAAGGGGCTCATCCTCCACCTTTAAATCAGACATGTTAGGTGAGGGGAGTGACTCATTATGGCTGACCACTTCGTGTACTCTTGATCATTGACCTGGACCAAACTTGAGATTGATTCTAGGGGAATTTGGGCTGCACGTTCATGATCATCATCTCAATACGCATCATCGTCTAATTCTGTGCAATGCACACTTCGGATGAGATGTCTTTCCTCACATTCTATTCCCAGATTGGGTTGAGGTTCACATAGACTACCCTTTTCCTTATCATTGAACTCGAGTGTGTCATGTAAGTGAAGTGTGTTATCATCATTGTATTTAAAAGAAACCCATGTCTCTTCACCATTCTTTTGAACAGTCATTGAGATCGACTCATCGGGAAATTGAACCGTATGCTCATTATCCCAACCCAACTCTATATTCCAAATTCCAGAATTTTCCACAAGTGAGTTAGGATCACCTTCCTTGCATTGTATTTCTTGAATGGGTTGTGGTTGGGTTGAACGAGTTTCCTCTATCTTATCGAGGTGCGAATTAAGTGCTTCCATCGCTTTTCTCATTTCCATAAGACATTCCATGGTATACTGAATTGAATCCTCTTGGATTGTTTCTGGTTGGGTCTCAAAGGTAGATCATCCAAGAGAATACTCATTATAGCAAGTTGTCGGTTCATTTTCCCAATTTTGATGTTTCCACTGGTTATAGTCATACTAATCATACATGGAAGAATATGATGGTTGGTAATACTTATTATCACTCATAATATAATCACGAATTGTTTTCTTCTTATTTGATGGGTGATAATAATTCCCACACCCATAATTATGATAACCTCAACACTCACATATGATGTTGTTAATCCGCGGGGTGTAATTATTCTCCCGCATATGATCATGCAAGGACTTCTTAACCGGTGGATCATTATATTCTGATTGGTTCTCGATGATAGTTTCAGAAGAGTTTTGAGACATAGGTTGATTTCTACCATAAGCATTTAACACGTTTTCACGGAACCTCTCATTTTCTAGAAATAGATTGCCATACTCACGTGCCCACTCTAACCACTCTTGTTCGTTCATTATGAATCCTTAATTCTGAATCTAATCCCTAAAAAAATAAAAGAAAAGATCCTACAGTAGTATGGAAAGTAAGAGGAGAAGTTAGAAAGATGTTACCAAATAAGACGTTCCTGTGTTAAGATCCTACAAAACATAACAACCAAGATAAGACCTAATCTAAAGAATAGAGAAAGTAAGAAATTAGGACGAAGTTACCAATTTATAAGATCTATCAACAACCCTACAAAATAGGAAAGTTAGTTCTAAAAATAGAAAGACAAATCTAAAACTAAAGTTAGTACAGTCCTAATCTTACTCTAATTCTAAAACCAATTAATTTCAGAGAATCGTACCCGTCAGTCCCCGACAACGGCGCCAAAAACTTGTTCACTCCCCAAGTGCAGGGTTGTGATGTAGTAATAAACTCGGTAAGACTGAGGTCGAATCCCAAGAGACTGATACCTGTACGTTATCTGAAACTAAGTAGAAGTAGAACTAGACTAAGATGAAATCTAAATCGATTGTAATTTGAGGAATAATTGTGAAATATTAATCTAAAACTTAAAGAATTCAGAGGAAGGAAACTAGGGATTCAGAGGATCCACTTGTAGAGATCCGGGAGATCTTATGCCTGTTTCAAGAACTCAACTGGACTTAGAGTCCCATCTTAATCCAGTTGAAGGGTGTAACTACGAAAATCAAACTGAACTTCCTTTAATATAGTTTTCAAGAGATGAAAGGTATATGAATTAGAATGGATTCCATCACCAAACCATGCCTAGGAGACAAAGTAAACAACAGAATTAAACTAATTACCAACCAATCAACAATGTATGAAGGTTAGGAAGGGTACCATCATCCGACCATGCCCAGGAGAAGATGGTGAACAATAGGGCTTCCTGACGTCATAAACATAAAAGGAAAGGAACATGCTCAAAGCTATTGTAAACCCATTGTAATTTTAGTCACAACAGACCATTAAAAACTAAAAATATTCTCTTAGAATCAAACTAATATCAAGTTCAGTTCATAAAATAGGTATAAAATAGAGTCTCCCATCTTACTACAAGCTTCACCTCTTAGCCCTAGCTAAGAGGTCTAGCCAAACATGATTGGACCAGATCTCAGGAAAACCATGATAGAAAAAAAACTATAAATAAAATAAATAAACAAACTACTCCCTGTCTCTCTCTCTCTCTCTCTCTCTCTCTCTCTCTCTCTCTCTGTTACTGACATTCCCAACCGAGCCAAGGTCCCCAAAGATTCATCCCTTCTCTCTCTCTCTCTCTCTCTCTCTCTCTCTCTCTCTCTCTCTCTCTCTCTCTCTCTCTCTTCCTTTTATAGAGCAAGGAGGGGCAGTGGAGAATCAAAAGAACCAACCCTGTTTCACACTTTCGTTCGCAGCAAAATCTGACTGCGAATGCCTGTTCTGCGCAGAAAAAACTCACCGACAACTGCATTTGATCTGGCGGGGCCCATGATTCAAGATGGTGACGAAATCCAGTCCGTTCATTAGTTTCCTCTCGAAAAACCTGTCGGAAATATTTAGTTTTTTATTAGTTTCGTTGTGGCCCACGGACTATTTCATTGCACCGTTTATCTTCCGTTGGGACAATTGGAAATCTTCCTTCATTGCCTTCTGGGATTCTGACACCTAGACCATGGTTAGTGGACCTGTAGAACTCTGATGGACGGTTCAGATCAGACCTTTGATTCATGAAGGTGGCCCACAAAAATCTTTTGCAGGCTCTGTTGCGAAAGAGAGCCTACGTGAATGCGCTGTGATGGTCGGTGGGTCCCATATTGACAATGATGAAGAAATCCACACCGCCCATTAGACTCAGGACGAAAAACCATACAACAAGGGGTGTTTTTGGAATGAAATCGGTGTGGCCAACATGATCTTTTATTCCACCGTCCATCCTGCGTTTAACGGCTAGGATTTTTCCATAGATTACATGGTGTCAAAAAGAAAGCTTGGCGAGGGTTGTGGACAGCTCCTGGACCGAATTAACGGTCCAGATATATCATAGGAGTGATGGGTGGGCCCCACTACTCAAAATTGGCGGAAGTCAGTCCGTCCGCTGTTCCTTCGCAAGAAGAAGACGGGTCAGCCTGTCTTTGACCGGGCTGACCGTCCGGTTTGGCTTGCGTGCGCGTGCACTGGATGCACGTGCACCCTCAGGTGGGGTCCACTATGATGTTCACGAGAAATCTATTCCGTCCATTCATTTCCTTGGCTCATTTAATGAGTTAAGACCAAAATTGAAGCAGATCCAGATATCAGTTGGGCCCGAATTTGATAATTCATGGGCTGATCTATCTGTTGGCCCTTTTCCACAAGGATCCAATGGCCGAAATTCTATGTGTACGGTTAATTTATGGTCCTCAGGCCATATATGAAATTTTGAATCGAACGGATGGTGGGAACCCTGTGATCTTGCATTCTGGCTGATTTCATGCCACTTAAGCTTCAGTTTCTTGATTTTCTCTGATCTCTGGTGTGTAAATCCATCGATCTTGGTCCCCTTGGGTCCGTCCCATGCTTTGGTGAATTCTGTGCGTTAAATCTCAGCTTTTAACACCTTATTTCAATCTAAGCTTATAAATACACCCTACATCACAAACATGATTAAATCGGGTCATTAAACAGTATCATGTTCGTAAATCCAGGCAATAACTGGGGTCTAATATGCAATATTTGACCGTCAACAGCTACCTCAGGTAAATGGTCCCCCACTAGAGGTGAGATTCCTTATGGATATTGTCTAAATACCTAGTCTTGGTCCCTTCTTAGATAGGAGGAGTGTACTACTTTGTATATCGCCGCATAATGCGTCTAGACCCATCTTCATGGCCCATGTGCATCATTGTATGCTTGGATGACACTGTGTGTGTGGTTATGATTGTGCCATTGAGCATTGCATGTTGCCTTCCCGAGGGACGTAGTATTCCCTCTTGAGCATGTTGGATGCTTGGAATTGATGCATAGTTGATGGTGTGATTCATGCATCTGACATTGCATAACATATGAGCATTATCACCCTCGCTTCATCAGGGTTGTAGCCTCCATAGATACATCATGGATGACCATGTTTAGACATTGAAAATGTTAATTGAGCATACCAGGTGTATAGGATGCCCATGGGTGAAATTTTCAAAACTTCCACGGTACCAAGGATCTGTTCCAGCGCCGTGACCGGGTGGAATATATGAGCGTACGAGGGCCTTATACCGTTAGGCCGTGATTCCCACTGTTGTGTAGTCGGTTGGATAGGAGTGTGGCCTTACTCACCTGATGTAAGGAGGCATTGCTAGGCTGAGTCTGACCAGCTCGTGAATGGGTCCGCTACCTTCAGGCCTTACTGGTGATTGGCTATCTATAGGCAGGGTAGTGAGGTCTCTTATGCTCGTTTGACTGTGAGGGGTCTGTAGAGTGGCAGTCATCTAGCAGTGTAATGGACCCCGGTGATTTCCTTATGATAGAAATGTACTTGATATGTAGATTGGATATGAGCACTGACATTACTTCACATTGCATTTGCATATGTTGTATAAGTCTCATATTGCATCGCCTTGGCATGACGCCCAGTCCTCATTGCATTACAGTACTCATTGCACTATATAGCCTTGGTATGACTTTCTGCATTATCGTACTACCTTGGTATAGTTTCTTGCATTCATGATAGCCTTGGTAAGGCTAGTGGTATTGGTATTGATCATGACTCCCTTCTGCATTCTCTATCTTCTTCTGAGCGCCATTGTCACACACTTTCACCACCCTCTAAGCTTTCTATAAGCTTATGTATGATTGATGCGTGCAGGAGATCCTAAGCAGGCGTCGTAGTGACAGAGTTTGGATTAGAGCTGAGCTTGAGGACCCAGTGTTGCAGACTTCCTTTCTTTCTTCTATTATTTTATGTATGTTCTTTTGGACCTCATGTAAGCTTGTAAAAGTTCAAATTCTTAGTAAATTTTGTGATATGTGCCTTTGTTATTCTCAGATTTACTTGCTGTGATATTGGGTATGCTCACATTGGTAATGATTATACTGTTATGAAAATCCTCCTTGTAGGATCTCAGGATCAGAACCTGCCTCAGGAGCCGAGAATGGGGTACTACAAAGGCTGTTGCGGCCAAAACCGGCCAACAGGTTTCTTGTGAGTCCGGTTACCGAGTCTGGGGCGTGACATGTATATATATATATACAGTGCTAAGCACTCATTGTTATAGAATTGCATATATCTAATAATAAAAAAAAAAGAGTTTAATTTTAAGTAAGAATCTGCAGACTTCTGATACTCAAGTATTGAAAAGTTTGGATTCTTACAGAAAGAGAGGAGAGAGAGAGACTTTTCTAATTTATACTACTACTTGTTCCCTAGTTTTTGAAGTGTTATTGGGTTGATAAACCCTAGGTTCCACATTGTAGTTCCAGTTGGTCTAAACTGGGCTAATGAAAATTAGATTTCTTTTGGCCTATAGGGGTCATCTCGGCCGTGTTCTGACTACTTCAGTAAGGCATTGGGTCGATTTAGATTGGGTTGGGACAATTTTTGATGAGCTTTTAGGGACTAATACAAATCTGGACGGAATTTTATGGGGGTTCGTTATCAGCTAAAAGTTTTTTCGGTTATGCGGGTTTATGATTTCTAGGATTTTCATGCCCTGCATGGGATGTTGGGTCTAAGGTTTCGGGTTGTAAGTCATGACCAAATTCTTGTTTTGATCGGTCATCTTGTGTTGGGTGGGGGTGTCTACAAAAGTGGATAGGAGAGATGAAGATTGTCGAACATGGGAGTGGCTGCGATGCTACTATTGCGGAGAGTTCTAATGGAAGTGGAGATAACGGCAATAACAATTGCTGACACTGGGGTGATGATGGTGACAGTTGTTAATACTAGATGCACTAGTAACAACGGTTACAGGTGTTAAAAATGCTAGTGCTATGTTTATCGATGTTGACGGTGGCATTAATGGCACTGGTGATAACGATCATCATGCTGACGTCACTAGAAATATAGGTTATTAATATGAATGGAAGTGAAAAGAGCGTGGGTAGGGAGTGGGGTTGTAAGATCTAGTGATGAAAATTTAAATATGAATTTAAGGAGAGACTTAAGGAGGAGGCTTGAGGTAAGGATGTGGGGAGATGGGGGAGAATGGCCTCCACTAGAGGAAATGCCAATAAAGACTTGTGCACATACAAATTACTTGCTTTAATAATATAAAAGAAGCAAAGATTTAGATGAGATGAAAACTCTTTAATCCTATCACCATTAGATGAGATGCTAGAGAATCTCATGAAAATAGCCAATGTGATTGTAGGAAACTTCTCTACACAATCTTGGTGTTGTTAGATAGAATCCTCAAAGAGATCATCATTGTGGTTTAGAAGAATTATCTATAACAGGTGATCATGGCTTAGGTGATTATTCAAGGAAGTTTTATCAGAAGAGTTCTAAAGAATTCTTGGTTTTATAAACAAATGGAATTGATCTTCTTAGGGATCCAAAATGTCATTCATTCATTTTCTTTTTACAAAACTAGTGGAGTTAATTATTGTGGTACCCACGTTGTATGTTTATGACACCCAACACGTCCAAAAGGTGCACCCCACCATGATTACTAAATGACCCTGAAATCAGGCTAATCAAATCATTAGGTGGGACCGATGGGATACGGGTCGGCCTTGTTAGACTTGTTATTTTATTGATCGGACAGGACCTCTGACCAGAAGGGGTTCATTTTCAGTCAGGGTTTTAAAACAATGATATTTGTTGAGGTCAAAATTTGGATCGCCCTCCACTCCTTGGGTAGACCCTGGTCCTGCACAAAGGGTGAGCAAAGGAGACCCTGGCTAAGCCGGGGGACCCTCCGATGCCTAAGTCAGGCGAAGGGAATCGGGGTTTAGTATTGATGAGTAGAGGGAGAGTGCAAGATATTGCGTACCTGTAGCAGTGAGGTCTTCACGTATTTATACTTAACTATCGAATGATCTGGATCCGATGATCACGGCACGATTCCCTCAATCAGGGAGATTTTCGGATCGTGGAGATATCGTACGCAATCCAAAGATCACGTAACACGCGACATACGTATCTGCGAGCGACATAATACCCCACGCCTCCTTACGACAGTTTCTAAGTCTGGCTTACCCACGTCTCCTTACGGCAGCTTCTAAGCCTGGCATGAGGGACGTCCGCCTTTGAGGGTGCCTCGGCTCAGCGCAGTTGACGACAACCATCATAGTTCGAGTCAATCCCCCCTTTGGTTATGTAGGAAACTTCGCCTTTCGGGGACGGGCTCTGCCTGGCATAGTCGTGATAGCATTGGTCTCGGCAGAATTCTAAGTGAAGGACGTTGACCTTGAGCTTGCGTCGACGAGTGAGGGCTACAATTCTCGCGGATCTATTGCCAAGATGGGTCGGAGGTAGTCAGCTGGCACACCCTTTTCGTTCCATATTCCTTGCCGAGCCTTATGCTTGGATTATGATGGTGTCTGTTCCCGGGTCGGCCATGGGGTCGGATCTTCCGTCCTCATTATTTGAACTGAGCTGTTATCTACTCGTCCGATCGGATCAGGGTACTGCCCAACTTCGGAGTTATAAGGGGCTCGGATTTTCCCATAACAATATTATTAAGGTTGATTTTCTAAAATTCAATATCTATAGATGCAATAAACATATATAAGATCCATGCCTTTCTTGCATTTGGCTTTACCCTCAGGGCTGTTTGAGTTTTTACTCGCAATTGTAATTCTCCCGTTGCGGTCTTTCATTGGTGTTTCAGAATGGCAGTACTCCCTCTTTTGCCTTGCCTCCCGCTTGCTCTGGTGACGGCCAGTCACATTCGGTGGTTATTTTCGAAATATCTTAGGGATCCCTCAACTGGATTTTCGTAAGATATTGGTATCCAATCATACAATATCCAATCTGCACGACCGTATTTACGAGAGAAGTTCTGGTTCCGTTTAGGTTAGGGTGTCTACATAACCTTAATTGGATGGTTATATCATTTAATTAAGTAATTTTAGAAGGATCTAGCAATCAAAGGTGGGCCCATGTGACCGATGACCATAGCTTTTGTAATGTAAACAATGTGAACTGTCAATTTAGTATCCATTGAATAGATGGCTGGGAGCATCGAATTAAAGTGATTTGAGGGGAACGACCCTCAAGGTTGGGTCACACATCATAGATGACTTACGTGATGGATTTATAATTTTTTCTTCTTCTTCTTCTTCCTTTTTTTTTTTTTTTTTTTTTTTTTTTTTTTTTTTTTTTTTTTTTTTTTTTTGAATACAGTTTGAACACATAAATTCCTGCACATGTAGATAGGAGAGCAAAAAACTTGAAAAACTGACTAACATATGTAAATTGGACCAAAATCACAAACATGTTAAACTGCTTTCATGGGAAACTGCTTATGTAAACAGATTCCAATGTTAATACTTTACTATATAAAACATTTAATTTTCTATTTAAATGGTTTGTAGAGAAACGTGCCCCTAGTTTTTACCACCAGCAGACAACGAGGTTGGCCGGGGATTTTTTTTTTTTTTTTTTTTTTTGGGTAGCTTGTTAGTACACACCCATGTCAGTACCCACACTCCATGTTAGCCACCCCCACTAGGGATCGATGCCAAGACCTCAAGTGTTGAAACGAGGTATCTCCACTCATGGTGGGCCGTGGATTAAAAATATGTAATAAAGAAAAATAATAATACATCATCCATTTTGATAAATACCCTCATTTTATCTTTTGATATTAGATGTGCTGCAAAGTCTCCTATTTTCATGACCAAATTAGAAAGACAGGGTTCATGTATAAATTGAAAGCGAGTTATTAATTCCCTCTAATAAACAAATAAATGAAGATATGCCCAATATGGACGTGGATTTCCCACCACTATGTTTGTGGGAAATCTACCCTGTTTATCCGTTTGTCCAGCTCATTTTAGAAAAATTGAGAAAAAAATTAGGAGGATCTAAAACTCAAGTAGGCCATACAAGAGGAAACAGTGGAAATTAGTGAGAACCGTTGAAACATTCATGTGGCCATAAAACCTGTGACAGTTTTTTTTTTTTGGTATTTTCACTTCATCCAAGTGGTAATGACCTTATAAATGGTTTGGATGGCATATAAACATCAAGGTGGAGCCTAGTAAAGTTTCAACTATAGGTATTTCTTTCCCTAATTTTCCCTCTTGTGTGGCCCCCTTAAGTTTTGAATCCACTTTATTTTTTCTCTCTTTTCCTAAAATGAGCTCGCCAAACGGATGAACGGGGTAGATTTCCTACAAACCTGGCGATGGGCACCACCCAGCATCCTTGTGCAGTAACTTCGGCTTTCGCAGGAAATCCGCGTCCGTGCAATAGGGGCACCGATACTAAGATAGCTCATGGTGATATTGGGTTTTTGCGGGGTCCAACTGATGTATGCACGACATCCAACACGTCTATTAAATTAATCCCCTCATGTTATACGACGTGATAAAACATGAGGCCAATCCAAACCTCATGTGGGCCACACCTCAGGTAAAATTTTGAAAGGTCACAACTACCTTTATTTGCATGGGTCCAAGCATGTTCTGTATATGTAATTCAAGCAATTCATACCCTTCATTTAAGCCAGATAAAGAAGGGTCTGGCAAAAAATTAAGCAGTTTTGCAACTCAGGTGAGCTCTGGTGTGAATCAAAGGTAGGCCTCCCCTCCCAACAATTTCATTGTCTGGTAGTCCACCTTATTCACAGATCAAATGTGGTGCATGCATTGAATGGGCCCACAACGGCCTGATAACATCGTAACTGGTACCATCATAGATTATGGTGGTACCAGTACAATGGAGTGCTCCCGCGTGCTCCAATGGTACCGGAATGCAACTTTAAAGCTACTGGCTGTTGCGGTGTCCGCCTCATGTTATCGCTTTGGGGTGGGGGATTATGTGAGTTCAGGGTAAAAGCTTCTAGGATGAGGCCTCTGACATTGAGGCCCATCTTGATGTGTTGTATTTTATTTTTAAAATAATATTAAAATTTGATTTTTAAATTTTTGGTGGTTTTCCTTTACATTTAAATTTTGGTGTTTTTGAGGTGTGGGTTTTGTTCCACATCGGATTTGACAAATTAAGAAAATTCTCCTGTATATAAGATAGGCTTTTTGCCTTGGGATTGAGCTGCATTTAGGGGGTATGTGAATTTGGTCTTGGGGGGGGGGGGGGGCTATGCCAATAACTCTAATATGTGCCATTGACCACACGTGTGCCGAGCCGAGGCCGTGTCCGTGTGCGCGATGGGCTGGGTGGGTGTGTGTGTGTGGGGGTACTCGCGGGACTTTATTTGCGAGTGTACTTATACTTGCGCCTTTCGTTTTAAACAGAGAGATGTGTCCATTCTAGTTTCAAAAATACGAAAAATTATCTCTTTAATACTGTTTTAAGAATTTTAATTGCTGAGTTCGTTGCTGTTAAACTGCAAGTGGTTTGAGCCCGCGTACAGTGAGTGCACCGTTGGGACCGAGTCATAGTTGTTGTATTCTGGAGGCTGATTGCTTTGGAAACCTATTGCACTTGGGACGCTGTCTAAGGGGAGCAAATTCGATTTCAAGCCAGTACTCAGTCACGCCTCGACTCAATTCAATAAGTCTTCTTTCTCAAAATTTAATTTTCTTTTTTTGGTTCTCGATTTTCTATAGTCTATTTAATTCAAACAAATATTCCAACAATCTTGAAATCGAATTTGTTGAATTATATAGACTATGACTACCATAATAGTAAATGCTTCTGCTGAGTTAGCCAAAATCGAACCGTTCGCTGGACAATGCTTTAAACGGTAGAAACAGAAACTGATGTTTGCATTGACCACCCTTAAAGTTTCATACATACTATCTGAATAATTTACTATAAATCCAATATGATGTGTATGCTTCTTATTAATTTGCTAAAGACATATGGACTGTTTTAGAAAAGAAGTACATATTGGAAGATGCAGGTGCTAAGAAACATGCAATTGCTAATTTCATTCATTATGAAATGACAGACGATAAACTTGTCACAAATCGGATTCATGATTTTCAAAATCTAGTTCATGAACTATTGACAGAAGGAATTAAGTTGGATGAAGTGTTTCTGTCATGAGCGTTAATAGAAAAGTTACCGCCTCCTGGAAAGAATATAAGAATAGAATGAAACATAAAAAGAATGGTGTTTCTTTGGAAACCACTATCGTACACATACGAATAGATGAGGCCAATAGAATCAGGGACCAAAAAGAAAATGGAAATGAGATAGATTCAAAGGCGAATCTTGTAAAATCATGTCGGAAAAATAATAAGAAAAATGACAAATGTCATAACTGTGAAAAACCTGAACATTATGCAAACAATTAATTCAGAAAAAAGGAAATTGCTACAACTGTGGAAAGCTGGGCATTATGTTAAAACCTGTAGGTTCAAGAAAAACAAAGATAAGTTATAGGCTAATCTTACAGAAACAGACAATGAATCTAACATGGTAGCAGCTGTGTGATGTCAGAAGTCTTCATTATAAACAACTTGGAGTGGGTACTAGACATTAGTGCAACTAGGCACGTGTGCAAGGGTCGTAGCATGTTTACCTCGTACCAAGTATCAGGAGAGATGATGAAAAATGGGTGTCATGGTGTAAAATAGAATGTCTCCCGTTATAGGAAAAGAGAAAGTACTTTTGAAACTCACTTATAGAAAGACTCTAATGTTAAATGATGTCCTACATGTGCCTGACATTAGAAGAAACTTGGTCTCTGGTTCGCTCCTCAATAAGACTGGTGTCAAGTTAGTATTTAATTCAGATAAGCTTGTAATGACTAAGAATGAAACTTTTGGTGGTAAGGGATACTGTAGTGATGGTTTATTCATTGTAAATGTATCCAATGATAATAATAAGAAGACATCCAGTTCTGTTTATATCGTTGAACCTTTTTATCTATGGCATAATAGATTAGGTCATGTGAATGTAGTATCTTTAAAGAAAATAAAAAGATTAGGTTTATTACCTAATATATCTAATGAGGAATTCGATAAATGTGAAACATGTGTAGAATCAAAATTCATTAGAAAACCTTTTAAACGAATAGAAAGATCACCTGTTTTATTAGAGTTGATATACAGTGACTTAGGTGATTTTAGAAATCACCTGTTTTATTAGAGTTGATATACAGTGACTTAGGTGATTTTAGGTAGAAAAAGATATTATATAACTTTTGTACATGAGTACTCTACGTTTACTAGAGTCTATCTGTTAAGGAACAAAGATGAAGCTTTAGATGCTTTTTCTAAATAATAAATTGAAATTGAAAATCAGTTAAATATAAAAATTAAAAGACTTAAAACAGATAGAGGAGATGAATATGAATTTATTATATCTAATAACATTTGAGAACTTGTAGACCTACCACCTAGAAACAAACCAATAAGCTGTAAATCGGTGTTTAGAAAGAAACTTAAGCCAGATGAGACTATTGATAAGTTTAAGGCTAGGTTGGTAGTGAAAGACTTTTAACAAAGGGAAAAAGTAGATTACTTTAATACATATTCCCCTGTAACTAGGATTACAACTATTAGCGTCTTAATATCGATATCCTCCATATATAAACTAGTGGTACACCAGATGGACGTTAAGATGACTTTCCTAAATGGAGACTTAGAGGAAGAAATATATATAGAGCAACCTGAGAGTTATAAGATATTAGGTTAAAAAAATAAAGTATGTATACTAATTAAATCACTATATGGTCTAAAACAAGCTCCTAAACAATGACATGAAAAATTTGATGGTGTTTTAAAATCAAATGGATGATATAGATACATGTATATATAGTAAAATTTCTGAAAATGATTATGCTATTATATGCATTTATGTTGATGACATGCTTATTTTTGGAACTAATATTAAATTAGTTAATGCAACTAAGAAATTCTTGTCATGTAAGTTTGACATGAAAGACTTAGGAGGAGCTAGTATAATCTTGAGTATTGAAGTAACCAGGAAAGATGGTGTTATTATATTATCACAATCTCATTACATTGAGAAGATATTAAGAAAGTTTAACCATTTTGACTATTTACTTATCAGTACTCCTTATGATTATAGTTTGACTCTTATGAAGAATATAAAAAATAGTGTATCTCAATTGGAGTATTCTAGAATAATTGGTAGCCTCATGTATCTAACAAATTACACTAGACCAGACATAGTTTTTGCAGTAGGAAGGCTAAGTAGATATACATATAACTATGAAAAAGAGCACTGGAATGCATTTTCTAGGATTTTGAGATACCTAAAAGGCAATATGACCTATGGTTTATATTATAATGGTTTTCTTGCTGTATTAGAAGGATACATTGATGCTAACTGGATCAGTGATTTAGATGAGAGAAAATCCACCAGTAGATATGTTTTCACTTTGGGTGGAGGAGCAGTCTCTTGGAAGTCTACCAAACAAACATGTATCTCTCGGTCGACTATGAAATCCGAGTTTATTGCCTTAGAAAAGGTTGGATCAGAAGCCGAGTGACTTAGAAATCTCTTAGCTGATATACCATTGTAGCCAAAACTTGTATTGGCCGTGTCTATTCATTGTGACTGTCATGCAGCTATAGCGAAAGCAAAGAGTAAAATATATAATGGAAAGAGCAGGTATATTAGACTCAGACACAACATAGTGAAACACATGTTGCGTGATGGAGTCATATCTATTGACTTTGTGAGGTTAGAAAAAAATCTAGTGGACCAAAGGAATATCTAAAAGGTTAGTCAATGATACATCGAAGGAAATGAGACTAATTCTAATATATGAGTTGCCAGTGTCGGTAACTCAACCTATACAAGTGGAAATCCCATGAGATAAGTTCAATGGGTAAACAATAAGACACGAGGTAGATGATTGCACTGAATTATATGAGCCCCTTCTATGGTGTACAATGCGAGCAGCAACGCAAAAAGATGAGTTTTTAGAACTTTTAATGGATCCATAGCCATATGTCTGATGGTGTATACAATTGCTGCATACACTTGATAGAATTCACCTATATGGGTGTGGAGGTGAAGGCCACTTCCTATGAGAATCTAGGCGAATTCTCTAGAGCACTCATGAAATATAGGTAATGGTGTATGACCGAAACGTACCGAACCGCAGAATCACTTGCAGAAAAAGAGTTATGTGAGTGACATATACTTGCGATCTACCTTAAAAGGATTCAGGTTCAAGACTATGGTGTCACTTGATTCCTGTAGATCTGTCTTTTTTACTCTAATGTCGGTTCAAGTTTATGGTGACACCGGCACCATTGCAGAACTATTACACTTTAATCCGAAAGAGTTTTATTTTAAAATATGTGGGGGATTATTGTATTTTGTTTTAAAATAATTTTAAATTTTAATTTTCAAATTTTCGGTGGTTTCCCTCCACATTTAATTTTTTGTGTTTTCGAGATGTGGGTTTTGTCCCACATTGGATTTGACAAAGAAAATTCTCTTGTATATAATATAAGCTTTTTGCCTTGGGCTTGAGCCCCATTCAGGGGGCATGTGAATTTGGTCCTTGGGGGGTGGGCTATGCCAATAGCTCTAATTTATGCCATTGACCACACACGCGCGCCGAACCGAGCTAAGTCCGAGTCCATGTCCGTGTCCGTGTCCGTGGGTGCGGGTGCGAGTGCGGTGTGAGTGTACTTGTGTGAGTGTGTGTATGAGTACTCGCGAGACTTTATTTGCGAGAGTGTACTCGCACTTGCACTTTTTCGTTTTAAATAGAGAGATGTGTCCGTTCCAGTTGGTCGCACCTGTTGGGTTTAAACCCAACAGACCCAACCCTTTATAAAGGGTGCTTAATGTACCACTTCGGAGTTTATATAAGGACTTCCATTTCAGTTTCAAAAATATGAAAAATTATCTCTCTTATAAAACTCTCTCTGATACTGTTTTAAGAATTTTAATTGCTGAGTTCGTCGCTCAGTTAACTCAGCACTTTCTGGTTAAACTGCAAGTGGTTCGAACCCACGTACAGTGAGTGCACTGCTGGGACTGGGTCATAGTCGTTGTATCCTGGAGGTCGATTGCTTTGGAAACCTGTTGCACTTGGGATGCTGTCCAAGGGGAGCATATTCGATTTCAAGCTGAGTGACTCAGTCACGCCTCGACTCAATTCAATAAGTCCTCTTTCTCAAAATATTATTTTCTTTTTTTGGTTCTCGATTTTCTATAGTCTATTTAATTCAACCAAAGATTCCAACATGATGTATGTTATGTATATTTACAGGTTCATCTATTATTCCAGCTCTTTTTAGGTAATGAGACCAAAAATACAACAGATCCAAATATGAGGTGGACCATTCCACTATAAACATGGGTGATTGAACGCTTATAATTAAAAGCATCCTAAGGCCCACTATAATGTTTATTTGCCATCCATGTAAGACCCGTATCCTAGTTTGTATTGTTCCGATGAATCCTGCGATCATTTCCGTCGAAGTCCGGCAATCCGCGACTGATAATCGACGTTGCGATCGATCGTAAGTCGTATCCTTTAGATTCGAGTCGGTTTAATCCCAGACCTGTATCATTGCGACTGCGCCGTCGCCGCGGTTCCAACGCCGCGACTCGCACACCGACCCGATATCCAGGCTAGAAGATGTCGGCCTGCGTTCGATTCGAAGAAAACACCGCGCGTTGCGAATTACGAGGGAATCTCTACGAGATGTCCCATCAATCAATCAATCACTCATGTCAAGTACAAGTTAAGTCACCCCATACCCAAGTACAACAACCCATCCCTCTCCCTTACATAAGCAAGCTCAAAGTCAACCTCTCTCCCCATTTTTCAAAGCCACCTTTACCCATGACATCATCACACCACTCCCTCCATCCCTTTTTCCTTTAATTTATTTCTTTCTTTCTCTCATTCTCTCATTCCCTCTCTCTCACACGTCCCAAGCTTTCCCAAGCATTCCAAGAACAACTAGTGTGGCCCACTTTCCCCACCCCTCTCATCTCTCATCC
>JAJHSJ010000001.1:85539776-85603220 GCA_021015155.1 Magnolia officinalis
AAATGCATCGTATAAGGTTTTTAAGTGTACAATTCACTACTTTAGTCTGTCCATCAGTCTGTGAATGATACACACTGCTGAATTGTAATTAGGAGTCAAATCATCACCACAAAGTCCTCAAATAATGATTGGGGAAGTTACTATGACAATATGAGGTGATAGAGTTTAGGACCCCATATAGCTGAACAACTTCTTGCAAAAACAAAATTGCAACATGCGTAGCATCGAGAGTTTTCTTACACGGTGTGAAATGTTCTATTGAAAAATCTATCGACAACGATAAAGACAAAATCCTTATGATGTTGGGTCCGCGGAAGACCTAGCACAAAGTCCATTAAAAATCCTCCCAAGGGCCCTCGGGGACAAGTAATGGAGTGTAATAGTCCCCATGTTTTATGACTGCCCCTGGATGCCTGACACGTGTGACATCGTTGTACTGCTCTTTTGCCACATTTTGTTTCATCTGTGGCCATATAACGTTCTTCCATGAGAGTAACTATCTTGTCCCGCCCTAGATGACCGCTAAGGGCCACTTCCATGTAGGTCTTGGATGATAAAGTCTTGAAATGAACTCCGGAAATGCACAATTGATTTCCTTTAAAGAGGAATCCATCCTGAATGTTGAGGTCGTTGGGCTGACCTTCCTGACATCTAATCCACACATCTTTGAAGTCATCATCGTCAGCGTATAGATCTTTAAGGCATTCGAACCTAACAACATCATTGCTCATAGTGACTAACAAAGTTGTGCATTGGCTAAGTGCATCAATGTAACATCCTGTAGTTTTCAGTACTCGGGTGTTACCAGGAAGACCAAACAGTTCATTTTAAATATAATATGATAGTATATATATTATACAATACGAAATAATTTTTGTAATTATTTGTAATAATACATATATTACTTAAATTATACAAATTATGTATACTATTTATTTTACATTATTTAAACTATATATAAAATAAATTGTATGACAACACATTATCATATAATTGATGTATATCGACTAATATTTACATTTTTGCAATTTAAACTACAAATTATTGTATTATACCATATATATGAAATATACATCACTTAGAATAATCAATATTTGTATAAATATAAAAGAAAATACGTATATACACATATACATGATATTTCAAATAGAAATATGTTATTAACTTATAAATAATTATTATATAAATTATAAAGGCAGTACAAGTTGTATATATGTTGATAAAATATATAATAGTATATGCTAATGTAATTGTTTTATTTAATACATATTATTCTATACTAATATTGAAGCGGATGGATGGACCAATTTCACTTAAGACCACCATGGGCCGTGCAAATCACTAATCAAGCACGATGTTGACATATATGGCCCCACCTGAGTATAAGATTTGCCTCATACTTTGGGTGGACCCTAATATGGGCCGATAAACAAATGAACGGAGCGGATTTTCTAAAATTATCGTGGTGGACCCCACACAAGAGTGGGTGTACAGTTTTGGAATGCACCTGAGGTGCACCGGATTTGAGAAACCGGTTAGACTAGGTCTGACCCGTCAGTTTTCGAAATGGGAAACGTCTCTCACCCTTTCTTCCGTTTTTCCTGTTGCGGGCATTTTAAACGACGATTTCCGTTTGGCTCGAATTTGGCCCACTGCCATTGACCACATCACGATCAAAACCTTCCATATTAAAGAAGGCCAAAAACCCTATAATCCATGACCAGTTTCAGCCGTTGGATTGCACGCATGTGCACACACAACACAGCTGTAAATCGACCTACAAACACAACCACATTCCAAAAATGGAAATTTTCCATTTCCTTTTCTGTTGCCAGGAGGTCGATCCGCGTGAAGCGGAGCCTCTCAATCTCAGCCATTCATTTATGATTATCCTAACCCTCCATTCTTCCCATGGTTTTGGGTTACTGCTACACAAACCCCACAACTGCAGGTTTGAGAAAACCGGCTGTTTTTGGAACCGTTGCAGGCCAACACCATCCGAGCCACACGTTTCGAATCCTATGGTCTAGGGTTGCTGTAAAACACCATATAAGAGCTGAGAATCGGCGTGTTAGGGCTCCTTCATGCTATTGCAGCCGTCCGAGAGAAAACGAGTGGAGAGCTTACAAGCTCGAACCCATTGGGAAAATCTGATGGAGCTTCGAAATCAAAGGTCCGGAAGCACTGCGAGACCCCTTAGAGCAGATCTGTGGCTTCGTTTTGAGGAGAGAAGCCCCCGTTCGAAATCCACCATTGAAGCTCATCTTCTTCTCCGTCGAGTCTGTCGAGTTGAGTTGTACAAGTCGGATCGTTCCAGACGTCTGGTTTCTGTTCTGTTTTTCCGTAGCAGGTGAAGAAAGAAGAGAGAGAGAGAGATGAGAAGTAGGAGAGAAAAGGGAGGAAGAAAAGAAGAAGAAGGGAATGAGGTGGTGCGGCTGTTGCACCGCACCCACTCAGACCGGGCAGAGCATGAGTCAGGCCGGGTTGCCAGCCTCTACTGGGTGTTTCCAGTAGTAGGAGGGAAGAAAAGGAAAAGAGAAAGGAGAGGAGGAGCGAGAGAGAAAGAAGAAACAGGAAAGAGAATGTGAGAGAGAGAGTGAGTGTGCGGCTGTGGTCAAGTCAGGAGAGTCGTCCTCGCTGGTGGGAGTACCGGTCGGGTCTTGGTCCAGTAATCTCACTGGACATGCCAGGAAGAAAGGAAAGGAAGAAAGAAGGAGAAGCTAGAGGAGAAGAGAGAAGACAAGAGGGAGAAAGGCAGCTTGGAGCTGCTGTCCGGTCAAACCGAGTCGACTCGGTTTTGGAACTGAGTTGACTGGGTCGAGTGCCTTAGTCCAGCTGGGACTCCAGCAGGGGGAAAAAAAATAAGAAAATAAAGAAAAAGGGAAGAAAGAGAGGCAGAGAGAGAGAGAGAAAGAGAGTAGGGGAAAGGAAAACAAGAGAGAAAGAGAGTGGTTTTGGGTGGCTGCCGAGTCAACTCGGCTGAATCCGAGTTCGACTGGGTCGAGTTGGTCTAGCCCTTGACTGGGCATCCTAGCATACAAAGAAAGAAGGGAGGAAGAAAGGAAGAAGGAAAGGGAAGCAAAGAGAGAGTGGGTGGCCCGACGAGCCTACTCGATTGGAGCTCGCCCGACTCAAGTGGGTTGAACTAGATTGAGGTAAGTCAACTTTTCTTTTTATAATGATTAATCCTAGTTTAATGAGATTAAATATTTAGTCAGTTTCTTAGTTGTAAGAATGTGAATGATGTTGGTACAGATCACTTTCGTGGAGAAAGATAGATCATTTTGAGCCGGGCTAAATCTAAGTTAACTTGGGTTTTGGTAAGTGGGCACCACTTTATCTAGAATGTTCATTATAGCTAATTAGTCTTAGAATTTGAGATTAAACATTTCTCAAATTTAAATTACGATTTAGTTTACCTAATTGCACTAATTTGAATCTAACCTAGATACACATTAGGAACCTTAATCATTTGGGCACATCCAAAACTATTCTATCATAACCGTTGACATGTGGTATCTTAGGTTAATCATATGTTTTGGGCCCTTTGATGAGCTCCAACTAAGCAAGAAATAAATCTACGCTCTAAGGTGAGGACTCACCTTTTGAGCTTCCCACTTGATTTCATCAATCTAGATATAGATGATGACATGATTCACTTAACTGAGTTACTTACTTTACTATTAAACATGTTTTGTTTTATAGTTAATTCATGTGTTGGAAGATAAATGTTTCTTTTAAATTATAACATGTATGAATGGTTCGATGATAACATGCTATCCTTTATTGGATATGTATTAATTTATTTTATGCTACCACTTGTACTTGAATGATGAATTGAATGAAACTTACCTTGGACTTATGATCCTGCGATCCACATTTGCCTTACACGGCTTGAATCTCACATTTTCCTATGTGGCTTGGACTGCACATCGCCTATGTGGCTTGGATTGTATATTTTCGCTTATGTGGCTTGGATCATATATTTGCCCTCGTAGCTTTGATGACCTATTGTTGCCCTTTCTGGGTTGTTGGGTATGTTCGCATACCCCGTTGTTTCCTATCCATCTTGCGGAGTTCAGTCGTACCATGATTTCCGGGTGGCGTCGAAGTTTGCTTTGTCGATTTTCTAGCCATCTTGCGGAGTTCACGTACGACATGATTTTCGGGTGGTCTAGGGTTTGTATGTTGTTTGTCTCTTCATCTGTGGTGTTCATTCGTACCATGATTTCAGGGTGGAGCTGAAGTTCGCTTTGTCGATTTTTCTAGCCATCTTGCGGAGTTCATGTACGACATGATTCTCTGGTGAAGTGGGGGTTTAAAGGGGGGATTTTCTATTCGCCTTGCGAATTCTACTTGTACCATGATTTTCGGGTGGAGCCGAAGTTCGCTTTGTCAATTTTCTAGCCATCTTGCGGAGTTCATGTACAATATGATTTCGGGCGCAACAGAAAATCGTATGTTTGATTGTTTGGTTATCTAAACATGTTTCCTTGCATTGCGACTGCTATTATATCTTGCTTATGATGAGATTGTGTTGGTTGACTTAAATTTTTGTAGGCGTACTCATGATTATAAATTGCTCTGTTTAATATATCTAAATTTATGATTGACATTCTATATTGATTATGAATGACGAGTGTGCAATCTTGGAGGGTGCTCCTCACTGTGATAGCCATTGACACTATCAAACCGTAACAGTTGATGCAGGTGTAGAGCAAGCCGATGTTGTTCACAGGGTTGCTGTAGAGTTTCACATTCCAAGAGAGTTGTAATTTACTTTATTTCACATGTAATATTATTCCATTTTGTAATCGTAAGAATGGGGGCATTGGTTTGTATAAGTCATTTTGGGCAGCTTCTTGTATATTCCAAATGTAAATGAAATTTTCCTTTATGCTGATTTGTCCACTCTACGCTCATCTGTTTACTCTGATGAAAGAAAAAAATATATGTGGATTTTAGCTCTTTATAAGTTAACACTCGAGTTTTTGGAAAACGGGTCATATACTCGGGTCTTGAAAAGTCGGGGCGTTACAATCAACTACTTTGTTCTGTTGTCCAAACTTATGCTTTAGCACAAATGCGAATTCTTGTAAGAATGAAATCCACCTAGCATGCACACAATTCATGTTAGTTTGACTATTAATGAATTTGAGAGCTTGATGACTTGCGTAAAGAATAAATTGCCTCTGAATTAAGTAATGTCACCAATGTATAGAGCCTGGTGTTGAGCGTCAAATATTGCATATTTCCCCATATTTATATCTTGGTTTTATGGACATGATAACGCTTAATGGGTATATTTTATACATGTTTGTATTGCAAGGTGAGTTTGAGAGCTTGGATTGAAAACAATGTTAAAAGCATGGATTTGATGCTCAAGAATCTCCAAGGCAAGGGATGGATCTTAGGAGGCTAAGATTGAAGATTCAAGACCCCAAGATTCAAGGAAACCAAGTGGAGAAGGAAGGAAGTCGAAAGCGCAAAGTGCAGAAATTCACGAAATTTGAACTTCACTGTCTATGTCATCAATCACTAGTTGATGACATCGAAGCCAGTGTTCGATGACATCGACCACCGGTCGATGACATCGAAGAATTACATGAAAATCGAGTTTTGTTGCTGGACAAATTGGATGCAGTTCTCGATGACATCGAAGGCCGGTCGATGACATCGAAGCTAGTGTTCGATGACATCGAACACGGGTAGATGACATTAAAGAATTACATGAAAATTGAGTTTAGTTGATGGATAAATTGGATGCATTCCTCGATGACATCGAAGGCATTACGCAGAGTGTGTAAATTTGAGGCAGTTTTTAAAGATGGTCGGACAAAGGCTATAAATATGGGTTCTTGAGCAGTTATAAAGAAGAATTAGGTTTTTAAAAGCAGAGCTAAAGGGTGAAGCAACCTCCCAAGAGTTTATTTCCTTATTTAATTTTAATGCTTTCTTTTAGAGTTTTAGATCTAATCATGTATATGGTTGGCTAAACCTCTTAGCAAGGGCTAAGAGGTGAAGCTTGTAGCATGTTAGGATGGTTTTCTTACTTTGATTCTTGTTCTTGTTGAACCTTATTGATTTCTAACTGATATTAAAGGAATATTTTCAGTTTTCTATGATTTATTGTGACTCAAATTACAATAGATGTTGTGATAGCTTTGGATATCTTCTTTTCCTATTTTGAGATTGTGTGATTGGTAAATCCGGTTGTTCACCATCGTCTCCTGGGCATGGTAGGGTGATGAAATCCCTTCCAATCATCACAATACTCCTTCATTTATGGACTACGTCAATGAAGTTCAAATTTGGTTTAATTGTTTCAATTGTTTCATCTTCCAATTGGATGGATAGGACTCTAAGTCCAATTGTGTCTCTTGAATCAAAGTGAGGTAGCATCCTGAGCTACAAGTGGATCCTTAGCACCCTAGTTCCCACCTTTCAATTGATGGTTTTAATCAACATTATTCACAATTACTCTCTTTTATTTCAGATTTAAGTTTAGATCTTATTCTAGTTCTACTTCCAGTTATTTTCAAAATACGTACAAGTTTAGTCCCTGTGGATTTGACCTCGGTCTCACCGAGTTATTACTACATCGCGACCTTGAACTTGGGGTTGTGAACACCTAGACCACTTCGTACAATTCAAGCTCATACCTCGACCACTTTTTCATGCATCACTAAGCTTTTTATTGTAGAAGGCTACCATCATACCTTCTTATGACAAAACTCCCCCAATTCCGATATATGAAGCATCACATTCGACCTTAAACAGTTTGTCGAAACTAGGAAGTACAAGTACAGGGGGTAGACAATCTATGCTTGATTTCGAAAAGCTCCTATCAGCTTCATCAGTCTACTGAAATGGTCCCTTCATATAATCTATAATCGATGACACAATGGTGTTGAAGTTCTTTATGAACCGACAATAAAATGTCGCCAACCCATGAAAACTTTATACTTCATAAATGTTTGTTAGAACCGGTCATTCCCTGATGGCTGTCACCTTTTCCTTGTCCACCCGAATGTCCCTGGAAGTCACAATAAAGCCCCAAAATAGCAGGCTATCGGTCAAAAAGCTGTATTTTTTTATATTGAGATACAACTTGTTTTGGTGAGCACTTGAAGGGCCTATTTGAAGTGTTCCATATAGCTTATTTCATCTCAACTGTATATAAAAATGTCATCGAAGTAGACCACTACGAACCGCCTAATAAATGACTTTAGAACTTGGTTCATCAACCTCATGAATGTACTGAGTGCATTTGAAAGATCGAAGGCATGACCAACCATTCATACAACCCTTGGTCTTAAAAGTTATTTTTCACTCATCACCTGGCCATATCCGGATCTAATGGTAGCCAATACTTAAATCCAATTTAGAAAATAATTTCACATCCTCAAGCATGTCCAACATATCGTCCAACTATGGTATATGAAATCTATATTTTATGATAATCTTTTTGATCACCCGGCTGTCGAGACACATGTGCTAACTCTCATCTTTCTTATGAGTTAATAGGGCCGGTATAGCGCATGGGCTCATACTTTCTCATATTAGACTCTTATGGATCAATTCCTCCACTTGTCCTTATAGAATATCGCAGTCCTTCAGACTCATCCAATAGTGAGGACGATTGGGTAAGCTAGATCTAGAGATAAGGTTGATATGGTGTTGAATATCATGCATTGGAGATAATCCATCGATAAGGTCGTCGGGCCAAATTTCTTTGAATTCATGTAGCAAGGGTTTTAATTTCTCAGGAATGATAGTAGGCTCGAGTTCTTTCTCCTTTACAATTAATGCATAGGCTTGCCCCATCTCTTTGGATTCCTCCACAAAGTCCCATATGGTTAAGAGCGAATGCCCCTCCACTCTAGAAGTTTCGGGTGGCTCTTTTAAATCCATAGGGGCTAGTATAGTTTTTTTGTTTACTGTCTTTGATGAAAACGTACACATTATCTTGTCCTTTATGAGTGGTGTCATGATCGGATAGCCATGATCGAACGAGTAGAATGTGAAAGGCCTCTATGTCAACAACATCACATATTACTTGGTCTTTATACTATTTATCAATTAAAAAAGATATTGTGCATTGTTCAGTTACCTTCGTCTCCCTGACTTTATTAATTCGACATATTGTATACAAGGAGGCATGATGCTCCATTTTCAATTTTAACTTCTCAACCATGACCTTGGAGACCATGTTCTCGCTGCTCCCTCTGTCGATGATCAAATCATAAACTTTTCAATTCACCGTACATGTTGTTCGTAAGATGTTATGTCTCTATGGATGTACTTCCTGGGTGCATATAGTAGTTGTCTCATGACTAGCGACTCACCATGATACTACGGAACCCAATCGACTTCATTAGCTTTGCCATCCACAGCATGCCATAACTCATCATCTTCAAGGTCTTCTACTGTGTTCTTAGCTCCACCGCCATTAATGGTGAGGTTTGCACTTTTCGCTGAGGGAAAGTGTTTGATAAGTGCACCGGTTGGCCTATTGATAGTAGTGGTCAGGCCGTGGCTGACCACAGAGGTTCAGGATGCTCCCAGGACCGACAACAGGGATGACTTAAATGTCGCATTTTCCCTCATTATAGATGATGGGAATCTGTCTACTTTTAAGGAAGTTCTTGATGAGCCAGATGTTAAAAATTGGAATGCAACGATGAATGATGAGATGAACTCCTTATACAAGAATGAGACAAGGATCTGGTGGAGCTTCCGTCGGCTGTAAAGCAATTGAGTGCAAGCGGATCTTTGAGAAGAGTAAGATAGGTACAAGACAATATTGTAGTGAAGGGACATACTGAGAGAGAAGGTATTGACTTCACTGAGATATTTGCAACGGTAGTAAATCAAGTATCTATTAGATTCGTATTGGTGTTGGTTGCCCAATACTGAAAGTGTCCTATTTGTCAATATATGTGAATGATAAGTCTGTTAGTCAAGTGAGCCTCAAATTGAAGACGACATGTTCAAGACTCATTAAGATGAAGGCATACGATCGTGCTTAAAAGGTAAATGAAGCCTCATCTACCTAAACAAACCCTGACAGGTATATGCCTCGAAAAGAACCTAACTTACCCACAAACTACTTCTGAATATCTTCTGGTAAGATTGTTTTTTTTTTTCACCTTGAGCATTGGAGGAAAAAAATGAACCATATAAGAAAAATCAATGTCCTGACGATTGCATCAATATGCAATCAATGACAACTTCGATGGAATCGAACATGGTTTGATTGCACCGAAAAACTAGCCCATACAGTCCAACAACAAACTGAACAAGAGCTGGGTATTGTCGATTGCATCGAATTAAGATCGATGACATCGAAATTCAAATTCGATGTCATCGATCCAACTTCATTTAAATAGACCATGGGCTTACTTCCTCCATGATTTAAATTCTCTAAGTGCTCCTCGATGTAATCGAACTTCCATCGATGGCATCGAGAGTAAGTTATTGATGACATCGAAGCTCATTCGATTACATCGATATAAGGACCAGATTGTCCAATAAGCTTTATAAGAAAATATAATATATTTGATTGCATCGACAACAATTCGATGACATCGAAATTCAAATTTCGATGGCATCGAATGTTTGATCGAACAATTACTCGATAGCATCAAAAGGTACTCGATGGCATCGAAAGTACCTCGATGACATCGAAAATTCACCATACCTCACTGACCTAACTAGACACTTTTCAAAAACATTGAAAGTGTTTCGATAGCATCGAAGTATCGGGCTATATACGAATCCTGCGAGGGTGGGATTTCATTTTTCACTTCATCCTTCACTCCCTCCGCGACTGGTCAGCTTCCAACCTCTCTTGGATCCCCGGTGGACGATTCTCACCACCATCGTTGCTCTAAGACTGGTAAGACTTTCCATTTGCATCTCATTTCTTGTAACATCCCGAAAAATCAAGGGTCGAGTAGTAACTCAACACTTGAGTTCCAGAACATCATTTATGCAACATAGATAATGTTGATTAAATGTTGTCTGTGTTAGTACAATAAACATGAGCGAGATTCTACCAAAACAGTAATTCATACTCCAGATCCATGTATAAAATGTAAGCGGAAGACTGAAAGGTGTATATAGATATATATGAAACAAAACATTCTCGATCTCCAGAGTATGAACACTAACTGAGTCACCGTATATATACATGTTGGTTTTAAATCAAAATGTCAAAATAGTACAACTGAAATTATCAACCCTGTAGCCCCGTAGCACTGGACAACCTATGCGAAGCCTTCAGCGAACTGCATGTAGGAGAACTCCTGATCGTCATAGAAGTCGGGCTCAGTCTCCTGTACTCCAGTGATACCTGCATCTGATACAGGGTCTGGTGGGTGTTTTAAAACACCATCCCGTAATGTGGGAATGAGTGGCCAACTCAGTGGAATAATAAAGCATAGGTTAACATGTTATCAACTCAGTCAAGCAGTAATGATAAAGCAGTAAAATCAAACATTACTAACTACTCTTATTAATGCAAGTATGAATGTAGTCATGATGGATGCCCTCACTGACATACTCCCTCGTGCGACACCCTCTTTGTTCGCGGCATGCTTTCATCCCTCAGTGCTCCACATCTTCCAGGCACATGCAATGCATGATGAACATAATTACCGAGTTGTTATTAGTCCATTTCAAACAGCAAGATTGGAAAACTAAGGTACCTTCCTTGTATCATTCCCAAACATGATCCATTCTAGGGTCGTCAGTCCTAGACAATCTCATACGATGGTGTGTTTCTAGGTCGTTGCAAGGGCTGCCAGGGCTGTTACACGGAATCGTTGCACCACTCCCCCATCACCTTATCAATACAGGCCTAGTTTATACTCTGTTACTACGGGAAGGCTCATCGCCTCACCGCAGATTCAGAGTATGCTTGAGGTCACTCCACTAACGTCCTACCAACTGGCAGTCTATTTTCGAAGCCCGACCAGTCCACTTATTGAGAATGAGACCCGGATGCAACCCGACTGAGGACCACAGCCAGACTACGCCAGTGTAGGCCGACGGCTCGAATATAGTGTCCCATACCACCATAATCGGCTCACGAGTCTGGTTGCTCAATGGTCACTACGGGGAGGCACATGGCCCCAGCGTAGGCCGACAGCTCGACCACGGTGTCCCATACCACCATGCCCAGCTCATGAGTCTTAGCGGATCGAGGTACCATGGTTGATGGGATTCCACTGGTAAGTTTGGTACCCTAGGTTCAAGCAGTAGCGACCAAACATGGTGAACATACATTAAACACATCGGGTTACTTGACGAGCTTGACTAGCTCGAGCGCACAAACAACTGAACGACATGAAGTGCATAAGCACTTCGTGTGGCCTAACCACTGTCGCCAACTGAAGTACGACTCGGGTTCGTCAAGCACATCCTACGTGGTGACATGAATCCTCAACCACGATCTCCAGTCTGGTACCGATTGTCTGGACTATAGACATAGTCTCAAACTTAATCAATCCTTACTCATAGCATGTGGTGTAAAGTATAATAAACAAAGTAACTCAAGAATATTAACAAGCATGTCATAAAGCATGTTATAAAACATGTTACAAAGCATGTTATAAAGCATATTATAAAGCACTATAAAAATAGAAATACAAACACATATATTTCATAAGTAAGTGATTAAAGTAAACAACCACATGGAGGAAATCATACATGTCTCTAAGGTAGTTGAGAATCCCATCTCAACACCCTCCTAAGGCATCATCATCCAAACACTTACTCACACAAGCATTTCTACAAACTCTTAACATACACTATTTCAACATACTTAGTGTATGTTAGCAAACATGTATTAGGGCGAATCTTTTCGCCAAATAAGTATTTTATTCACATATCATATATTCATACCACAAATAATCATGTCCAACACACTTCCAAAATATATACGTATACGGTATTTTCTACAATACACTATTTCTACATACATAGTGTATATTAGCATAACATGTATTAGGGCGAATCTTTTCGCCAAATCAGTATTTTATCCATATAACATATATTCATACAACAACTAATCATGTCAAACACATTTCCAAAATATATACGTATACCGTATTTTCTACGAATACCTAGAGTATGTAAAATTCCATATTCTACGTCTTTAATCGAAACAGAAATCAGAAAGCACTTTGTCATGTGCAATTGCATGCAGCTCATGAATCTATCATTATCTGACATTGAAAGCGTTGAAAACCGTAACCTATACACCTAAAGTCCTCACCTTTTATCATAGAATCGTAACGGAGTCGATAGATTTGCTAAGGCTTTGCATACGGCGATTCGACAACCTATATGATGAAATAGGTTAGCTATTCCATAACCTACAACTATTAAAACCCCAAATCAGTTTAGGGTTAGGGTTTCTTACCTAGAAACGTCGCTGAAATCGCCGGGAAAGCGATAAGAATGAGGTGGTTAAGCACCTAAGGCAGCAGGGAAGAAAGGCAGGAAGGATCTCCCCTACTCTCCCACTTTCTCTCTCTTTTCTCTCTTCTCTCTCTAGGTTTTCTCTCAAATTCGGATGGCTGAAATGAGAGAGGGTTTAAGGTCCTTATATAACCCCAAATCTCACCAAAACAGACTTCTGGACAAGGTTTACTTAGGTTATAACCAAAGCAGACCTTTTCCAGCTCAACGAAGGACTTCTAGCGGGCCTCCTTGAGCCAAAGGTCGGACTTAAGCTCACCGACACCGGATCTAGGTGGAGTTAAGTTTTTGTTTCGGTCGGGATTCCAGATCACGTGTGACGGACCAGTTTCAGTTCACGGTCAGCGGATCTCGATCGGAGATTCCGAGTACATGTAAATGTGTATGAAATTTCTCCTGATTCGAGGGTGTAATTTGGTCTGATTCTGACGGTCAGGTTGCTTAAAACTGATCCGCAAGCAACACGTGCCAGATTACTATTCAAGATATTTATTTTTAAAGTAAATCAAGTATTTTCACACTCCTCGCTCCGGACTCAAGTGAATAGCGCTGGGACACAATCTGGATCTGATTTCCGAGATGGTTGTCAAGCCCAGCAAGGCGGTCCTAATTCCTTAACTTCGTGTTAATTGGACTTCCGACGTGCGGTCCAGATCTGATACGGAGTTTCGATATGCTCCCGAGAGCAGCCGGGTAATGAGATTGATCCTAGATTTTAAGGTAACCTAGAGTCAATGATTCTACAAGTTTTGGGTCTTGCAGATCGTATTTAAAGTGATTGGTGCTAATTTCACAGGCACTCTAGTTTAACACTAGCTAAATCTCACCTAATTTCTAAAGGATTTAGTCCTGAGTGATTTCGGTCTGAGGTGGTACTTAGTCCTTTGTAGTTTGTATATAAAGTGATCCAAGTTATACTACTTAGCTAGTTTAAGATAGTATCTAGGGTGAAAGTACTTTGAAAAATTGAAAGATCAAGGTGGTGAAGGGTGAGATTTGTGAAGAAAATGGTTTGAAAAGGGATTTGAGGCTTTAATTGAGTGTTTGAGAAGTTAAACCGGTGTTAGGATTGACTCATCGCCTAAGGACGTCCAATTCCAGGTTGGGAAAAATCTGGGCTGTTACATTTCTACTCTATCAGATCGTCTTTCCGGAGTTTTTTCTGAAGTTGATTTTGAGGTTTGGGTTCTCAGGTTATCTCCCCTCCATTTTGTGTAATTCTTATTAGTCGTTACTCATCTTCTCTCCCTGTTTTTGCTCCATTTTAGTAAGGAACCCTGTTTGAATCCATTAGTTTCATTCGATTGGATTACTTATCTAGGGTAATTAGGGACAAGTTGGGGTTTCCTTGTACTAGCTTTTGTACACTTCGCGGCCGACCTTCCTGAAAAATTAGGTGTATTCCATCATGACTAAGGAGAAACGTAAAACCCTAGTCCAAAAAGAAAAACCACGACCCTTACGATACAAAACATGCGCCCCATGCTTAAGGGTGAAAATCCAGTAGGTCCCTTAACACCCACATCTTGGATCCCCCATCTATCTCGGTCACCATTGGAGCAACCACTAAAGTCATCACCACCGGGATTATTGCACAGCTTCTATGCATACCGGGTTGTCCTACTGGTCTGGGGGACCTTGACACTGACTCTCCTGCTATCCGTCTCACCATGACTAAAGCCCCATGCAACAGAAAGGACGTTCCCTGGCATGATGGAAATGCCCTACTATAACACCCCGAACTTTACAATACCCGAGTATTAAAAGTTCTCGAGTGTTACCATTAAATTTCACTTATTAGGTACATGTGTACGGTACTAATCTAGCTATCCTAACTTTACATCCATTCTTCAACACGAATTGAACCATTGGGAATGATCTCCATCCATAGATTAAGCCATCCATCCGTTGGTCTGTGGTATGAACCATCGCACCACTGTGGCACCATTACTAAGGGGTCTAAATTATGGGGAATTAGATCACAATAAGGATCACATGATAGTCTATTTGAGCAAGTAAACCATGCACAACCATCTTCAGGACTTGAGTCAATTGAGCCATCCATCCTAAGTTCTAGGCCCAGATAGGCGGATTCATCGTTTCATCTAGCTCTAAAAACTCCTATAGATGTACATCACTAAATCATTACGATAGGCTACTTGATTTCTAAACTTACCAATGATTTTCACCTAAACAAGGCTGAGAACCCTAGGGATCATCAATGATCACATTTAGCAATGATATGACCGTTAGATCTCCACAAATCATAAAATAACCCCAATATTTAGAAATATGGCCCACCTAAGCTTCGGACCTGCCTGATCTGTGGCTAGAGTACCACTTGGACCTATGGAAGCTGATGAGCGGAGCAGATTTTATTAGAACCTCACTGTGGACCCCACCTGTGATGCATGCACACAACCTGCGCGTGCACTCACATCACACCGCACCCAAGCCATAGTCAAACCGGGTTTGATCCCGACTCGCCCGAAAAAGGAGGCTTCCTCCTTCCTTCCGCCAGCGAAAGATTTGAAACGAACAATGTCCGTTTGACAGCAATATGGCCCACCTTGATCGCCCGACTGGGTGATCCAAACCGACCACCTTGTAGAGAAACCGAAGCCAATCAATCCCTACCCATTTCCAACCTTTGGATCGCACACGTGTGTACACAGGCTCCCGTGAAATCCGGTTGCGCGAGGCTACTCCTCCGCAAGCAGAAAGGATTCCGATTCTTCTCCTTCTTACACTCGCACACGCAACTGCTATCATACATATCCACCGTCCAAATCCTGCTAGGGGAGATCCAATCCCAGCCGAGAATGCCAAGGAATTTCAGAGATCTCCACGTTTCTGGAAATAGGGGACTTGTCCGCAAACCCGAAAAATCCGCCGCACCTCAGCCTCTGCTGTGAAACACGATCGAAGCCGGAAACACGACGCCAATCCGATCTGTCCATTCCTTGGAGTTGGGGTTCCGACCAAGTCCACGTCGGCAATGAAGGTAGAAAAGATTTCGGAATGGTTAACGCTCCCCTACAGGTAGCTGCCTTGAGTCTCTCTGTAGGGCCACTGTCTGACCGATCCTCCTCCTAAGAAGAAGATCATAACCTTCCATCCGAGGACCCATCCAAGGACAATCCAATACCATCCAGATCCAGTCAGGTCTGCGGAAGAAAGGGAAGCAAATCACATCGTCAGATGTGGACAACAACTGCGTTATTTTCGTTGCGTAGAAAATCAGAGAATGAGTAAAGAACGCCTCTGTTTTTCTTGCTACGCAAAGACGTTGCATAAGTAGTTTTCGCAAGAAGATTTTGGAATTCTTTAGTCCTATAAAAGCCTCTCTCATCCGATAGTGCTAGAGGATAGCTAAAGGAGAGAAAGAGAAGCAAGAAAGAAAGAAAGAAAGAAAGACAGAGCTGAGGAAGAAGAACCAGCAGCTCGCCGGGTCACTGGAGTACACGCCGGAGTTCTTGACGTCCTCAGATAAGAACACCACATGCTCCTCCCTACCAATCCTTGGGCTCCCAACCGACGGGTAAAAGGCCACCCAAGATCGGGCCTAACCGAGTTAACTCAGTAGGAAGACTCGGTTGAAGGTTAGGACCATATCTATCCTTCCTCTCTTTCAAACCAATATGGCAAACCGAGTCAACTCAATGGTAGGATGGATATGGACATAGTAAGTTGAATTCAAACAATACATACCTTGTCTAGAGGGTAACCTAGATCCGAGTTCCTAAGTCTTAGTAGACATAATCAAATAAACTAACTTGAATAATCCAAGCCAGGTGAATTAGCGTAGGATTCAGCTGTAAAGGACTCTCTGAACAATTAACTAAGAATAGGGGTGCACACGGGTCGGTTCGGTCCGATTCTGGGGTGAAACCAAAACCGAACCGTTCCTAACGGTTCTAGGATATTTGGAACCGGAACCGAATCGTTAGCACCCTAGAACCGAACCGGAATCGGACCATTAAAACCGGTTCGGTTCCGGATCGGTTCCACAGTTCTGGGCTTTTTATAATCCAGCCCAATTGCATGTTTTATTTTATAATCTAGCCCATGTCCATTCGTATTGTGATCCAATTGATGAATGGTTTAGATATTGTATAAGGTGTGCAAAAATACATTTATGGAAACAATCAAATGGTGCATTGTAAACCATAAATCATGAGTCGAATATGGAAACAATCAAAGGGTTCCTAGTTCGGTTCCAAGTTCGGTTCCAGCTTCAGTTCCACGGTTCAGATCCATGGTTCGGTTCAGTTCACGGTTCGGTTCGGTACTACGTACCCCCAAACCGAGAACCGAACTGATGGAATCATTCTTTGATTTTTGGAACCAGAACCGGAATTGGTGCACTCTAGAACTGGACCGTTAGGTCAGTTCCGGTCCGGTTCCACGGTTCTACCGGTTCGATGTGCACCCCTAACTAAGAAGAGGACGACCTAATGACCTAAGGTGAGGGTTTTTATCTTTTAAGCCTACTTGATTTAGATATTAATATCCTGCCATTTACAAGCTTTCATGACACTGTGATTTTCTCTACAAACGTTTGGTTTATAACCATCATTTATTTATCCTTTGGGAATAATGGTTAAAGTGTGATGTTAATCATTAATGGCCTTTTAGAATTTATGTGAGAGTCTTTCCTTTAAACTTACCTTAATTTTAAGTTGATATGAATTATCTTGCCTTTTACCTATTCTCATGATTTTCTCTTATGCAATTATTTAATTTATCATCAACAATTATCTACCCTTTTAAGAATTATGATATGATGCCAAATACAAGTGACCTTTATGAATTTATGTAGAGCGATGGATACAGGCCTTGCCCTTGCCTTTACCAATTTTTGAGTTTGCCCTCGCTACTCTTCTCTTTATTAGGTTGGTCATTGCCACTCTTCTTATTATTGAGTTGGTCATTGCTACTCTTCTTAATTATTGAGTTAGCCATTGTCACTCTCCCCTTTTTTGAGTTAGCCATTACTACTCTCCTTTCATTGAGTTGACCATTGTCACTCTCCTCTTTGTGAGTTAGCCATTGCTACTCTCTTCCTTACTTTACTAGCTTTGTGCTATTTACCTTTAAGGCTTGGGCATATGTTTTGATATTCCACAACCCCCATGATTCGGCTTATGTTCTCTATAAGTCCAAGTGATGTGTTAAGTGGTATCACAACTAATGATTCAAATATTTTATCATGGACGTAATTCGCTTTGGGTAAAGACCCTCTTGGTTGATGCGTAATTCCATGAGTTTTGGGTAGTGGTGCACAATTGATGTAAGTAATTCGCAATGCGTGTTACATCAATTCTGGGATGGATGTCGTAAATAGTAGTTATATGAACAAATCGTGTCACGTAATTCATACGACTCATGTGTTGTGCCGCCTTGATGTGTTCCCGTAAATCCACGGTAGCGTTGGACATGCCGGTGAATCTCCGTAATGAGAGAATCCAGTGCGATTAGAATTTTATCTAAATCGTATTCCACATTGTAATGATCGTTATGTATGATGAGCCGCACACACTTTGCTAGGCATGCATCTCATCTAGGTTGTTTGCGCATGTTGATACCCTCGTAGTAGTGGAATATGAGACATATCAGAACCCTTACATTTCTTTTATGAATCTCTTGAATTATTGTTAATCTTAAAAGATAAACATCATTATGAGTAGGGCATTGACCCCCTCCAACCATACAGATAATACAAGTGATGTACAGATTGAAGACTTAGAAGACCATCTCCCTATGGAAGATTATGTTGAAAGAATAAGAAGATAGTTTTATGATTTAGTTTTATACTTCCGCTGCGAACTCGATAAATGTAATAAGCTCCTATTGTGAGGGCATATGATATTTTATTGAATTCTTTTAATAATAATCATAGTTTATTTTATTCTCGTGAATGAAACCTTCGTGAATGTAACTGGATGTGGTCTTAGAAAAGAAAAAATATGATGTGATTTTTAAAGTATCCAATTCATTCAATCATTAACACCCAGTTTTCTTAGGCACGAGTATAAACTCTGGCCGTGAAAATTTGGGATGTAACACCTACACTCCAAAGACCTGGTAGTAAAATACAAAATTCTCCATGCCATCTTCACGGTTCGATGTGCACCCCTAACTAAGAAGAGGACGACCCAATGACCTACGGTGAGGGTTTTTATCCTTTAAGCTTACTTGATTTAGATATTAATATCCTGCCATTTACAAGCTTTCATGACACTGTGATTATCTGTACAAATGTTTGGTTTATCACCATCATTTATTTATCCTTTGGGAATAATGGTTAAAGTGTGATGTTAATCATTAATGGCCTTTTAGAATTTATGTGAGAGTCTTTCCTTTAAGCTTACCTTAATTTTAAGTTGATATGAATTATCTTGCCTTTTACCTATTCTCATGATTTTCTCTTATGCAATTATTTAATTTATCATCAACAATTATCTACCCTTCTGAGAATTATGATATGATGTCAAATACAAGTGATCTTTATGAATTTATGTAGAGCGATGGATACAGGCCTTGCCCTTGCCTTTACCAATTTTTGAGTTAGCCCTCGCTACTCTTCTCTTTATTAGGTTGGTCATTGCCACTTTTCTTATTACTGAGTTGGTCATTGCCACTCTTCTTAATTATTAAGTCAGCCATTGTCACTCTCCCCTTTGTTGAGTTAGCCATTGCTACTCTCCTTTCATTGAGTTGACCATTGTCACTCTCCTCTTTGTGAGTTAGCCATTGCTACTCTCTTCCTTACTTTACTAGCTTTGTGCTATTTACCTTTAAGGCTTGGGCATATGTCTTGATATTCCACAACCCCATGATTCGGCTTATGTTCTCTATAAGTGCAAGTGATGTGTTAAGAGGTATCACAACTAATGATTCAAATATTTTATCATGGACGTAATGCGCTTTGGGTAAAGACCCTCTTGGTTGATGCGTAATTCCATGAGTTTTGGGTAGTGGTGCACAAATTGATGTAAGTAATTCGCAATGCGTTTTACATCAATTCTGGGATGGATGTCGTAAATAGTAGCTCTATGAACAAATCGTGTCACGTAATTCATCCGACTCATGTGTTGTGCCGCCTTGATGTGTTCCAGTAAATCCACGGTAGCGTCGGACATGCCGATGAATCTCCGTAATGAGAGAATCTGGGGCGATTCGAATTTTATATGAATCATATTCCACATTGTAATGATCATTATGTATGATTAGCCGTACACACTTTGTTAGGCATGCATCTCATGTAGGTTGTTTGCGCATGTTGATACCCACGTAGTAGTGGAATATGAGACATATCAGAACACTTACATTTCTTTTAAGAATCTCTTGAATTATTGTAACGCCCTAAAAATCGGGGGTCGAGTAGCAACTCAACTCCTGAGTTCCAAAATATCACTTATGCAACATATATGCTTATGATTCAATGTTGTCTGTGTTAGTGCATTAATCATGAGTGGGATTATACCAAAACAGTAATTCATACTCCAGATCAAGTTGTAAAATGCAAGTGGAAGACTGAAAGACATAAATACATGTATATAAGTCAAAAGGGCACGATCGGTCTCCAGAGTATGAATACATCACTGAGTCACCATATACATGTCATAGTCTCAAAAATCAAAATGTCAAAATGATACAACTATAATGATAATCCCTGTAGCCCCGTCAATCCGAATAGCCTAAGCGAAACTGCCTGAGAACTGCATCTATGAGAACTCGTCTTGATCATCGTAGTAGTCAGGCTCCGCCTCAGGAGTCACGCCGTCATCTGAAATCAAGACAGAGTCTGGTTGGTGTTTAAAACACCATCCCGAAACGTGGGAGTGAGTGATCAACTCAGTGGAACAATAAAGTAAAGGTTAGCATGTTATCAATTTAATCAAGCAGTAATGATAAAGCAGTAAATCACACATCCCTAAGTACTCTTGTTAATGCAAAAAAATGGTATGAAAGTATGATGCATGCCCTCGCCTACGCTCCCTCAGCGACTTCATCTCACGTTCAAGCATGAACAACACTGCCTCAGTGCCTGACCTGCTACGCCTAAACGCACACGTAATGCAGTGCATGCATATGATTACCGAGTTCTTATTAGTCCTTTTCATACAACAGGATTAGGAAACTAAGGTACCTCCCTTATATCATTCCCAAACAAGGATCCATTCTAGGGTTGTCAGTCCTAGTAAATCTCATACGATGATGCGATTCTAGGTCGCTGCAAAGGGATCGTCGCCAAATCAGTGTAGGCCGACAGCTTATACTCTTGATGCTACGGAAGGGTTGTCGCCTCCACGTAGAATCAGAGTATGCTCGAGGTCACTACAAAGGCCCGTCACTAATCAGTGTAGGCCGACAGCTCGAATACAGTGTCCCATACCACCGTATTCTGCTCACGAGTCTGGGTTGCTCACTGGTCACTACAGGGAGGCTCATCGCCCCAGCGTAGGCCGACAGCTCGACCACAGTGTCCCATACCACCATGTCCGGCTCATGAGTCTTAGCGGATCGAGGTGCCAAGGTTAACAGGATTCCATTGGTGAGTTTGGTACCTTAGGTTCAAGCAGGAGCGTTCATACATGGTGAACATACATCGGCACATCGGGTTACTTGACGGGCTCGACTAGAACGAGCACACCCAAAGTTGATCGACATGAAGTGCATAACCTCTCCGTGTGGCCTAACCACTGCCGACAACTTTAGTACGACTCAAGTTCGTCAAACACGTCTTTTGTGGCGAATGAATCTCAGCCATGAATTCAAGCTTGTTAACGATTGCCTGGACTATAACATAGCCCCAATCACATTCAATCCTTACCCAGAAAACATGTGGAGTAGTCAAAGCAGAATTGACAAAGTGATTCGAACATGTTAACACGCATATTATAAAGCACAATGTAAGCAGGAATTACAAACACATACATTTCATAAGTAAATGATTAAATTAAACAACTTGCATGGAGGAAATCATACACATCTCTAAGGTGGTTGAGAATCCTATCTCAACACCTACCCTAAGCACTATCATCTAAGTGCTTACTCATACAAGCATTTTCACAAACACTTAGAATACACTTATTAACATACATAACGCATATTGGCCAAAACATGTATTAGGGCGAATTCTTTCGCCAAGTATTACACACATACCTATCATATACACACAGTAATTAATCATGGCAAACACACTTTCATATTTTATACGTATACGGTATTTTCTACATATATACAGAATACACTATACGTCATAATTTGCATACATAACTGAATCGCAAAACGAATATCGCAATTTGCATGTGAAATAACACCCAGATCATGAATCTATCATTATCCGACATTGAAAGCGTTGAAAACCATAACCAAAACGTCTATAGTCCGCACCTTATGCCTTAGAAGCGAGTAACGGACTCAGTTCAAACACCAAGTCTTTATCAAAGGTAGAACGACAACCTATGGCATGAAATAGGTTAGCTATTTCATCACTTACACTAGTTGGATCTCTAGAACTGATTAGGGTTAGGATTTCTTACCCGAAAATGGAATCAGAATCGCCGGAAAAGCGATACGGTAGTGATGGATAGACACGTAGAATAGTAGGATAGAGCAACAGGAATATCCTCTCACTTCTCTCACACTTTTTCTCTCTTTACTCTCTTCTCTCTCCTAGGGTTTTCTCAAATTCGTATGGAGTGAATGAGAGAGGCCCAAAATTGCCAGAAATAGGCCCAGGGCCAAGGTATACTTAGGTTATGTCCAAAGGGAGGCTGTTCCGTCTCAATGGAGCACTTCCGGAGCCCCCCTTGAGCCAAAGGTCGGACTTAAGCTCCCTGACTATGGATCTAGGTCGAGTTAAGTTTTCATTCCAGTCGGGTTCCCAGATCACACGTGGCGGACCAGTTTCAGTTCAACGGTCACCGGAACTCGATCAGGGTTACAAGTAGATTGCCATGTGTATGAAATTTCTCCTGATCCGAGGGTGTATTTGGGTCAGATTCTGACGGTCTGATTGCTTATATCAGGCCCGCAAGCGACAAGTCTCAGATTACTTAAATTAGATTCAATTTCTAAGAAAAACCACGTTTTCTCACACACTTCACTTCGGGCTCAAGCGAATAGCCTCAGAACACTATCTGGGTTTGATTTTCGAGATGGTTGTCAAGCCCAGCAAGGCGGTGCTAATTCTATAACTTCGTATTATTCGGACTTTCGATATGTGGTCCAGATTCGATACGGAGTTTCAATGTGCTCCCGAGAGCAGCTGGGTAATGAGATTGATCCTAAATTTTAGGGTAACCTATCGTCACTGATTCTATAAGTTTTGGGTCTTGTAGATCGTATTTAAAGTGAATCAAATAGATTTTGTAGCTAATCCAGTTTCACACTTAGTTACTTTTGTCTAATTCCTAAAGGATTTTATCCTGAGCGATTTATGTCTGAGGTGGCACTCGGGTCTTTGTACGAAATTTTTCGAGACGTTAAAATCTACCCCGCTTAATGAAAAATTTTATCCTCGAAATTAGTACCTTTTCGTACTCCTCGAGAATCTGAGGGTAGTTCTTTCTGACCTCGGCCTCTATCTCCCAGGTAGCCTCTTCCTCAGTGTGATGCGTCCACAGTACCTTCGCCAGTGTGATAACCTTGCTACGCAATACCTGATCCTTCCTATCTAAGATACGCGTCGGACACAGTAGATATGTAGCGTCCTCGCTCAACTGTACTTGCTCCCACTTGATAATGTGGAAAGGGTCAGGAACGTATTTCTTCAGCATAGATACATGAAATACGTTGTATACGCTCGCAAGTGGTGTGGGCAAAGCAAGACGGTATGCCACCACATCCACTCGATTTAAGATCTGTAATGGGCCAATGAACTGCGGTATAAGTTTCCCCTTCTTGCCGAACCGAAGGACTCCCTTCATGGGAAAAACTCGGAGGAATACATGGTCCCCAACTTTGAACTTTAGCGGTCGCCGCCTTGTATTGGCGTAGCTCTTTTGTCTGCTCCGCGCTGTAAGAAGTCGACGCCTAATAATGTTGATCTTCTCTGAGGTCGCCTGTACTAACTCTTGGCCAATCAAACTGCGTTCGCCAACCTCTACCCAACAATGCGGTCTCGGCAAGGGCGCCCGTATAAGGCCTCGTAAGGAGCCGTACCAATACTCACCTGAAAGCTGTTATTGTAGGTGAACTCTGCATACGGGAGACAGTCATCCCAACTGTCCTTGAAGTCCAAAACACAAGCTCGCAACATATCCTCCAAAATCTGATTCACCCGCTCCGTCTGCCCTTCGGTCTATGGGTGTAACGCGGTACTGAACTTCAACTTCACACCCATCGCTTCCTGAATACAAGTCTAGAAGATAGATGTGAATCGCGTGTCTTTGTCCGACATAATCTCCAGGGGAACTTCATGCAGACGCATTATCTCCTTAATGTACAATCTGGCCAACTCGTCTGCAGAGTTTGTGACTTTAATCGGGAGGAAGTGGGCTGATTTCATCAGCCGATCCACAATCATCCAAATAGAGTCATAACCCTTTCTCGTCTTTGGCAGTCCCTAGATGAAGTCTATAGAAATGAAATCTCATTTCCATTCAGCTGTGGGCATGGGTTGAAGGAGTCCAGGAGGTCGGCGATGTTCAACCTTGACCTGCTGGCACGTGAGACAACGGGAGACATATTCTGCTATATGAGCCTTCATATTGTCCCACCAATACGACATCTTCAGGTCCTGAAACATCTTCGTGCTACCATGATGTATCGCAAGCTTCGATCTGTCGGCAGCCTCGAGAATTTCCTGTCTCAAGTCATGAATGTTTGGGATGCATAGGCGGCCATGGTATCGTAGGCCCCCATCTGTGCTAACTTTCCACTAGGAGTCCTCGTCGTCGCTAGCCAGCTTTCTAAGCTCAATCAGCCGCTCATCATCTTTCTGGGCTTCGATAATCCTGTCGTCAATAAGTGGCCGCACACGAATGTGCCCTACACTCTCAAATGGCTCCTCCATGGTGAGTTTCTGCTCGAAGTCTCGCACGAACTCTACCATATCCTACTCTGCTATCAAAAGCGGAGCCGCAAATACTATAACCTTCTTGCGGCTTAACGCGTCTGCCACAAGGTTGGCCTTACCAGGATGATAGGAAACCTCGAACTTAAAGTCCTTCAAGGTTTCCATCCATCGGCTCATATTCAAGTCCCGCTGAGTGAATGTATAGCGAAGGCTCTTGTGGTTGTGAAAAATCTAGAACTACTCACCGTAGAGGTAATGTCTCCAGAGCTTTAATGCAAATATTACCGCTACTAACTCGAGGTCGTGCGTAGGGTAATTCTCCTCGTGTTTCTTCAACTGTCTCGAGGCATATGTAATCACTCTGTCCTTCTGCATAAGGACACATCCCAAACTAACTCAAGACGCGTCGGTGTAAATCATATACTTGACCCCTTGCTCTGGCAATACTAGCACAGGGCGGACGTCAGTCTGTCCTTCAGCTCCTGAAACGCTGCTTCCGCCTTCTCATTCCGGGTGAACCTCAGATCCTTCCGTGTCAACTGAGATAACGGCCTGACTATCTTCGAGAAATCCCGAATGAATCATCGATAGTAACCAGCGAGTCCTAAAAAACTCCTCACCTCAGTAACCGAACCAGGCTACTTCTAGTCCTGAACTGTGGCTACCTTAGGAAAGTCCACCGCTATTCCTTCCTTGGACACCACATGTAACAGGAACTTGACTTCCTCTTTCCAGAAGTCGCACTTATTGTACTGTGCAAACAACTGGTTCTTCCTCAGTATCTAAGACTGCTTGTAGGTGTTCCTCGTGCTCTTCCCGACTCGCAGAGTATATCAGGATGTCATCGATAAACACGATGAAAAATCGGTATAGAAATGGCCAAAATACCCGGTTCATCAAGTCCATGAATATGGTCGGTGCATTCGTAAGACCAAACGACATCACGAGGAACTTGTAATGCCCAAAACCGGTCCTGAAGGCCGTCTTCTGCACGTCTTCATCCTTGACGTGCAACTGATGATACCCTGACTGTAGATCAATCTCTGAGAAGTATCGCGCCCGTTTCAACTGATCGAACAGATCGTCTATCCTAGGCAAAGGATACTTGTTCTTCACGGTCAATTGGTTCAACTTGCGGTAATCAATACATAATCGTAGCGACCCATCTTTCTTCTTGACGAACAACACAGGTGCTCCCCAAGGCGACACTAGGTCATATGAAGCCCTTCTCTACCACCTCATCAATCTATTTTCTCAGTTCCTCCATCTCACATGGAGGCATCCAATACATAGGTAATGAAACGGGGGTCGCACCAGGCACAAGATCAATAGTATAATCAATCTCGGGCCGAGGAGGAAATCCAGGGATCTTCCTAAACACGTCCTCAAATTCCTGAACTACTGGCATGTTCCTTAATGTCGGCCCATCAACATGCTCTAGTAAAGCAACGTAACATCTAACACGACATGACCAACTAACCTGCACTGGAAAGGTAAAGACCGTGCCATCAGGTCCGTTGGCTGTCACGACCCGATTATCGCAATCAGTCTCTGCCTTCATCTCGGTGAGCCAGTCCATACCAAGGATAATGTCATAGTGCCATAGTGGGGTGACGATGAGGTCAACGAATACTGTTCTGCTACCCAAGTCTTCTGAGCACCCCTTACACGTCTGTGTGACATCTGAAAAAGTCCCAGTAGCAGTAGTGAGTCTCACTCCCTTCATGGGAGTAGTATGCAAAGATAGACGCTTAACTGCAGCACATTAAATGATGGAGGTAATGGACCTAATGTTCACTAATAAGAAGACAGGAGTACCTTGGACATGTGCAGTGACCTCGAAGGCCATAGGTGCTGTCTCTGGTTCTTCTACTATAAGTGCATGAACGCGTGCCTGTTGAGGTCGGTTGGGCTGAGGCACCATAGGTGGCTGAGGTGGCCTAAATGTGGTGCAGGGGGTCGGAATGATGGGGCGGAGCTGATATAGTTTGAGAGCGAGTGCAGTCGATCCTCTGCGGCGGCGAGAACCCACTGTCTCTCATACGTACGAAACAGCTCTCCACTGGGTGGCCTGACCTCCCACAATAAGTGCATATCACACCCGGTAGCCGCATGGAACTAGTGGCCCCGAAATCCTGGGAGGAGAGTTTGTGCGCGGCCTCTTGCAGAGGAATGGCCTGCTCTGCATATCTGGTCTGGGCCTAGTAACCATAGCCCCCACGAGAACGCGTCAACCGATCATGTGTACTAGCTCAGCATAGGAGGGTATGCTAGCACAACACATCTTCGAGCGAATATCTAGGCGCAGGCCTTCAGAAAAGCACCGCATCCGCATCTGTGCATCTCGTAGAAACATATCGGCCCAACTCTGTGAACCGATGCTCTTACTCTGACATTGTCATGCCTCCCTGTCTAAGGCGCAAGAATTCGTTCTCCTTCTCATGCCGGTACGTCTGGGGATAGTACTTCTCATGAAAGCGAAACTCAAAAGCTGCCCATGTCCATATATAGTCAACTGCAACTATCCGCAGAACACTATCCCACCACAAGCTAGCCTCCTTTTCAAATAGGAAGGTGGCCAACTCGACCTGCTCCTGCTCGGTACAATGTAGCATCCTCAGCATCTTGGAGATGTGGTCGAGCCAATATTCGGCCTCCTCTGGTCTGTGAGAACCCGTAAAGGTAGGAGGCCTCAAGCACTGGAATCGCTCGAGGAGACCACTCGTACCCAGATTCCCCTTTAGGGTATGCATCAGGAGTAAGGGGAGGCACACCCTCATCCTGAGTAGAAGGCCCAACAGTCTCAGCAGGGCGCACGGATGGTGAAGGGGGAGTCGCACTCCCACCCTGAGCTAAGGCCCCAATAATAGTGGCCAAAAGCTGCTGCTGGTACTACACCTGCTGCTGGTGCATCATCATCAATAACTGCTCTAACCTATCCATAGATGGGGCAGACTGTGGCACATGCTGCAACGAAGAAGACGCACGGTTCTGCTCACGAACCGGTGGTGTGTAAGGTGACAGTCCAACTGCAAGACCAGTAAATGGCTGAGACTCAGGCATAGCCTCACGAACAGGGCCCAAACCGGGTTCTGTATGACCATCACTCTGGGGAGGTGCTTGATCCATCGAATTAGTAAGTGAGAGGTGTGCCGTGCTCCGCGTGACCCTCTGTGGCATACCCTATATGACATAGGGTGCAACCCAGGTTAGATTCAACATACACACAAATTTATTACCAAGCATCCATACACAAATTTAAGCAACTTCATGCATTTCATTTACCAAAATTTGTCATAATACATGGAATACAGAGTTACATGAATCATGACAGAAGATGCATGTGAGCTAATACAACCAAAGCTTTAAACACTGAAAACAGTCTACTATCTACTGCACTACTAGGCCCAGCAACACGAACACAAACATAACTTAAGCAGTAACCAAAACAAGCTGCAAGACAACGATAGGGATGACTAGGCATCCAAGTCTGGCGACGGAGGAGGGGCACCCTTATCCTGCAAGTAGCACAGGATAGACTTCAACGTGCGAGTCACCTTCTTGAACTTATGCTTCACGAGGCCTCGAAGATCATAATATCCTGTCGTAGGACAGTTTGACCTTGACGTAGGACAACATGATCCTCCTCAAGTCAAGCTATACGAGCATCCCTAGCAGCCGATCAGTGTCTTGCTCTGGTGGCGTAGGAGGGGAGCTCTCCTCTGTATCCCGGGCCTCCTCTTCTTCCTCGCTTTCTTCCTCTTCTATCTCATCCCTGCTTTCCTCCTCGCTTTCATACTCCTCACTAGCCGTCTCATCCTCACTCTCATCAAGTCGGGCTTGCCGTTGTCGTGGCCCAATTTTCATCTGGTTGAGAGTGGTTTCATTGATGAAATGTTGAGGCGCTGGGAGTTTTACACTAAGACTGTAGCCGAACTCACGTGCAATCTTGCATATAAGCCAACCAAAGGGGAGCGAATCAGTCCTTCTATTTGAGCATGTGGTTAGAACAATCACCTTCTTGAACTTATGCTTTACGAGGCCTTGAAGATCCATAATATCCTGTCGTAGGACAGTCTGACCTTGACGTAGGACAGCATGATCCTCCTCAAGTCAAGCTATACGAGCATCCCTAGCAGCCCGATCAGTGTCTTGCTCCGGTGGCGTAGGAGGGGAGCTCTCCTCCGTATCCCGGGCCTCCTCTTCTTCCTCGCTCTCTTCCTCTTCTATCTCATCCCTGCTTTCCTCCTCGCTTTCATACTCCTCACTAGCCGTCTCATCCTCATTCTCATCAAGTCGGGCTTGCCGTTGTCGTGGCCCAATTTTCATCTGATTGAGAGTGGTTTCATTGATGAAATGTTGAGGCGCTGGGAGTTCTACACCATGACTGTAGCGGAACTCGCGTGCAATCTTGCATATAAGCCAACCAAAGGGGAGCGAATTAGTCCTTCTATTTGAGCATGTGGTTAGAACAATCTGTCGCAAAACATACGTGGGCACGCATAACTTCTCTCCCTGCCCTGCCTGGTATAGAAAGTCGACCATCAGGCGCGTGCACTCACTGCGATTGCTCCACCTGGGATAGACGTTGAACGTGAAAATGTGATGGAGTAGACGGAAGTCGTCAGTCATGCTGGTAGCTAAAAGACTGTTATTTGGCTGCCACTGAACCAATCGACCACAAAGAGAACGCGTACGGTGATCCCTTTCTCGTGCACTCTTTAGATTCTTCTCGTTCGCGTGAACTTGACCAAGCGGTATGCCTATGAGTCGAGCTATTAGGCTAGCGTCGATTGTGGCCTCCCGATCTCTTCCGAATGGGATCTTGAACTGCAAGGGATCCAGCGTAGGCTCTCGAATATGGGCATAAAAAGCTCAGACAGTACCCTTATTCGCGCAATATTTTCCCTCAAACACAGGGCCCCAACCGGCTTCAGCTAGGCGCTCCAATAGCAAATACTCGCCAAAAAGCCGCCCATCCACCTGAGCTTCGAAAAGGACCCTACGACCCTCATAAACTCCATGCGATAAGTTCGCTAGTAGAGCTCTCGGGAGCGGAGCCTGGGGATTGAGGTCCCGCTTCGTCCGTATCTCACGCTCAACACCCGTGCTTGCGGCGGCGCCTCTCGGTCTCCTTGCACGAGTGGGGCGACTAGGCCCGGCTTCATCCACGGCACCCTTTCTCTTTCCCATGAGAGAGAGAAAGGTGGAGATTGAGAAAACGGCCGTAATAACTTCGAATAAAGCCATGGAAAAAGGGAAGAAAAGGGGGAAAAGGGCTGGAGTCTTTAGGTCTCCTCGGATTTGGGCCTCCAAGGGGTAAGGGCTCTAATGGAAGGGAATGAAGAGGGAAAATGAAGGAGGATGGGTAGTGAGTGTACATGAATTTGACCCTCAAATGAGGGATTCAAGAGCTCAAATGAGAGGGAATGGAGAGGTTAGGCAGCAATGGAGAGAGATTTCGAATGTGTGGTGAAGGTGGTGCACGAAAATGAAGGAAGAAGAGGTTGGAGGGGCGATTTTTATGAAAAATTGGAAGTTTGGAAGAGAAAGGAGAGCTTGGGAGGACATTTTATGAAGGAGGGGCGAGTTTGGAAGGGTTTTAAACAAAAACCCTGGATCAGTGGGCCACACTACCCCTCAAAGTCGATCGGCCCGAGCGGCCCACCCGGCCAGGCCCTTTTGGCGGTGAGGCCCCGCCGACCTCTGAAGATTCTGGCGAGGGCTCGCCCCCTGAGCGAGGTCCTCCTTCCCCCTTGGTCTAAAAATGTGTGGGGCCCACCTTGGATCCCCCCAGAAGTGCCTGATTTGGGCCCCACCTCCGTTTTGAGCCTATTCGGGCCATTTCGGATACTATCTGATGTATATTAGCATTTATCGATTTCTAAAGGCTGGGAGGGGGTCATTTGTGATCTAAGTCCGTCGTTTGACGGTCTAGGAGTGATCCGGGGTCGCCTCATGCGATCACGGAGGTGTACGGACTTGATCTCGGCGATCGTTTTCGGTGAACTTTGCCAATTAATGAAATCGGGGAAACCTAAATTTGTTTCTACATTTCTCTCACACCCACCGATGTCAAAAAGTGTCAGCATACGTTGTGTGACCATAACCTAGGTCCGGTTTAATCCAAATCATGCTTTGATACCAACTTGTAACGCCCTGAAAATCGGGGGTCGAATAGTAACTCAACTCTTGAGTTCCAAAACATCACTTATGCAACATTATGCTTATGATCCAATGTTGTCTGTGTTAGTGCATTAATCATGAGCGGGATTATACCAAAACAATAATTCATACTCCAGATCAAGTTGTAAAACTCAAGCAGAAGACTGAAAGACATAAATACACATATATAAGTTAAAAGGGCACGATTGGTCTCCAGAGTATGAATACATCACTGAGTCACCATATACATGTCATAGTCTCAAAAATCAAAATGTCAAAATGATACAACTATAATGATAATCCCTGTAGCCCCGTCAATCCGGATAGCCTAAGCGAAACCGTCGGAGAACTGCACATATGAGAACTCGTCCTGATCATCGTAGTAGTCAGGCTCCACCTCAGGAGTCACGCCGTCATCTGAAATCAAGACAGAGTCTGGTTGGTGTTTAAAACACTGTTCCATAATGTGAGAGTGAGTGATCAACTCAGTAGAATAATAAAGCAAATGTTAGCATGTTATTAATTCAATCAAGAAGTAATGATAAACCAGTAATCACACATCCTTAAGTACTCTTGTTAATGCAAAAAATGGTATGAAAGTATGATGCATGCCCTCGCCTATGCTCCCTCAGCGACTTCATCTCATGTTCGCGCATGAACAACACTGCCACAGTGCTTGACCTGCTACACCTGAATGCACGCGTAATGCAGTGCATGTATATGATTACCGAGTTCTTATTAGTCCTTTTCATATAGCAGGATTGAGAAACTAAGGTACCTCCCTTACATCATTCCCAAACAAGGATCCATTCTAGGGTCGTTAGTCCTAGTAAATCTCATACAATGATGCGGTTCTAGGTCACTGCAAAGGGCTCCTCGCCAAATCAGTACAGGCCTAGTTTATACTCTAGATGCTACGGAAGGGTTGTCACCTCCACGTAGAATCAAAGTATGCTCAAGGTCACTACAATGGGCTCGTTACCAATTAGTGTAGGCCGACAGCTCGAATACATTGTCCCATACCACCGTATTCGGCTGTAACATCCCAGATTTTTGCCAACCTGGGATTAGACGTCCTTCGGCAATGAGTCGCTCCTAACACCTTATTAACTTGTCAGAACTCAATCCCAAAGTCTAAAACTGCTTTTGAACCCATTTCCTTCACAAATCCCACCCTTCACCACCTTGCTCTTTCAATCTTTCTAAGTACTTTCATCCTAGACACTAACTTAAACTAGCTAAGTAGTATAACTTGGATCACTTTATATACAAACTACAAAGGCCCAGGTACCACCTCAGATAGAAATTACTCAGGACTAAATCCTTTAGAAATTAGGCAAGAATTAGCCAGTGTTAAACTAGAGTACCTCTGAAATTAGCACCAATCAATTTACGATCTGCAAGACCCAAAACTTGTAGAATCATTAACGATAGGTTACCCTAAAATCTAGGATCAATCTCATTACCCGGCTGCTCTCGGGAGCCTCTCAAAACTCCGTATCAGATCTGGACCGCACATTGGAAGTCCGATTAATACGAAGTTAAGGAATTAGGACTGCCTTGCTGGGCTCGACAACCATCTCGGAAATCAAATCCAAATAGTGTCCCAGTGTAATTTGCTTGAGTCCGGAGCGAGGAGTGTGAAAACACTTGATTTTCTTTACAAATAAATATCTCAAATAGTAATCTAGCACCTCTCGCTTGCGGATCAGTTTTAAGCAACCAGACCATCAGAATCAGACCAAATTACACCCTTGGATCAGGAGAAATTTCATACACATATCCATGTACTCGAAATCTCCGATCGAGATCCACTGACCGTTGAACTGATACTGGTCCGCCATTTGCGATCTGGAATCCCGACTGAAACGAAAACTTAACTAAACGTAGTCCAGTGTTAGTGAGCTTAAGTCCGACCTTTGGCTCAAGGAGGCCCGCCAGAAGTCCTCCGTTGAGTTGGAACAGGTCCGCTTTGGTTATAACCTAAGTATACTTTGACATGAAGTCTATTTTGGTGAGATTTTAGGCTATATAAGGACCTTAAACCCTCTCTCATTGCATCCATACGAATTTGAGAAAAGCCCTAGGAAAAGAGAGAGAAAAGAGAGAGAAAGAGTGAGAGAAGTGGGAGAATCTCCCAACTGCTATTCCCTACCACTACACAAGCTGCACCACCCCATTCTCATCGCTTTCCCGGCGATTCCAACTTCATTCTAGGTAAGAAACCCTAACCCTAATCTGTTTTGGGGTTGTATAGGTTCTAAGTTATGAAATAGCTAACCTATTTCGTTCTGTAGGTTACCAAACTGTCGTATACGAAAGCTTAGCAAACCTATTGGATTCGTTACGATTCTACGATAAAAGGTGCAGACTTTAGCTGTATAGGTTATGGTTTTCAACACTTTCAATGTCAGATAATGATAGATTCATGATCTACATGCAATTGCACATGTACAAAGTGCTGTCTGTTTTCCGTTTCGATTATAGATGAAGAATATGGAATTTTACATACTCTAGGTATCTGTAGAAAGTACTGTATACGTATAAATTTTGGAAATGTATTTTCCATGATTATTTACTGTATTAATATATTATCTATGGATAAAATACTTGTTTGGCGAAAGGGTTCGCCCTAATACATGTTTTTGCTAATATACACTATGTATGTTAAAATAGTGTATTCTAAGTATTTGTGAAAATGACCGAATGAGTATAGAATTCTCATTCGTGCTCGCCATGACTAATTGTCATGAATTTATGATTGTTGTATTGGCGATACCCCTTTGACGAAAGGATTTGCCCTAAATCACGCCACGGCCAATATACACTACTTGTATTAAAATGTGTGGCCCAAGTGTTTGTGGAAATGACTGAATGAATATGGAACTCGGATTCCTGCTTGCCATGACTATCCTAGTGAAAAGATTTGGCCTAATACCTATGTGATCAATATATGTCATGTATGTTGATGTATGTAGTCTAAAGTGTTTGTTGAAATGTCTGAATGAGTAGTAGTTAGTAAATTGTAATGTATAAGGGTGTTGAGATATGATTCTCAACTCCTTTAACTATGTGTATGATTTCCTTGGATAGCTGTGTGATTAGGAATTTAATATGTATAAACTCATGCTTGTGTTGTGCTTCATAACCTGGTCAAATGATTGTATGATTTTATCTATGTGATGCATATGTTTAAATTCATGTTTACGTTGTATGATCCGTCATGGGTGATGGGGGAGTGGAGCAACGAGTGCATGCAACAACCTTGGCAGCCCTAAACGGATAATATCAGACTTTGATTGTATGATTTGAAATCTTGATCCATTACTGCTTTAACTGTTCTGTAATTGATTGTGTTTGGGGCTATGATTATAGTCTAGGCAATCGGTAACGGGATTGAATTCGTGGATGAGATTCATTTGCCACGTGTGATGTGTTAGACGAACCCGAGTCGTACTTCGGTTGGCGATAGTGGTTGGCCACACGAAGTGCTTTTGCACTTCATATCATTCAACTTGTTGTGCGCTCGAGCTAGCTGAGCTCGTCAAGCAACTCGATCTGTCTTATATATATTCACCATGTTTGGACGCTACTGCTTGAACCTAGGGTACCAAACTTACCAGTGAAATTCCCTTTAACCATGGTACCTCGATCCGCTAAGACTCATGAGCCGGGCATGGTGGTATGAGACACCGTGGTCGGGTTGTCGGCCTACGCTGAGGCTACGTGCCTCCCCATAGTGACCATTGAGCAACTAGACTCGTGAACCGATTATGGTGGTATGGGACACTATATTCGAGCTGTCGACACCTACAGTGAGAGCCGAGTACGGTGAGACCTGTATTCGTGCTGACGAGCGACGAGCCTTTCGTAGTGTCTTCGAGTATACTCTAAAGTCTGTGATTGGCGATGAGCCCTTCGCAACAACTAGAGCATGAGTTGAGCTGAGTACGGTGAGACCTGTATTCGAACTGACGGCCAGCGATTGAGCCGAGTACGGTGAGACCTGTATTCGAGCTGACGGCCAGCAATTGAGCTACATACGGTGAGATCTGTATCTGTGCTGATGGGTGACGAGCCCTTTGTGATGCCTTCGCGATGCCTCTCAAACTATAATATCGTATGAGATTAACTAGGATTGACGACCCTAGAATGGATCATGTTTGGGAATGATACAAGGGAGGTACCTTAGTTTCCCAATCCTTCTGTTTGAAATGGACTAATAATAACTCGATAGTCATGCTCATCATCGCATTGCATGTGCCTGGAAGATGTGGAGCACTGAGGGATGAAAGCATGCCGCGAACGTAAGATGGTGTCGCATGAGGGTGGTTTGGCAAGGGCATACATCATGACTGCATCTCATACTTGCATTAACAAGAGTATTTATAATTGTTTGATTGTACTGCTTTATCATTACTGCTTGACCGAATTGATAACATATTAACCTATGCTTCATTATTCCACTGAGTTAGTTACTCACTCCCATGTTACGGGACGGTGTTCCGAACACCCACCAGACTTTGTCTGATTGCAGATGGCGACACTACTCTTGAGGGGGAGCCGAACCTGTATGATGACAATGATGCTTGTTTGTATGTACTATGCTGACGGCTTCACGCGAGCCGTTTCTTGATCGACGGGATTACAGGGATGTTGACTAGATGACACTACACATTTGGTATAATTTGAACTATACTTGTAATTCATTGACCTGGTAACTTTATCACACTCTGGAGACTCACCACAGTTTTTATATTTTATATATCTATCACGGTCTTCCGCTTGTAATTTAACTGTCTTTGGAGTATGATATGTTATTTTGGCTTAATCTCACTCATGTTCACTACTCTAATACAGACAAGATTCAATCATTATTCATTTTGTTGCATATGTGATGCGTTGGAACTCGGGAGTTGAGTTTATGCTCGACCCCCTATTTTTAGGGCGTTACATCGGCTCACGAGTCTGGGTTGCTCACTGGTCACTACGGGGAGGCTTGTCGCCCCAGCATAGGCCTATAGCTCGACCACGGTGTCCCATACCACCATGTCCGGCTCATGAGTCTTAGCGGATCGGTGTACCAAGGTTAACGGGATTCCACTGGTTAGTTTGGTACCTTAGGTTCAAGCAGGAGCATCCATACATGGTGAACATACATCGGCACATCGGATTACTTGATGGTCTCGACTAGCATGAGCGCACCCAAAGTTGATCGACATGAAGTGCATAAGCTCTCTATGTGGCCTAACCACTGCCGACAACTTTAGTACGACTCGGGTTCGTCAAACACGTCCTTCGTGGCGAATGAATCTCAGCCACAACTTCAAGCCTGTTACCGATTGCCTGTACTATAACATAGCCCCAAACACATTCAATCCTTACCCGGAAAACATGTGGAGTAGTCAAAGCAGAATTGACAAAGTGATTCAAATATGTTAACATGCATATTATAAAGCACAATGTAAGCAGGAATTACAAACACATACATTTCATAAGTAAGCGATTAAAATAAATAACTTGCATGGAGGAAATCATACACATCTCTAAGGTGGTTGAGAATCCTATCTCAACACCTACCCTAAGCACTATCATCTAAGTGCTTACTCATACAAGCATTTTCACAAACACTTAGAATACACTTATTAACATACATAATGCATATTGGCAAAAACATGTATTAGGGCGAATTCTTTAGCCAAGTAAGTATTACACACATACCTAGCATATACACACAGAATTAATCATGGCAAACACACTTTCATATTTTATACGTATACGGTATTTTCTACAAATATACAGAATACACTATACGCCATAATTGGCATACATAATTGAATCGCAAAACGAACATCGCAATTTACATGTGAAATAATACCCGGATCATGAATCTATCATTATCCGACATTGAAAGCGTTGAAAACCATAACCTAAGCATCTATAGTCTGCACCTTATGCCTTAGAAGCGAGTAACGGACTTAGTTCAAATACCAAGTCTTTATCAACGGTAGAACGACAACCTATGGCATGAAATAGGTTAGCTATTTCATCACTTACACTAGTTGGATCTCTATAACTGATTAGGGTTAGGATTTCTTACCCGAAAACGGAATCAGATTCGCCAGAAAAGCGATACGGTAGTAATGGATAGACACGTAGAATAGTAGGATAGAGCAACAGGAATCTCCTCCCACTTCTCTCACACTTTCTCTCTCTTTACTCTCTTCTCTCTCCTAGGGTTTTCTCAAATTCGTATGGAGTGAATGAGAGAGGGTTTAAGGTCCTTATATAGGCCCAAAATTGCCAGAAATAGGCCCAGGGCCAAGGTATACTTAGGTTATGTCCAAAGGGAGGCTGTTCCATCTCAACGGAGCACTTCCGGAGCCCCCCTTGAGCCAAAGGTCGAACTTAAGCTCCCTGACTATGGATCTAGGTCGAGTTAAGTTTTCATTCCAGTCGGGTTCCCAGATCACACGTGGCGGACCGGTTTCAGTTCAACGGTCACCGAAACTCGATCAGGGTTACAAGTACACTGCTATGTGTATGAAATCTCTCCTGATCCGAGGGTGTATTTGGGTCAGATTCTGACGGTCTGATTGCTTATATCAGGCCCACAAGCGACAAGTCTCAGATTACTTAAATTAGATTCAATTTCTAAAGAAAACCACGTTTTCTCACACACTTCACTCCGGGCTCAAGCGAATAGATCCGGAACACTATCTGGGTTTGATTTCTGAGATGGTTGTCAAGCCCAGCAAGGCGGTACTAATTCTATAACTTCGTATTATTCGGACTTTCGATGTGCGGTTCAGATTCGATACGGAGTTTCAATGTGCTCCCGAGAGTAGCTGGGTAATGAGATTGATCCTAGATTTTAGGGTAACCTAGCGTCACTGATTCTACAAGTTTTGGGTCTTGCTGATCGTATTTAAAGTGGATCAAGCGGATTTCGTAGCTAATCCAGTTTAATACTTAGTTACTTTTGTCTAATTCCTAAAGGATTTAATCCTAAGCGATTTCTGCCTAAGGTGGCACTCGGGTCTTTGTACGGAATTTTTCAAGACGTTACAATTATTGTTAATCTTAAAGGATAAACATCACTATGAGTAGGGCATTGACCCCCTCCAACCGTACAGATAATGTGGGTGATGTACAGATTGAAGACTTAGAGGACCATCTCCCTATAGAAGATTATGTTGAAAGAATAAGAAGATAGTTTTATGATTTAGTTTTATACTTCCGCTACGAACTCAATAAATGTAATAAGCTCCCATTGTGAGGGCATATGATATTTTATTGAATTCTTTTAATAATAATCATAGTTTATTTTATTCTCTTGAATGAAACCTTCATGAATGTAACTGAATGTGATCTTTAAAAAAAAATATATGATGTGATTTTTAAAGCATCCAATTCATTCAATCATTAACACCTAGTTTTCTTAGGCACGAGTATAAACTCTGGCCGTGAAAATTTGGGATGTTACACCTACGCTCCAAAGACCTGACAGTAAAATACAAAATTCTCCATGCCATCTTCACAACAAATGTGTATTCAAGGGACAAAAATCGTAGTGATTTAACCCGTTCATGGTTGGTATCCTCTATTGTGGCGGTATGAGTCAGCGTCTATGTCTTCCATCTGTTATACTTTATCATATTGCAGTTGTTGTCTTTAGCACCTTGTCTACAAATATTCCCTTTCCCCATCTACTTTGTCTTCTATCTCGGGAATGTGAGCTGCTACTTACTGGAGACCGTCCTCGATTGGCACCAAAATTCACGCAACTCAACATTCAACGGATGAATCTAACTGAGGATCCAAAAACCGCTACGAAAACATTTCAGCAGGAGGAGTTGGAAACCCAAGGAGAGACAAAGGGAGCCAACACAGACATACACCCAACAGATGACACTCGCGCTCGAACTGCCCATCCTCCCACTCTGGACTCAGTTCAGACACAAAAATATCGGTGCCACCATGATTGCATTGGTACCATTCTTCGCGGTCAGGCAAGTATGGAGGAGAGGCTTGGTCGGTGTGAAACACGGCTCTCTGCCATGGAACGACTATTGGAATCTCTACAACACATGACATAACAAATGGTGGACTTGATGACTTGTCATCGTGATGATACCACTTTGAGAGAGGGTGATCCATCCAGTTAGAGTCCAGTTCAGTCTATGAACAGTTAAGGTTGCAGGCTTGCACATCAGTTATTTTTTTGGATGCCAAGCCGGTCTGATCAGTCTTCATTTACACATCTACGATCAGATTTGTGTATGTGTGAGCTCTTATGGTTTGAACAAGTTTTCGTTTGATATTTTATTCTCCCCCTTTGATGATTGTGCCCAACTTGGGGTTTTGGGTTATGTATGATACAATTTTTTTTTGGATGATTATGCTCATAAGGGCTTCTGGATTATGAAACTACCCATGCCTGGGGTAGTTCTTTTTGGCTGAATGATGATATTTTCTTTGTCAATACATTCTTTCACCTCTTTTTTGTATATCTATATTTATGGCATGTTACTTCACATCATGTTCTAAATATGCACTCCATCTTTATATGAACTTATGTGAACCTTATTCCTATCTTCCAATATGCTTGCTAAATTCCACACTTCAATTATTTAGGCATATGTCTCATATTACTAACCCTTTGCCAATGACTGATAAAAAGGGGGAGAACCATCCTCCCACCAAATGTGTGTGGTTGCTATTATGTCTTTGCAAATCTTAAAATGCAAGAAGTTAGGGGGAGTACGTACAAAGGGGGAGCTACAAGCAACTCAAGTCATATCAAGTTTGTAATCGAGTTGTAACTATGAAAATCTGTAATAACTTGAGTTGAATGTAATATCTAGGGTTTGTTAGTTGTTTTGTCACATAATTGACAAAGGGGGAGATTGAAAGTGCCCTGTTTGTTAATATATGTGAATGATGAGTCCATCAGTCAAGTGAGCCCCAAATTGAATATTACAAGTTCAAGGCTTATCAAGATGCAGGCATACGATCGTGCTTAAAATGTAAATGAAGCCTCTGAAAGTGCACCTGCTAGTGCCCTGGTTTGTCAAGTTACGTGTGTGGTGAGTCAGACTGGCTGCAGAACTCGATAAAAAGATTATTTCAAGCGTCTGCCTCAACCAGATGTGTGAAAGCTCGCAAAAGGTGAATCATAGCCTCACATCCCGTGTCCCAAAACCCTAGGTGATTAAAACCCTTAAAACAAGATAGACATCTTAGGGTTTTATGGTGAGAAAACTTTTGGCAAAACAGGAAAATCTCTAAATTTTTCTCTCCCTGTCGATTCTATCGAAGCACCCTCGATATGATCGACCTGCACTGTCGATGTCCTCGATACCATAACGATACTATCGATAAGAGGACCAAAATGTCCAACAACTATATATTCATTTGGACGGATTTATCAATATATCGATACACCTATCGATATCATCGATAAAAGCACTAAATATGTCCAGCAACTTCACAATATATCTGGACGAATTATCGATGTATCGATACACATATCGATATCATTGATATTCAAATCTCGAGACCATCAAGAGTGGCTCGATAAGATCGACAGGCTGATTTCCGGCGCCCCTCTTTTTTAATGAAAATCTCAAAATTCTTCGATATAACGATGATCGTCCGATATGATCTGAATTCAAACATCGATAAGATCGGAGGTCCATCGATGATATCGATAGTGGGCGCGCATTTCTTACAGCAGTAATTTCAGGTTATTTTTAACTATGATCGGGGGCCCTTCGATTTAATCGATATTCAAATATCGATGATATCGACACCAGATCGTTTGCGTCGAACAAAGCCTTAAACTGTCCAACAAGTTCAAAGATAAATCAGCTCGATTTATCAATGCATCGACTCTGATATCGATGTCATCGACATTCAAATTTCGATGACCTTGTCGGTTCCCCCGATCATTCATGAAAATCTGAAATATCTCAAAGTCAAGTCTCTCTCATTTTTCAAGTGTCGATGGATCGAACCTGTCATCGGTGGAATCGGAGTTCGAAATCCAATGACATCGACAATAGCTTCGATTCATCGACCAATTGGCAAAGAGTTTCAAAAGCGTATGACATCGAGTCCGAGTCATCGAGCAAACCATCGATGCTATCGAGAATATACGCTCGATGATATCGAACCTGCTCGATGATATCGAACTCTATCATAAATGTGACCGTTTTATATCCGTTGGAACTTTTTGCCTATTTATAGAGGATTTGTCTTTTGTTGCTATGAGAGAAAGTAGAGAGAGCTTTTGAGTGTTTCAACTTATATCCTATGCCTAAAGCCCTTTTCTCTCAAGAGAGTTCGTCCTCCAATCCACCCTCATCATTGATATTCAATAGAGTGGATTGGGGAATGAACTTCCGTGTAACGCCCTGAAAATCAGGGGTCGAGCAAAGCTCAGCTCCCAAGTTCCAACGCATCACTTATGCAACACAGATAATGATGATTATGACGAGAGAATTGAAACATGAATGGGATTATACCAAAACAGCATATCATACTCCAGAGACAGTTAAATTGCAAGCGGAAGACTATGATAGATATATAAAATATATAAACTGTGGCGAGTCTCCAGAGTGTGATAATGTTACCAGGTTAAATAATTACAAGTACAACTCCAAAATGTACCAAAATGTGTAAGGTCATCTAGTCGACATCCCTGTAACCCCGTCAATCAAGACACGGCTCACATGAAGCCACCAGAAAACAGCTAATACGAGCAAGCATCATAGTCAATGCAAAGGTCCGGCTCCGCCTCACAAGCATCGCCATCACCTACAGTTAAGACAGTCTGGTTGGTGTTGCAAGCACCGTCCCGTAACGTGGGAGTGAGTGATCAACTCAGTGGAACAATAAAGCATAGGTTAACATGTTATCAATTCAGTCAAGCAGTAATGATAAAGCAGTACAATCAAACACTCCTAACTACTCTTATTAATGCAAGTATGAATGTAGTCATGATGTATGCCCTCACCGACATACTCCCTCATGCGACACCATCTTAGTTCGCGACATGCTTACATTCCTCAGTGCTCCACATCTTCCAGGCACATGCAGTGCGATGATGAGCATGATTACCGAGTTGTTATTAGTCCATTTCAAACAGTAGGATTAAGAAACTAAGGTACCTCCCTTGTAAAATTCCCAAACATGATCCATTCTAGGGTTGTCAAACCTAGATAATCTCATACAATAGTATAGTTCTAGGGGGCCGCAAAGGCTGCCAGGGCTGTTACACGCAATGTTACACCACTCCCCCATCACCTTTTTAACAGTTCATCACTAAATTGATACAGGATTACTTCATACTCTATACACCGCGGCAAAACTCGTTGCCTCACCGCAAATTCAGAGTATGCTCGAGGTCACTACAAAGGGCTCGTCACCAATCACTGTAGGCCGACAGCTCGAATACAGTGTCCCATACCACCGTATTCAGCTCACGAGTCTGGTTGCTCAACGGACACTACAGGGAGGCACGTGGCCCCAGCGTAAGCCGACAGATCGACCACGATGTCCCATACCACCATACCCGGCTCATGAGTCTTAGCGAATCGAGGTACCATGGCTAAAGGGATTTCACTGGTAAGTTTGGTACCCTAGGTTCAAGCAGAGGCGTTCAAACATGGTGAACATACATAAGACAGATCGGGTTGCTTGACGAGCTCGGCTAGCTCGAGCGCACAACAAGTTGAACGATATGAAGCGCATAAGTACTTCGTGTGGCCAACCACTATCGCAAACCGAAGTACAAGTCGAGTTCGTCGAACACATCTCATGTGGCAAATGAATCTCAGCCATGAATTCAATCCCGTTACCGATTGCTTGGACTTTAATCATAGCCCCAAACACAATCAATCCATGACTAGAAGCATGTAGAGTAAAGCAGAATAAACAAAGTAATTCAAGCATGTTATAAAGCATGTTATAGAGCACAATATAAACAGGAAATACAAACACATATATTTCACAAGTGATCGGTTAAATTAAACAAACAACATGGAGGAAATCATATACATCGCTAGGTAACTAAGAATCCTATCTCAACACCACTATTAAATTTAGTTCGTCACACAAATTTTCACACAGGCATTTTATCAAACACTTAAACTACACCACTCCAACATACATGACGTATGTTGATTTCAACATAGAATAAGACAAATCCTCATATCAAGGAGTTGTCTCATACACATCAATCATGTTCTTACATTCAATACATATGGTAGGCATAAATCATTAATCCATATTTATTTAGACATTTCAACAAACACTTAGACTACACACATTAGCCTACATAAACAATGTTGGCCAAAAAGTGTATTAGGGTGAATCCTTTCGCCAAACAGGTCATACATCCACCACTAGCATATATATACGGCAAATACTCATGGCAATCATATCAGCGAAATTTATACGAATACGGTATTTTCTATAAATACCTAGAATACACAAAATTCCATATTCTTCGTATTTAACCGAAACGGAAAACAGACGGCACTTTGTACATATACAATTGCATGCAGATTATGAATATATCATTATCTGACATTGAAAGCATTGAAAACCATAACCTATACGTCTAAAGTCCGCACCTTTTGTCAGTAAGCTTGAACCGAAACCAGTTTGAACCCAACGCCTTTGTCTACGGCGATTTGGCAACCAACAATAGGGAATAGGTTAGTTATTCCACAAGACACACTACCTAGAACTCTAAAACAGGTTAGGGTTAGGTTTTCTTACCTAGGAACAGAGCCGGAATCGCCAAGAAAGCGATTAGAATGGAGTGGTTAAGCTTGCAGAGCGGCAGGATCAGGTGGCAGGGAGATGCTCCCAAAACTCCCACACTTTCTCTCTCTTTTCTCTCTTTCTCTCCTAGGATTTTCTCAAATTCGCATGGGCTGAAAAAGAGAGAGTTTAAGGTCCTTATATAGACTTCAAACTCACCAAACTAGACTCAGGAACAAAGTATACTTAGGTTATGTCCAAGTACGGTCTGTTCCGTCTCAACGGAGCACTTCTGGTAGCCCTTTTTCTGTGTACGGTCGGACTTAAGCTCACTAACACTGGATCTAGGTATGGCTAAGTTTTCGTTTCAGTCGGGATTTCTGATCGCAAATGGCGGACCAGTTTCAGTTCAACGGTCAGTGGATCTCGATCGGAGATTCCGAGTACATGAATATGTTTGGGGAAATATCCCTGATTCGAGGGTGTAATTTGGCCTGATTCTGACTGTCAGGTTGCTCAATACTGAACCGCAAACGTCACATGCCAGATTTCATAAATCCTAATTTATTTTGGAATTATTTTCGTGTTTCTCACACTCCTCGCTCCGGATTCAAGCGAATTGCACTGGGACACTATCTGGATTTGATTTTCGAGATGGTTGCTAAGCCCAGAAAGGCGGTCCTAATTCCTTAACTTTGTGTTAATCGGACTTCCGATGTGCGGTCCAGATCTGATACAGAGTTTCGAGATGCTCATGAGAGCAGCCGGGTAATTAAATAGATCCTAGATTTTAGGGTAATGTAGCGTCAACGGTTCTACAAGTTTTGAGTCTTGCAGATCGTATTTAAAGCGATTGGTGCTAATTTCACAGGTACTCTAGTTTAACACTAGCTAATTCTCGCCTAAGTTCTAAAGGATTTAGTCCTTAGTGATTTCGGTCCGAGGTGGTACTTAGTCCTTTATAGTAATGTTTAGTTTAAGAATTGTTTTCATCACCTAAACTTTAAGATAGTGTCTAATGTGAAAGTACTTAGAAAATTTTGAAGGATGAGGTAGTGAAAGGTGAGATTTTGAAGAAAATGTAAGATTTGGAAGAAAATGGTTTGAAAAGGGATTTTAGGCTTTTGAATTGAGCGTTTGAGAAGTTAATCAGGTGTTAGGATCAACCCATTGCCTAAGAACTTCTAATTCCAGGTTTACTAAAATTCGGGATGTTACAATCTACCCCCCTTAAAACAAAATTTCGTCCCCGAAATTGCCTAAGGGTAATAAGGAAAGATTTAATTATTTCTTTGCCTAAATTTACCTATTTGGAGTCTTGACGACGATTCCCAATAATTTAGAGTAAGATAGCTATTTTCAATGTTTGACCAACACGGAGAGACGGTTATAGTGGGCTTGATCCCGATACATCGATCATTTACCAGGCCAGGGTAGAAAGCTCATCGTATCCCTTCCGAATCCTGGTGGATCCTGGTCTTCTGCTCGGTCAAGTAGTGAGTCCATTGGTAGTCGCCCAGGATTGAGAATTGGGTCAAGCCGCGAATGTTTTGCAGTTGTATATTTCAGTAACTCCGTAGACCGATCACTCTAAAAACTTAGGGAATGCCCATCACAGAAAGGTTCAAATGTCCTAGTTCTCGGGTTGCCCTTTAGGTCTTGGTCTAATAAAATCCTCGTCTCATTCTATGTCCGAGATAGGGTAGCTCATCCTATTTAGTGACCTGTCTTTACGTATAGTCTGGATAAACTCCATTCGATCCTGGGCCAGTGGGGCAAGGGTCCACTACGCTTTCGCTGTGCCACCCAGATCAAAGAGGTGTATTGATTTGACCTAGCTACTTCTATCGGTCTCTGACATTCTCTAATGTAACTGGTAGTCTAGTCTTAATTTAAGAGTAGTGGAAATCCATAGGTGTAGTCCAAAGTCTATGCTTATACGCTAGATGATTTCACATCATTTCTAATACAGGAAGGGTTTTATCATTTAGAGTCAAAGTTGTCTAATTGGAACTGAGTTGTCTGTACTTGACGCTCGAACATTTCACATATGCTCATTCCAACTATGAGGGTCATAAGGTTCACATTATAAATTTGTTAAATTTCCTATACGGTCAGGTCTGTCGAAATCTAGGAGCATCGCTCTAGGTCCAAAACTCCAAGGGCCTATTTGGCCAGTGGTCTTAAATTGTATTTAATGGGCTTGCATAGTTGGTAGGAGGGTGGGTGGGGATTAATTTTATAGGCTTTGAAAAATGGGCGTTATGTTGGCAAGTATGAGATGGGATTTCCATATCCCATGATGAGGAATTTCTAAGCGTAAATTGGAAAAGAAAACCCGGGATATACTTTTCATTACATACATTCCAAACATGGCATTAGAAAACATGGGATACACCCAATCTAGGGACCATATCTTACACATACATTTATTGTTACTTATACAATTTTATCCACCTAACTCACCTAATGCAGTTGGCTGAACGGGCCCTAAACGTTCTCGAACATCTAAAACATTCTACCAACTACTACACCCATCAACATGAAAAATAAAAACATCCAAAGACGGTAACCCATGCAAACTACAAGGCAACAGTATGGATAGCTAGACATCTGAGAAAGTGGTCGTACTAAGCTCGGACAGAGCCATGGAAAAGTGAAGACAAAGTGATAGAGAGAGAAAAAAAAGCTGGAGGTTTGGTTTCCCATGGATTAGAGCCTCAACAGATATTGTGGAGGCCCAAAGGACAGATGGGTTGGGTTGAGAGATGTGTACGATCTTGAGCCACAAATGGGAGTGTAAGAGCTCAAATGTGAGACAACAGAGAGGGTAGGGAGGTAGGGATTGCTATAACTGATGGAGGGGTATAGGTTGTGGCCGAAAATGGCAGATTGGGTGATTGGAAGAGAGGTTTGGGAGAGAAAAACTGAAATTTGAGAGAAAGGGAGAGCTTGGAGGGTGTTTGAGAGAGAGGGGGCAAAAATGGAGTGAAAACAGGGGTCCCCACAAAATTTGGTAGGCACCACACGTAACTAGGGGTCGGGCCGACCATGACCAGCACCGGCCGGACCAGCCCGACCGCGGTTCCGCTGCGGTCCACGGGACCAGCCGCGGTGCCTCCGCGGTAGGGCGGTGTTCACCACCCTCCCATAGTGCCAATGGTACCCCGGGTCTGTCCCGGGTCTTCCAGGATTTCATAGTGTGGCCTCCGACTCCATTTGAGGCATTTTCAGGGCCGATTTACAAATCGGAATGAGTTTATGTGCCATGTGGCATATGGTTTTGGGGTAGGAGGAGCTAATCTATCCAACTAACCCATTTATTTGGTTAGATTCCAAAGTTTGAATGGTCAAAAGTCTAATTTATACATATATTTACTATTTATAGTAACTTTTTATTTAAGTATTATTCTTCATCATTTATACGTTAGAATTTATATCTGGTATGAAAAGATTTTAAAAAAATTAAAGAATGAAGTGGTGCAAGGAGAGATTTTGAAGGAATTGGATAAAAAGGGGTTCTAGGCTTTGAGATGAAGTGTAAGGTGTTGTGGTTGACCCACAAATTAAGGGTATTCGTTTCTAGGGAACGACTCAAACCTGTCAACTGATGGCCGACTTAGGTCGTTTCACCCGACCAAAGATACGTTGTGGACTAAATTACCGTATAGTCTCACCTGTCGGCGAAACTTGGGATTCGAATATGGTTTCTAGGTTTTATCGCCCCCTTCCTAATTCAGAGTGCGTCAGAGTGCATCGAGTTACCATAACCCAGGCCCGGTTTAATCTAAATCATGCTCTGATACCATCTTGTAACGCCCTGAAAATCGGGGGTCGAGCAAAGCTTAGCTCCCGAGTTCCAACACATTACTTATGCAACACAGATAATGATGATTATGATGAGAGCATTGAAACATGAATGAGATTATACCAAAACAACATATCATACTCTAGAGACAGTTAAATTTGAAAGCGGAAGACTATGATAGATATATAAAATATATAAACTGTGGCGAGTCTCCAGAGTGTGATAATGTTACCAGGTTAAATAATTACAAGTACAACTCCAAAATATACCAAAATGTGTAAGGTCATCTAGTTGACATCCCTGTAACCCCGCCAATCAAGACACGACTCACAAGAAGCCGCCAGAAAACAGCCAATACGAGCAAGCATCATAGTTAATGCAAAGGTCCGGCTCCGCCTCACAAGCATCGCCATCACCTGCAGCTAAGACAGTCTGGTTGGTGTTGCAAGCACCGTCCCGTAACGTGGGAGTGAGTGATCAACTCAGTGGAACAATAAAGCATAGGTTAACATGTTATCAATTCAGTCAAGCAGTAATGATAAAGCAATACAATCAAACACTCCTAACTACTCTTATTAATGCACGTATGAATGCAGTCATGATGCATGCCCTCACCGACATACTCCCTCATGCGACACCATCTTACGTTCGCGGCATGCTTGCATTCCTCAGTGCTCCACATCTTGCAGGCACATGCAGTGCGATGATGAGCATGATTACCGAGTTGTTATTAGTCCATTTCAAACAGCAGGATTGGGAAACTAAGGTACCTCCCTTGTATCATTCCCAAACATGATCCATTCTAGGGTCGTCAAACCTAGATAATCTTATATGATAGCGTAGTTCTAGGTCGCTGCAAAGGCTGTCAGGGTTGTTACACGCAATCGTTACACCACTCCTCCATCACCTTTTTAACGGTTCATCACTAAATTGATACAGGCCTAGTTCATACTCTATACACCACGGCAAAACTCATCGCCTCAACGCAAATTCAGAGTATGCTCGAGGTCACTACAAAGGGCTCGTCACCAATCAGTGTAGGCCGACAGCTCGAATATAGTGTCTCATACCACCGTATTCAGCTCACGAGTCTGTTTGCTCAATGGACACTATAGGGAGGCACGTGGCCCCAGCGTAGGCCGACAGATCGACCACGGTGTCCCATATCACTATGCCCAGCTCATGAGTCTTAGCGGATCGAGGTACCATGGTTAAAGGGATTTCACTGGTAAGTTTGGTACCCTAGGTTCAAGCAGAGGCGTCTAAACATGATGAACATACATAAGACAGATCGGGTTGCTTGACAAGCTCGGCTAGCTCGAGCGCACAACAAGTTGAACGATATGAAGCGCATAAGCACTTCGTGTGGCAAACCACTATCGCCAACCGAAGTAGGACTCGGGTTTGTCGAACACATCTCACGTGGCAAATAAATCTCAGCCATGAATTCAATCCCGTTATCGATTGCCTGAACTATAATCATAGCCCCAAACACAATCAATCCATGACCAGAAGCATGTAGAGTAAAGCAGAATAAACAAAGTAATTCAAGCATGTTGTAAAGTATGTTATAGAGCACAATATAAACAGGAAATACAAACGCATATATTTCATAAGTAAGCAGTTAAATTAAACAAACAACATGGAGGAAATCATATACATCGCTAGGTAGCTGAGAATCCTATCTCAACACCACTATTAAATTTAGTTCGTCACACAATTTTTCACACAGGCATTTTATCAAACACTTAAACTACACCACTCCAACATACATGACGTATGTTGATTTCAACATAGAATAGGACAAATCCTCATATCAAGGAGTTGTCTCATACACATCAATCATGTTCTTCCATTCAATACATATGGTAGGCATATATCATAAATCCATATTTATTTAGACATTTCAACAAACACTTAGACTACACACATTAGCCTACATAAACAATGTTGGCCAAAAAGTGTATTAGGGTGAATCCTTTCGCCAAACAGGTCTTACATCCACAACTAGCATATATATATGGCAAATACTCATGGCAATCATATCAGCGAAATTTATACGGATACGGTATTTTCTACAAATACCTAGAATACACAAAATTCCATATTCTTCGTATTTAACCGAAACGGAAAACAGACGGCACTTTGTACATGTGCAATTGCATGCAGATCATGAATCTATCATTATCTGACATTGAAAGCGTTGAAAACCATAACCTATACGTCTAAAGTCCGCACCTTTTGTCTGTAAGCTTGAACCGAAACCAGTTTGAACCCAACGCCTTTGTCTATGACGATTTGGCAACCTACAACAGGGAATAGGTTAGTTATTCCACAAGACACACTACCTAGAACTCTAAAACAGGTTAGGGTTAGGTTTTCTTACCTAGGAACGGAGCCGGAATCGTCAGAAAAGCGATTAGAATGGAGTGGTTAAGCTTGCAGAGCGGCAAGATCAGGTGGCAGGGAGATGCTCCCACAACTCCCACACTTTCTCTCTCTTTTCTCTCTTTCTCTCCTAGGATTTTCTCAAATTCGTATGACCTGGAAAAGAGAGAGTTTAAGGTCCTTATATAGGCCCAAAACTCACCAACTAGACTCAGGAATAAAGTATACTTAGGTTATGTCCAAATACCGTCCGTTCCGTCTCAACGGAGTACTTCTGGCGGCCCCTTTTCTGTGTGCGGTCGGACTTAAGCTCACTAACACTGGATCTAGGTATGGCTATGTTTTCGTTTCAGTCGGGATTCCTGATCGCAAATGGCGGACCAGTTTCATTTCAACGGTAAGTGGATCTCGATCGGAGATTCCGAGTACATGAATATGTTTGGGGAAATATCCCTGATTCGAGGGTGTAATTTGGCCTGATTCTGACGGTCAGGTTGCTCAATACTGAACCGCAAATGTCACATGCCAGATTTCATAAATCCTAATTTATTTTGGAATTATTTTCGTGTTTCTCACACTTCTCGCTCCGGACTCAAGCGAATTGCATTGGGACACTATCTGGATTTGATTTCCGAGATGGTTGCCAAGCCCAGCAAGGCGGTCCTAATTCCTTAACTTTGTGTTAATCGGACTTCCGAAGTGCGGTCCAGATCTGATATGGAGTTTCGAGATACTCCCGAGAGCAGCTGGGTAATGAAATTGATCCTAGATTTTAGGGTAATGTAGCATCAACGGTTCTACAAGTTTTGAGTCTGACAGATTGTATTTAAAGCGATTGGTGCTAATTTCACAGGTACTCTAGTTTAACACTAGCTAATTCTCACCTAATTTCTAAAGGATTTAGTCCTGAGTGATTTCGGTCCGAGGTGGTACTTAGTCCTTTGTAGTAATGTTTAGTTTAAGTATTGTTCTTCATCACCTAAACTTTAAGATAGTGTCTAATGTGAAAGTACTTAGAAAATTTTTAAGGATGAGGTAGTGAAAGGTGAGATTTTGAAGAAAATGTGAGATTTGGAAGAAAATGGTTTGAAAAGGGATTTGAGGCTTTTGAATTGAGCGTTTGAGAAGTTAATCAGGTGTTAGGATCGACCCATTGCCTAAGAACGTCTAATTGCAGGTTGGCAAAAAATTGGGATGTTACATTCCCCGTTCGTGGATCCTCCAGCTACTACCTTAATGGCAAATCATTATGCTGGGATGCCTTGAATGCATAAGATTGGAACTACTCTATCTTCCTAACAGGGAAATCTTTAGAGAGTAAAATTCTATCTTCACCTTGACCCAACCTTAAACCTAGTCTTGGTATATCTTTTGTTTTGCAGATCACGGGAGCAGAAGACTCTTCATCAATAAGAAGGAGGAGATCTTCGGCGTTGTGCTTAACGGGACTCATCAACTTATCAGTAAGTATCTAGAGTCCAGGAGGACACTTGCGACCATTCCTTTCTAGGATTGGGTCTTAAGTGGTTCTCACCCTTTGAAGTCCTCAAGGATGCCTCCGGCGGGAGTGTACGTTGTGTGTGCATTATGTAAACCCTTGCTCTGTGGAGAGCATAAACATCTGGTTAGGAGTGAACCAGTGAAACTCCAAGATTAGAGGTGAACCGAGTAGAAACCTCTGGGTGCGTTGTGTGGACCCTTGCTCTATGGAGAGCATAAACATCTGGTTAGGAGTGAACCAGTGAAACTCTAGGGTTAGAGGTGAACCGAGTAGAAACCTCCGTGTAAAGGTTGATGATGAACCTGATTTAAAACCTTAGGTTTGAGGTGAACCATGGGAAACCTCCCTAGTGAAATCCGGTACACTCAAGGGTTGAGTGCTGCAGCCGAGAGTGGAGTAGACTTATCGTTGAACCACTATAAAATGACTCTGTTTATGATTACTTTTCTCTACGTGTGATTCATGTCAATACATTCATATTCATATATCTGATCATATCTCACACACACACAGTCACATCCAACATAGACTAAGTTGCATATTGATATATCTTGAATAGTTTGTGATTGGATCCTCTACTTGGCTTGAAAGCTAGTAGAGTTACATTTGAGTAATCCTGAAAATTGTATACATGATAGGATTAGAGTGATAAGATTTTTAAGTAACTCGTAAATCTTTAAAAAGTCCTATTCACCCCCCTCTAGGACACATTGGCATAATCCAACTTCTACTCAAGCGGTCTTCACCGCTATTTCAATTGGTATCAGAGCGGGTCTCTCTTTAAGGGCTTCGCCGCCTAGAGAGTGATCTTGACTGAAGTTGGGAATATGGCTAAAGGAGAGGGCTCATCAGTCACTAGACCTCCAGTATTTGACGGATCAAACTATTCATACTGGAAGGCTAGGATGCATTACTTTTTGAGATGTTTGGATCATGACGTTTGGGATATAGTTGAAAGCGGATATGTGCCACCTATAGAATAAATTATACTTGATAGTGGCACAACAATCACAAAGCCCAAACCCAAAGAAAAGTGGACAACATTCGACAAAGAAAGACAAACATCTTAAGCTAAGGCTATGAATGTTATCTACTATGCCGTGTCCCAGGATATTTTCAATCAAATAAGCATGTGTGGGACATCAAAAGAAGCATGGAATTTATTGGAAACAACCCATGAAGGCACAAGCACTGTGAAGCGATCCAAACTTCAACTCCTGACTTCACAGTTCGAAAATCTCAAAATGGAAGAGCATGAGACATTTATGGAGTTCTTTACAGAGTTAAACATCATTTGCAACTCCATGGGTGGATTGGGAGAAAAAGTTCCGGTACCAAAAATTTGTAGGAAAATTCTAAGATCCCTACCTGAACAGTTTAATCCCAAGGTTACAACAATTGAGGAGTGTAGAAATATCGATGAAATGAAAGTAGAAGAACTAGTAGGTTCCCTACAAACTTTTGAACTACACTTCACTCAATCCCAAAAATCCAAAAACACTGTCCTAAAAACTTCAAAGAAAACAAATCATAAGAACAGTGAAAGTGAAAGAGAGGATGATGATGAGGAAGTGGCCTTGCTGGCACAAAAATTTAGGAGATTCTTTCAAAAGAATCGCGGTCATCCCTCTAGAGGGAGAAAAGTAGATAACAAACTCTTTGCAGGCAAATTTGGCAAAAAGACTAAAGAACCACAATGTTACGCCTATCGAGAGTATGGACACCTATCTACCGAATGCCCAAACAGAAAAACCAAGGGCAAAGCAATGGCCGCCACGTGGGATGATACTGAAGAGTCGAACTCAGAATCCAGTGACTCTGAGAGTAACGGAGATCAAAAGTCATTGAAAATTCTTATGGTCTCCATTACTCCAATCATTCCCACTGAATCTGAAACACAGAAAGATCAACAAGCCACTGAATCATCTCCGTCCGAAAATGAAGAAACAGAAGAAGACATAGAAAAGAACAAGTTGCAAGATGCTTACAATCAACTCTATACTCATAGCATCAACATTCTTAAGAGACTTGGAATCTCAGAAAACAAGAAGATACTACTACAAAAAGATCTGGATAAAACATTGGAGATCAATTCACACCTAATTAATGATCTACAACAATATTATGCAGATAATGACAAGTTGGAAAGAATCAACCGATCCCTAAAAACTGAATCATCTAAGCTTACCAAACAAATCGAATTGTTAGGAGATGAGAATAGGCATCTCAAGAATGAGAATCACACACTCCACTATGACTTAGAGAAATCTTAAAAATTTGCTGAAATAAACTATCAATTTTCTCAGAGTGGTGAAAAGCTTGAAAGGATGTTAGGGATGGGAAGGCCCGGAAAAGACAAGAGTAGCCTAGGGTATGAGAAAACTAAGAAGAAAATAGGAAATGCAGCACCAACAACTAAATCATCGGTTGCTTCAGGAAGCAATGTAAGAATCTCTCCAGTATGTCATTTATGTGGTGATATGGGTCATTATGAGGTTGAATGCCTAATATCTAGACGGACTTCACATAACTCTGGACAAAATCACATTGGAAAATTCAAACCAATCAGAGAAACACAGAATGTCAAGAGTCTATATAGGGGAAACACTCATCTATCACCACCTAAAATGCAAGACAGGAGGAAAAAGTTTATTTCAAAGTGGGTAGAAAAAGAAAAACAAAATTGTCATATGACTAATCTTCACATACCCTGAAATTCCAAGTATAGAAAGACAAGTCCAAGTCATGCATCTGACCTGGATATTTGCTGAAATGATGCAAATTTTGCTAAGCCTTAAATGATACATCTGAGGTTCTTGACCTCAAATTTTTGTATATAAACATACATACGTTTATAATTTTGGTGTGTACAGAAATTGTACATAATGTTTGAAAGGTATACTATTGATTTATAGAAATTCTAAAAGTATACTTGGTGGTTTGGTTGAGTGCTGGAAATTGAAAATCTTCATCGTCGATATGAGTATCGATATGACATTCTCGAGTAATCGGTAGAGGGTCGATATTATCGATGACTCCTTAGAATACGGATTGATAAGTGGCAACAAAAAAAAATGATATCGTAGACAGACTCGATGGTATCGATAAAGTCTGCGGAGCGAAAAAGGGATTATTTTTTTTGTGTGTCTATCGGTCGTTTTCTGTGCTCGATACTACACTGGACCAAATTAATAAGAGCCACGATGGACTGACTGAAATCCCTCCACAAATCAGGTAATACCTTTCTATACTACAAAAGCTCTATTTCTCCTTTAGGTATTTTCGATTTTGTCAAGTGTTTGTCGTGTTTTCCAAACTCTTGTTTTGTCTATATGGGAAAAGACAAAGGGATAGTGTCCAGACAGGGGAAATCTTTAAGAACTACCCGACAAAAGGTCCTCGCATCTAGAGAAAGAGCGAGGGCCCCGGAAAATGGGATCCCCACGCGTCAAAGATCACAGACTTCGCGAGGTGGGTCCCAAACTGATTCTCCAGCACCTCCTCCTCTGGCTAGGTAGCCCTCACGTCGAGCGAAATACACCAGTCGGAAGCTGATCCATGAGAGAAAAGTGGACAAGGTCTGTTTAGCACTGTACAATTTAGAACCCTTGTTCGCTGCAGTTGGTTGGCTGCCCATCTTAGATTTCAGAGGGCCTTGTCAACTCGAGCAAACACGCAATTTCCTTGCTGCGTGTCACTCTCCGATATCTGATCCTCCTTCGTTCATGATCTCTCTGGATGGTGATGATGCGTTCATCATCCCTGCCATACTGGCTGACATTCTCAATGTACAGATGGCACCAGAAGGACTTCCCGACCTAGATCTCGATCTTCCTGAGGTCCGTTCCATTGTAACCAAGTACCTGTGCAACAATAAAGATATTCCCTAGTACCAGGGGAACGCCTTAAAAACTAGGTACATGGAACCCCGCTTTCAGGTTATGCATGTGATCTTCGCCACAAATCTGTATCCAAGGAGTAAAAATCAATCTGATCTCACGGGTCTTATGGTCATGATTGTATACTCTGTTGCAACTGGGACAAAGGTTTGCCTTCCAACACTGATCGTCAACCAGTTGGTAAATGCAATACATACATCCAGAGATTTGCGTTTGCCATATCCATGGATCATAAACAAGACCTGTCAAAGAATTGGTTTTGCACCTACCACTGATCCTGTACTTCCTGTTCATGTCTTAATGCAAAGAACATTCAAAAAATGGACCTGGAGTACCATGAGTACAAGGAAGAAGGCATTCAAGGATATGGAGCTGAAGGTGTTGGTGATCCTCATTGGGAGGAAACTGAGAGGACAAGAGATGAATCATCTCGAACCGATCCAACCCCACCTACGTCAATACCCGGACATGCGAAGAGGTTCAAAATGGACAGAATCGGGGCAATCCAAAGAGATGTTCACTCTGTACGTGAACAGTTGACAGTCTTGGAGCGTGTCGTCCAAAAAGTGCAGCAGTCTGTACAATAGCTGGTGGATCTGCTGACATGCCGACGGGACGACACGATGCCATCTCACTCTGCTCCGCAAGGTGGGTCTTGCATGCTATCATACACACTTTACATTTATCTCCACGTTTGAACATCAATATCTTTTTAGATGTTCTTCGCTATCACTGGTGTGTATGACAACCCTCTAAGATATGCATTTTTTTATTCTCTTTTGGCTGTATATGCCCACAGATGGGCTAATGTTGATGGATGTTGTTGGGTGCCCATATATGGGCTTGTTTGTTTTTGGTTAACTGCTGTGTGGAGCAGTATCTTTTGTGGTTGTCTAAAACAGTTGTTGGTTTGGGAGTTACTGCCGTCTGGGGTAGTTTTGGTTTTTCGATGGCTGAATAGAATTCTTATCATTAATGCCATATTTTGTTCCCCTAGTTTGTCTGATGGAATGCATATGATGTGTTTAATGCCTAATTACTTTACTATTATCACTACTTTCCACCTGTTCTGACCACGGATAACTTCTTATAATATTTTGATCATTACTTATCTGTATCTTGTATGCATGTTCTCCCAAGAATTTTAAGCTTCACTCAATATCACTTGCTATACCTTTGCCAATAACTGACAAAAAGGGGGAGAAAAATTCAAAACACCCCAAGCAAAAAATTGTATATCTAATGTGTTGCAGGTGTTAGGGGGAGAAGTTGCACAAAGAAAAGGGGAGTTTTGAAGTAAGGGGGAGCAGATACTTCTAAAATGTGTACATGGGTTAGAAAAAATTGTAAAATTGTGTAAATACATGTACACACAATTTAAGGTATGTCTAGAAGTATTCTAGGGTGTTTTAGGTATTTTGTCACGTAATTGACAAAGGGGGAGATTGAAAGTGCACCCGCTAGTGCCCTTGTTTGTCAAGTTACGTGTGTGGTGAGTCAGACTGGCTGCAGAACTCGACAAGAAGATTATTTCAAGCATCTGCCTCAACCGGATGTTGGAAAGCTCCCAAAAGGTGAATCATAGCCTCACATCCCGTGTCCCAAAACCCCAGGTGATTAAAACCCTTAAAACAAGATAGACATCTTAGGGTTTTATGGTGAGAAAACTTTTGGCAAAACAGGAAAATCTCTAAGTTTTTCTCGCCCTGTCGATTCTATCGAAGCACCCTCGATATGATCGACCTGCACTGTCGATGTCCTCGATACCTTAATGATACTATCGATAAGAGGACCAAAATGTCCAACAACTATATATTCATCTGGACGGATTTATCGATATATCGATACACCTATCGATATCATCGATGAAAGCAGTAAATATGTCCAGCAACTTCACAATATATCTGGACGAATTATCGATGTATCGATACACATATCGATATCATCGATATTCAAATCTCGAGACTATCACGAGTGGCTCGATAAGATCGACAGGCTGATTTCCGGTGCCCTTGTTTTTTAATGAAAATCTCAAAATTCTTCGATATATCGATGACCGTCCGATATGATCTGAATTCAAACATCGATAAGATCGGAGGTCCATCGATGATATCGACAGTGGGCGCGCATTTCTTATAGCAATAATTTCAGGTTGTTTTTAACTATGATCGGGGGCCCTTCGATTTAATCGATATTCAAATATTGATGATATCGACACCAGATCGATTGCATCGAACAAAGCCATAAACTGTCCAACAAGTTCAAAGATAAATCAGCTGGATTTATCAATGCCTCGACTCTGAAATTGATGTCATCGACATTCAAATTTCGATGACCTCGACGGTTCCCCCGATCATTCATGAAAACCTGAAATATCTCAAAGTCAAGTCTCTCTCCTTTTTCAAGTGTCGATGGATCAAACCTGTCACGATGGAATCGGAGTTTCAAATCCGATGACATCGACAATAGCTTCGATTCATCAACTAATTGGCAAAGAGTTTCAAAAGTGTATGACATCGAGTCCAAGTCATCGAGCAGACCATCGATGCTATCGAGAGTATACGCTCGATGATATCGAACCTGCTCGATGATATTGAACTCTGTCATAAATGTGACCGTTTTATATCCGTTGAAACTTTTTGTCTATTTATAGAGGACTTGTCTTTTGTTGCTGTGAGAGAAAGTAGAGAGAGCTTTTGAGTGTTTCAACTTATATCCTATACCTAAAGCCCTTTCTCTCAAGGGAGTTCATCCTCCAATCCACCCTCATCATTGATATTCAATAGAGTGGATTGGGGAATGAACTTCCGCGTTCAAGGATCCTCCAGCTACTACCTTAATGACAAATCATTATGCTGAGATGCCTTGAATGCATAAGATTGGAACTACTCTATCTTCCTAACAAGGAAATCTTTAGAGAGTAGGATTCCATCTTACCTTGACCCAACCATAAACCTAGTCTTGCTATATCTTTTGTGTTGCGGATCAAGGGAGCAGAAGACTCTTCGTCAACAAGGAGGAGATCTTCGACGTTGTGCTTAGCGAGACTCATCAACTTATCAGTAAGTATCTAGAGTCCAAGAGGACACTTGCGATCATTGCTTTCTAGGATTGGGACTTAAGTGGTTCTCACCCTTTGAAGTCCTTAAGGAGGCCTCCGGCAGGAGTGTATGCTGTGAGTGCATTGTGTGGACCCTTGCTCTGTGGAGAGCATAAACATCTGGTTAGGAGTGAACCAGTGAAACTCTAAGGTTAGAGGTGAACCGAGTAAAAACCTCTAGGTGCGTTGTGTGGACCTTTGCTCTATGGAGAGCATAAACATCTGGTTAGGAGTGAACCAGTGAAACTCTAGGGTTAGAGGTGAACCGAGTAGAAACCTCCGTGTAAAGGTTGAAGGTGAACCTGATTTAAAACCTTAGGTTTGAGGTGAACCCTGGGAAACCTCCTTCGTGAATTTCGGTACACTCAAGGGTTGAGTGCGACAGCCGGGAGTGGAGTAGACAAGTAGTCGAACCACTATAAAAATGACTATGTCTGTGATTGATTTTGTGCTTGCTGATTTGTATGATTATGCTAACTGCATTCATATCTACTCACACTTCACACACAGTCACATCCATCATAGACTATAACTGCTTCAAGCTTATCATTTAAATGGTTCTGTGATTGGATCCTCTACTGAGCTTGGAAGCTAGTAGAGTTACATTAGGTAATCCTAAACATTGCATACCTGTTAGGATTAGAGTGATATGATTTTTTTATATAATTCGTAAATCTTTAAAAAATCCTATTCACCCCCCCCTAACCCCCCACCCCCTAGGACATATTGACATATTCCAACTTCTACTCAAGCGGTCTTCACCGCTATTTCAAATTTACAAGGAAAATCTCACTGGCATTAAGCTACCTCTCGATGACATCGAAGTATGCTCCATGACATTGAACAGAGTCTGTCTAGCACCTATTTGAAAAACTTGGTGCAGACTGTCGATGGCATCGAAGATCCTTTGATGATATTAACAAGAGCAAATTTCTGCCCATTTTTTTACCGTTGGGATTCAACTTTGTATATACTCTTGGGTTGTTTCTTGGTAAAACTAGCCAAAATTGAAGAGAGCTTGAGAGAGTTATTGTAGTAGTTAATACCCTTATCCTCAAGCCCTCTTTCCCATCAAAGTTCATCATTCAATCCATAACACAAGTATTTATTGACATCTTCATTGCTTGGATTAAGTTATAAACTCGAGCATTATTGAGTTTCCAGTAGCACTCTTTAATGGCAAATCTTTGTGCTAGAACTCTTGAATTCTTAACTCATGGGAATCTTCTCTAAACCCCAAAGACAAATCATTTACTAGAAAACATCAGACCAAATCCTAAACTAACAACCTCGGAGCATTGAACATTAACAGACTATTGTAGTTCAAGGGAGTTGAAGACTCTTCATCAACATGTGCTAAAATGGGGCTCACTCACTTATTTGTAAGTATACAAAGTCCGTTGAGTCTAAAGCCCTTCCCTTGTGTAGGATTTGGATTTAGAGTTTGAGTTGACAAAATTGCTAAGACCTTTCATAGGCCTCTGATGGAAGAATTAGTTGTGTGTCCTTGTGTAGGACTTGTTTCCTTGCGTAGGCATCTAAAGTTGCCTTATGTAGGCTCTTTAATTAATCTTGTGTAGGTTGTGAAGGTTTATCGTTAACCTAATTTAAAACCATTGATAGTGAAATCCGACACATTCTAGGGTGGAGTGCATCAGCTAGGAGTAGAGTAGGCTAGTAGTCGAATCACTATATATGATTGTGTTTGAGATTGCTATTTGTGCATTAATCTAGTTATGCTTATGTTTCTTAAATGATTATTTATGATGCATGATTAAATGAATGTCTAAGCATTGATAAAAATCACATCCCACACACTCCCATACACTATCTCTATAGGCTAGTTACTTTACATACAAATCACGTGTAGCCTATATGAATGGACCCTCTATTGGCTTGGAAGCCTTAGAGTTACTTTCCCTTACTTAGCTTGATTGATAAACTAATTTAAGGCATTGTATGTTTTAACAAGTTAATATTTTTGAAAAGTCCTATTCACCCCCCTCTAGGATAATTGGACATATTTCCATACTTCAACAGTAGTGCTCCGACCGTAATTCAAATACAATCTCGAGCTAGAATAGATAGATATGAAGATTGTTTTCTTGCTTGGGGAATTAGAAGAGAAGATTTATATGAAGCAACTAAATGGTTTCGAAATAGGAGGAGCAAAGAACAAGGTGTGCAAGTTAAAGAGGTCGTTGTACGACCTAAAATAGTGCCTAGGAAGTGATATAAAAAATTTGATTCTTTCATGTTGAGTAAAAAATTTATCAGGAGCGAATATGATCATAGTGTCTATTAAAAGACACCGAGTGATGGGAAATTTATTTTCCTAGTTTTGTATATCGATGACATGCTTATCGCCAGTCATAACATGTTTGAGATAGGTATACTGAAGACTCAACTATTAGGGACATTCGTGATGAAAGATCTGGGGGTTGCAAAGAGAGTTATCAGCATTGACATACACAAATATAGGAAGAGGAACATGCTATGGTTATCATAGGTAAAATACCTTGAGAAGGTATTGATGAAGTATGGGATGGACAATGAAAATTCGATCAGCGTTCCTCACACGACTCATTTTAAGCCATCTTCTGAACATTGTCCTAAAAATAGATGAAGAAGAAAAGTAGTATATGTCTCGTGTGCCTTATTCGAGTGCAGTTGGCATCTTGATGTATGCCATGATCTGTATAAGACCAGATATTTCATATGCAGAGGGTGTTATTATTAGATACTTGTCTAACCCATGCAACCAACACTGAGAGGCAGTGAAAATGGCTATTTCGATATATTTGAGGTATGTAGGACTACGTCTTAACATTTGAAAAATTAGGGACCAAGCTAATAGGTTAAGTGGATCATATTATGTGGGCAGTATGGATAATAAAAGGTTAACTTCTAGTTGTATGTTTATGCTAGTGGGTAAAGCGATCAGTTGGATATCAAAGCTTCAGTCTGTGGTGGCTCTTTCCACAACTAAAGTTGATTATATCGTGATGACAGAAACATTTAAGGAAGGTATTTGGTTGAGGGGGATGATAAATTAGTGGTGGCTTCAGCAGGAGGCCAAGCCAGTCAATTGTGACAACAAAAGTGCGATGAATTTAGCTAAAAACTCAATTTATGACTCATGTACTAAACATATTGATGTGCGTCATCATTATATCCGATGGGTGCTTGAGGAAGGAGGTGTCTTTAGAAAAGATCCACATAAGCATGAATTCAGATAACATGCATACTAAGATGGTTCACATAGAGAAGTTCAAGTTCTGTACAACTTCTTTAGGCTTGGTGAAGGCGTAAATGGAAGATAGAGTGTGAATGAGAAGCGATGATGGAGATATGATGGAAGGCAGAATTAGAGATGAGACATTGACAAGGAGCTACGATGAATGAAAATTGAAGACATAGCAAAGATTTTTGTTGACGTTTTAAATCTAATAGCAACAAGGTCTGTCGATGCCATCGACATACCACTCAATGCCATCAAACAAATGTTGATGCCACTGACAGATGCACGATCCTATCGAGAAACTCCAGAAAGTGTATGTTGGTTGCTGGAACATTTTAGTGTTGCTACTTGATGGCATCGAAGGAGTTCGATGCCATTGACAGATCCTCGATGGAGTGTCGATGCCATCGAAGGTCCCATCGAAGATGTGTGTAGAATTGCGTAAGTGCATAAGTTGTTTCTTATTATGACTTTAACACTATATATAACAAGTGTAATCGGGATTTGGGTAAAAGAGAGGTGTATTAAGGCTTTCTAAATAGTTCTTAAGGGTTCAAGGGCATAGTTAGGGCTTGTAGAAAGAGATTCGAGGCTTGTTCGAATGGCAAGCTATTATCTCTTATAATTTTTGCTTTCATAGTACATTACTCGTCGCTTTATGTCGTGGTTTTTTCCTGTAAGGTTTTTTCCTCATAAAATTCGGATTGTTCTTGTTTGGACTTAGTTGTGCAATTGCGTGTACTTTACTTGATTCATCTCTAGGTGTTTCTGCAGTTTCCAATGGATCCGACCATTACCAGACGTGAACATCATTAGTCTTTAATGCTAAAATCAGGGATTCGGTTAGGATCTTCATTAGAATCATATAAGAAGCCATGAAAGTTATCTATTGGAGTAGAAATGATTAGTTTTAGGCCTACATAGTGGGTCGATCGATCCCTATATTGATTTTTCTCTACAAATCTCTAGTCAATCTATGATTGTATGATTGTTAGCGATTGGCATTGCTGGTAACACTGTCACTTCTCTTGTCGAACTTGGATTGTGGAGGAAGAGTGATGTCGATGGGGATGAGGAGGCGAGGATGTGGTCATCATGAAAATCAAAACTGTCTGAGCATTGAATTCGCCAACTATCTTAAATCAATGAACGAGATCGATGTGATGAACATTATCAAGACCTCCTCGTTATTCTCCCAGTCTTCTTTTTTGTGCAACATTTGGGCCATTCATTGAGTGCCCACTCATGCATGATTATGATATGAACACCCTCAAAAGTCTAAACAGGTTGGGCTCTAGCAAGACTCAAGCTGAGCTTATGGGCTTTCAAACGAATCTAGAGCCCAAACCAATTATTAAACATGCTTAAATTTAAAGTATGGGCCAGGACCTCGGGTGCAATGTTCCAGCACATGGCTTTCCATGAAGTGAAATATGTCATTGACAACCCATTTTGAGTTGATGGAGTATAGTGTGTGGATGGACATTGAAAACAACAAAGGTCCATATTCGATGTACACACGTCCTACCTTAAGCCTGACTTCTAAGGATGTGATGTCTTTATGAGATACAATTATCTTATAGACCTGCAACAATATACAAGGCTTGCGTGCCCATGGATTGGTAAACTCATAAGTTTATCATATGGTGAAATAGGTGATACAATTGCATAGAGGCTAAAATTGGACCAGGTTTAATCGTTGGATCGACATTAATCTAGAGATGGATATAGGTTTATTAGGTCATTAATGTAAGGCTCGTATTATAGACCGTACTATTCCGTAGGCTTCCGCGGTCCTCCCGGTTGAATTTTAACAACCCACGACCTGTAATCAGCGTTTGTGCGTGACCCTAAGTCGCATCCTGAAGATCTGAGTCAGCTCAACTCGAAACTTGTACCCTAGCAATTGTGCTGTCGCCGCGGTTCCAACACCGCATCTCATGCGCCAATGCGATACCCAAGCCAAGAGTTGTGGGCCCACGTTCATTTCGAAGAAACGCCGTGCGTTGTGAATTTCAAGAGAATCTCTACAACCCATCACATCAATC